>JAABKJ010075445.1:197458436-197538793 GCA_011634705.1 Andricus grossulariae | reverse complement strand
GTTGGGTAAAGAAAATGACTGTGTAACATTTTCGACATTATTAAAACAATGAAATACAGTGAGATATTGTGAAACTGAAGAATAGGTAACGTAACCTTTATCATGACGCTTTGAGTTTTAGCCTAAAACGAAAAAATAATAATTATGTATACACTTAATTTATTTAACATTATCTTGTTCGTTTGTAAATGATTCTAGTTTTTTCTTATTGAATTACAAAACAATATGTAAAGAGATTATAAGTGGCATAATTGAATTTTTAGTAAAAAAATAATTTTCAATTAAAAAAATAACTTTATACAAAACGGTTTAATTTTATAGCACATAACTGAAGTTTCTACCCAATTGTTGAATTTCTAAGATAAAAAAAAGGAATTTTCTATACAAAAGTTGAAATTCAACTTGAAAATATAAAATTTCCACAAAGAAGTTAATTTTCAACCGAATAATTAAATTTTTAGTTCACAAATTAATTTGTACCCTAAAAAAGGGAAGTTTTAACAAAGTACTTTAATTTTCATCCAAAGTGATGAATTTTCTATCAACGTTATGAATACTCAATAAAAAAAATCATTTCGAAGCAAAAAGAACGAATTTTCCACAAAAATGTGGAATTTTCTATCAAAATTATGAATCTTTAACCGAAGAAAAAAGAATTCAAAAAGCAGGTCAACTTTTAACCAAGAAGTTTAATTTTTAACTTAAAAAAATGAATTTTCAACAATAAATATATTAGTTCAATTTGCAACCAAGAAGATTAATTTTCTGCCAAAAAAGACTAACTTTCAACTAAATAGCTGAACTTTTAGTCTAAAAGGGATCACTTTTTAACCAAAAATGGAGTACTTAAATTCCCATTATATAAAAATTATTTTAAATTTAGAAAAGAGAATTTTCTACTCAATAGTTTAATTTTCAAGCCAAAAGGACTAGTTGTCTACAAAAAAGTCGAACTTTCATCAACCAAAAAAAATTTCAATAAAGTAGTGAAATTTTGAACAAAAGAGATGAATTTTTAACTAAAATTCGAATTTTTAACACTTTGATTCAACTTTCATTCAAAAAGTTGAATTTCCAGGCTTAACCTTGAAGTGTGGTCGTGCGGTCATACAGACCGCACCATGATTATCACATATGGGTTCCAATCCCCCGGTCTTCAAGTTCAAATTTCAACCAAAGAGATGAATTTTCAAACAAAAAAGAATGACCTTTTTTCAAAATACATATTTTCCATCGGACCGCACGTCCACGTCCCATATTATTATTAATTAGCGTCCCAAATTTTATAATTCTGTTTCAATTTGTTTCACGGTATTTAAAACGCAAGATGTCACAAATTATAGTGGAGGTATGGTCGTGCGGTCTCTCAGACCGCACGGCCATGTTTTTTTTTAATTAATGAGTGTATCCCATCCCCTTTCACATACATTCGTTGAGGATGTCACGTGGTTTGAAGAGAGGAGAGCAGTGGCTCAGTTGGATTTTTATATTTGGCTAAAAATTCAACAATTTTATTGAAAATTCATATATTTGGTTGAAAAATTGTCTTTTCGGTAAAGTATTCAGCTATTTGGCTGAAAATTTATGTAAATTGTGAAAAATTTGTCCTTTGGTAGAAAATTAACCTTTTTAGTTGAAAATTCAACTGTATGGTTGAAAATTGATCTTTTTTAGTTAAAAATTAAACTTTCTTGTTGACAATCTATTTCTTAATTGAAAATTCAGCTATTCGGTTAAGAATTGATGTATTTTTTCCAAATTTATCCTTTTCGAAAAAAAATAAAATTCATCTTCTCCGATAAAAAATCATGTTTTTTTTCTATCTCGCTTTGTTTAAATGACAATTTGAATTTCCCCTCTGTCAATAGCATTTTTGACGTTCAAAATAAATATTTAATAAAAATATCTTTTCCTTTTCAAAAAATGACGTTTTTCGGAAAGTTTTATCCGAAGTTAAAAAAGAGGAAAAAAGAGATAAAAGTTGTTCCTTTTGGTGTACAGAGTCTTATCCGCTTCAAAGGAGCTTTGTAATATATCCTGTTTAAAGGGAAAGGGACGAGGAAATGATATTGATCTAGAAAAATAACGGTTTTAAATTATAAATCGCTTTAGTGAAAGCCTATTTTATCTCCAAAGAGGAGCTTAACGAATTTTATGAAAAAGGTATATAAACGTTTTTTGAACAAAAAATGTATCACCATATCAGAATTCTATTCAGAGAAAGCTCATCAGAAAGTCATACCTAAAAAAATTAAAAAAAAAAAAATTTCGACTTTGATTTCCGAATTAACAGGACTTTTAACAATTTAATCGATTTGCACATGAATGGCAAATATCTGCATTGAAATATTTAAATGCTCCCTTCATATGGTATTTTGTATAGCATTGCCCTCATCAAAAACCACTAACGATGGCACTTCATATAATTGGGTGGGTTTTAGTTTTAAGAAAATAACAAATCATTTAAAAAAATTAGTCAATGCTTTTGTGGAGCTTTTGCAGTTAAAAAATTAACATTAAAAAAAAATTAATTTTCAAGAACATAGTAAAATTTTTAAACAAAAAGATAAATTTTTAATTCAAATTGTTTCCATGGCTTCTTATGTCTTTTCGGATTAAGGTCTCACTTACACATTGTACCCATTCTTTTCGCGGTCTGCCTCTGGGCATACTGCCATTTACTTTACAAACCTTTTTCTTCGTATACCAAAGGCCAATCTAATAGGTTATGAGCATGTTGATTAATAAGATGTCGTAATGACAGAAAGTTCGATGAAATGGGGATCTGTTAGAAATTGAACATTGCACGTAGAAAAAAATTCTGTAAGGTTAAATGATTTCCTTGTTTCAAAATCAACACAAATTTAAGAAATATAAAATCTAATATCCTTCAACTCATGAAAGTATTTTAAACAAGTTCCTCTTCCAATTGGGGAAAAAATTAGGTACTTACATTTCTTACGTTTCTTTTAGGGAAATGTTCTTTTTTTTAAGAAGTTTCTTTTCACGCACCAAAAAAAGGTGTAGCTTATTGTACCGAAATTATGGTAAAAATAGCATTTTTTCAAATATATTTGTACCAAAAAAAATCTGGCAATTTGTACTGAAAATTCGGTACTTGCACCCACGATCTTCTTTTGAACTCGAATTGTAAAATTAAAAAGTTTTTTTTATACCTAAATCCCGTTGAGTTGAATTTTTTGAATTTAAAATAGTTTTAAAAACAAAATGCGTTCTTTAAATTTTTTCTGTTAAGAGTTACATTTGAACTATTACCACAGTCAAATTAGTTGAAGAAAGGCCATTTGCTCGAACAAATAAGAGACGCTAATAACTTTGTCTGGAAATGCTTAAATAGACGTCCATTTGAAGATCTAAAAAGGTTGAGGCTACTTTCTCAATCAGTTCTTTGTTATTAATAGAAAACGTGAACTCGAAACATTTTCTCGAAACGTATGCTTGGATTGTTACCTTTGATTGAAAGATAAGAGAGAAGTGAATGAAATTATATTTTTAGAGCGTGAAATAAGCTTAAAAATGAGCCTTTAGCGATTATTTCACGACAAACAGTTTAAGAGAGATAGATTTCTTAATTAACCTTGAGCGTTTTTTAGTGAAGACAAAGCTATTATATATGATCATTGTTGTAAAAAAAAATCAAAATTGATTTCTTGCTATTTGATTCTCAAACTGAATGGTTCACAGTGTCAAAAAGCATTTGTTTTGGATTTCAAAATCCAAAAATGGCAGAGTTCATATTCTGTAAGACAAACCTGTTGAGTGTAATAACGGTAACATTTCTAACAGATTCGTTTCGAAGAACGAAAGTTTTTCATACTGACGGTTGTCGAAGAAATTATGTAAAATTATTTATCAAATTGGTTCAAATAATATACACTGCAATGAATATATTGCACACAAGATTTCAGAGAAAATAATATTTGGAATCCAACTTTTCCGAAAGGTGATAAACAACAAAATAGTTGAATTTTCAAACTACAAAGATGAATTTTCAACAACAACAAAATTAATTATCAACCAAATATTAGAATTTTCTACCCACAAATATGAAATTTTATAATAAATATTGTATATAATATATAATATTATACATTTTCAACGTTCAACTTTTAACAAAGTACTTGAACTTTCAATAAAAAAAGATGAATTTTCAGTGAAAAATATAATACTTAATATTTTTACCAGAAAATATTTTAATTTTGAATAAAAGACAGTTTTGTTCAACAATAAAAGATTAATTTAAAAAAAATAGTAGAATCCACTATCAAAAGAGATTAGTTTTTAATCAAAGAGTTTTACTTCTCATCAAAAAAATACCAAATTTCTAGCAAAAGAGATGAATTTTCAAATTAAAAAAAATATTTTCATGAGAGTTGAATTTTCAACAAAGATTTTATAATGAACAGAGAACAAAATTTCAACAAAGTTTTGGAATTTCAACCGAAAAGTTAATTTCCAACAAAACAGTTGAATTTTCAACTAAAAACAATCAATTTTTTAACCAAAAATCGAACAGTTGAATTTGTAGTTCAAAAAATTAATTTTAAACAAAAAGAAGGAATTTTTAACTTAAAAAGTGAATTCTCAATAAAAACCAAAAACCAAAAAAATTACTTTTCATCTAAAAAAAGGCATTTTTTGACATCAAAATAATTTTTTTTACCAATTAGTTGAATCGTCAACGAAAAAGGTTAATTTTTTACAAAAAGACGAATTTTTAACAAATTACATCAAATTTTAACTTAAAAGTTAAATTTGTAATCAAAGAGCAGAATATTTCACTAAAATTATGAATCTTCAACAACAAAATTGATTTTTAAGAAAACAGTCTAAATTTCAACCAAACAGCTAAATTTTCTACTTGAAAAGATTAATTTTACACAAAAAATGTAAGATTTGATATTTCCACAAAAAAATATGAATTTTAAACTAGAACTAGTTGAATTTAACCAAAAAAATTTCTAAAGAAGAGTCATTTTTATCTACAGAATTGCATTTTTAACCAGAAAAGGTAAAATTTAAACAAAAATAAATTAATTTTCAAACCGAAAGGACGAATTTTTAACAAAATAGTGGAATTTTCAACAACCAAGTTTTTTTTGGCCAAGACAAATTTTTAACTAAAAAGTATCACTTTTTGACAAAATTGAGGAATTTTCAACAAAATAGTTAAATTTTGAACTAAATAGTTGATTTTTTAAAAAACTGAGTCTGTTGGAGATCTTTTGAAACGATCAGTCTGATTAGTCATATCTAGGAATGATAGAACCTTATCTGGTATAAGACTAAAAATAGAAACATTTATTAATGTGACACATTAAAATCTCTCAAAACTGGTAAAACGTTTAGGCTAAGAGTTCACCTTGTTATATCTGGATAATTTATGGCCTGTTGGATATGTGAATCCAAAGCAGGGCATAATTTTCTTTAATAAAGATCTGTATGAACAAATGGTTGAACCATTACAATAGAAATCGACTTCTTTATACAAGCAGGATAATTTTCTTAAACATATTTCTTTCAAATGGATTGAAGACAAATTATTAGGATAGAAGATAACCTTGTTATATTTGGACAGGATAGAACCTGTCAGATCTATGAATTCGTTATATATATTTGTCTTAAAATAAAAGCCTAAGTACAGGCAAAAATCTGTTAAGAACTATTGAACTATATTGATTCTAGAGAGATAATTTTTTGTAGCTCATAAGTTTCTGTTTAAAACTATTGCCAGATTTTTGCTTGAAAGAGTTTATCTTATCTATATTGGACAGGAATTGTCCCCTTCCCAATTTTGTCCCTAATCTAACCGTAAGCACAAGTCCCTCAGAAAAGAAATAATGCTTTTTATCTTGCTACTGCATTGTACGCGGGCACGAAACGTAACAATGAATCTAAAAAAATTTTGATTGTTTCGTGGATACTTTACAAATTGCGGTTTTACACGAGATAAGCTTAGCTACTACAAGTTAATCTTGAAGAGGCGCGAAAGAAAATTATAAGTAGAAATTTCCCTTTTAAATATAAAATTATGACGTTTTTTCTTCATTAAAAACGAACAGCTGTATTCAACAGAATCATATTCATCAGTTTTGATTTTATATTTTCACTTACTACATCAAACAGTATACACACCAAACTTTTTTACAAATTTCTTCTTTCATGCAAAAAATTTCTAAATTTTTAATAATTTCCTTGCCAACATTATCGATTCTTAGATATAGAAAAATATTTTTGGTTCTGAAATTTTCCTTAATCATATTGTATGTAATCTAAAATTTTTTATTCATCAAATAATAAATGATAATAAATATGAAACTTTTATAAATAAATTATTTTTAGAATTTATTTTCTAGAATTGATACAGAAAAATAAGGAATCGAAATATTTGAATTTAAACCAAAAAAATTTAGACAATTCTTTTGAGATGAAGATTAATTTTTTGAATTTTGTAGTATATTAAAACCAAAAAGACAAATTTTCTACAAAAGAGTTAAACTTCCGACAAACAAGTTAATTTTGGACTAAATTTGGACTTTCTACCAGAAAAATTGAAGTTTCAACAAAATACATGAATTATCAACCAAATGTTTGAATTTTTACACCGAAAATATTAATTTTCAACAAAAAAGTTAATTTTCAGCCAAAGACATAGTTACATTTTCTAGCAAAATATTTAAATTTTCCACTCTCGAAAAAAAATTCAATTTGAAATAAAATAGGTAAATTTTCAACGAAAGATAAATCTTCAACTAAAATCATGAATCTTTAACCAAACAACTGAATTTTTAATAAAGTAGTTAAACTTTCAAAAAAGTAGTTACATTTTTTACCAGAAAAGATAAATTTATAAAAATAGCTAAACACTCTTCAGAATTTTTTTACCAAAAGAGATGAATTTCCCAAACAAAATCAGAATTTTACAAAAAAATAAAGAGTTCAAGTTTCAACAAAAATGGTCGTTATTTTCCAAAGAACTAGTTTAACTTTCTACCAAAATAGTTGAATTCATAGTTGAATTCAACCAAAAAGGCGAATTTTCACCAAAATAGCTAAATCGTCAACCAAGTAAAATTCTTTCTTTCTTTGGGAAAACTGTACCTGATTTAATTTTCTTCACGGCAACTTATAGTGCAACCTACACTATTTTAAATCGTTTGAAGGAAATTCGAAATTGTTAGAAATCTCCACAATCACGTAAATTTTTCGTACAAACTAAAGAGTACATTTTATCAAAAATGCAACCTTTAATTTTTTTGACTCGTAGTGATATGGAGAAGATATCCTGTAAATTACATCTTTAGAAAAACTTATTTTTTCAAACATTGATAGTCTTAGGTCTCATAGAAGCTAAAATTATACGGAAAGGGATAAATTACACTGGTTTACAAAGAAAAAAAAGGTGAGGACTATTCGACAAGACCACCTTATCCTTATGTATTTTGACGCGCCGAGTACGAATCCAAGGGCTATTTACCTTCAACGCTTCAGGTTCAAGGTCATTTCAAGGTCAAATACAGGAAAAGCCGTGCAATGAACTTCAAAAACCTTTTAAATATGTTTTATGGGTCGCTGAATCGAAATCCGAAGTCCATTTACCTCCAACTCTTCAAGTTCAAGGTCATTTCAAGGTCAAACACAGGAAAAGCCGTTCCACAAACTTCAAAAACCTTTTACATATGTTTTTGGGATAAAAGAACGCGTTGCGGCCACCGTTCCTCACTCTGCCTTCCGACTCCTTCGGAAGCGCACTACCGCCTCTCGTCTCTCTGAGCCTAGCCCTGGGAGAAGAATTGGAATAAAACTCAGTGTTTTTAAATATTTTTTTTATCATTGACTTCGCCTCATTTACATATATTTTGAGAAATCTGCTCTTTTCCGAGCAATTATTACGTGTGAATAACTCCTCGTTCGAAAATTAACTTGTAACCACTTCGCTCGCTCTCACGCACACAATCGATAAATAAGGGATTTGTTCTCGTCGCTTCAACAAGTAGTACCTGGGAATCCGTTATTATATCGAACGATAGTATCCGTTTCTTCTGAAGGGATCTATCTGAGTCGCCCCCACAAGTCGTACCTGGGGATTCTTTTGGATGGGACGGAGCTACGCAAAGAGGAGAGCCTGGAGCAAGTTCTGCGGTCGCCCGTCACCACGTCGTCAGCATGAGCTGACGACTAACGACTGTCCACAGGAGTTGACAGTTTGCACTCCCACTCGTCAACAGGAGTTGATGAGTCCAAGAACTCACCTCTGGTCAACAGGAGTTGACCACCTGTCACCAGGAGGTGGCACCGCCAGCAACCAGGCGTCTGCACCAGAACTTTTCACTCCTTCCGTACGGAAGATTGTGGAACGTATCAATTCTTTTAAATTCTTTGAAATACTTTAAATTATTAAAATCTATTACAAGTTTCCTAAGATATTTTAAATCCTTTAAAATCTTCTGAAATTTTTTAAAGCTCTTTAAAATTCCTGGGAATTAAAAAAAATAATTAAATCATTCGAATTCTTTAGAAATACTTCAAATTATTCAAATCTATTACAAGTTCACGAAAAGATTTCAAATACTTTGAACTCTTTTGAAATCCCTTGAAACTTTTTAAAGCCTTAAAAAATTCCTTGGAATTTTAAAAAATACCCTAAAATCTTTACCATCGTCGTCCTGTTGGGAAGACTGAATTTGAACAATTAAAAATATGTTTTTTAATAAATATTATTTAGTTATTATAAATAAAATAATAAAATATTTTTGTCGAAGAAAAATTTTTGTCAATGTTTTTCTTAAAATTATTGTTTGAATTAAAAAAAAAAAACAATTCTATCAAAATTGTATAAAAAAATTAATTTATGAATACGTCGACGCCTCCATTCAATATGAGTCTATGTGCTGACAGCGCCGTGTATGAGACTATGCGCTGTGTATAAGCATAGGAAAATACGTTAGTTTCCTTGAGAAACTCCTAGCGTGCGGAAAATTGATCACTATATTTTAAATAAAACGCTCCTTAGGTCTAGAGTCGATAATCATGGGGGACGATAAGCATCTAAGGGCAGTAAAGTACTTTATATTCTCGGTTTTTCTTAAAAATAATCATACTACTCAGGCTTCTGAAAAAAATGCGTGCGTTTTGAAGACTATCGAAATTTAAGGGTAGTTTATGATCGCATCCCTTTGGGAAATTAGACAAATTAAATACTTTTTTTTCTTTTGCGACGCTTTACTTAACACTCATACTGTATCTTTAACTATACGCTGAATAATAATGATCGTATGCCTTTAGTGACATAAAGAGAAATAATTTAAAGATACATATCTAAATGAATTTTCTACCTTACACAAAAAAGGGTATTAAAAGCTCATTCTGTGCTTAACACTTTCAAACATTTTTTTCTTACACACGGATTGGTTGAAAGTTTATTCATGGAAGGTTTTTAGGATCGCCAATTACGAATTTGGAGTCGAATGTTGAAAAATTTTTTAATTTAAAATGGCGGATCCAACATGGCGGAGAAGCAATGGCAAGTAAGTTCTGTGACTTAAAAATGGATTCTCGGAGGATTTTTGGGTCGCTGATTACGAATCTGAACTCAAAATCTAAAAATTGAAAATGTCGGATTCAATATGGCCACCAAAGAGTTAAAAAAAGTCCTCGTGTCTGCAAAATAGTTTCTCAGGAGGATTTTGTGACGCTGATCACGAATCTAAAGTCAAAATTTTTAAATTAAAAGTAGCAGATACAATATACCGGGCAAGATATGTAAACAAAGTCCCGTGGCTGCAGAATGGGTTCTCGGGGTTTTTGTGGTTGGCTGGTTAGGAATTTGTAGTCAAGATTCCAAAATTTAAAAATGGCCGATACAATACTTATTTTTCACTTTTTGGCCGCTATGACCACATGACCGAGAAAAATAGATCTAGTGGTCGGTTTGGTATAGAGAGTCCTGAATTCTTGAGATTATAGCGCCCGAAGTTTCATCACTCCTTCTTCGCCGTTATCTCCAAGCAATCATTCCTACCCCTTCTTTAGTTACAGTAAAAATAAAAGATTCAATGCCAACGGTTAGCGAGTCCAATCGAAATATTATCGAAGACCGAATCCGTACATAGGGTGGTACCAAACACTATAAATTAAAGTACCGTGAGCTGAGAAAAGGAACTCCGGATAAATGACGGCTAAAAACTTTTTGAGCTAATTCAAGCTTGCAAACTAGCTCAAATCAGGAAGATTTTCATGAAAGTCAATATTAGAAGTTCCTTGTATTGCTGACACGAAAATTCGTTAAACTGACGTTTAACGAGCACATTGATCGGGGTTTCAGACGATATGATACTAACAAGAAGAAACAAAAGTTCAAAAATCTCGGCTCGGAAAATTGGTAAAATTTTGAATGATTTCGAACGATAAGGAGAATTTCTCGGCTCGATATGCATCATTTCATATATTCTTTCCAATGCCGATGAAAATAACCTACACTCTATTATCATAAAAAACACAGATTTTCTATTTTACAAAGCTCCAGCATACAATGTTTGGACAGAGTAAAATCTAACAGTGTTCAACTTTCCATCCTTGAAAAAACGACCATGTGCAGTCTCATTTTAATTGAACTTAACATGTTCATTTATGTTAGATAGAATAATTTATCATTTTTCTATTTCGAACTAATTTATTCTTTACACAAGTATGTTCTACAATTCGAGCAATAACCATCTGGTTGATTGGGATCGTCAATCGAAAATGCAGACACATAAATCATTAACAAAGGTGATGATTATGAATATGAACAATATAACATATATCAAATCTGGATAGATGACTAATTTAGTTTTATTAGTTCAAACTTTATTATAAAGCAAGTACATTTTTCAAAAGATGAAAAGTGAACTATAACATCTTGAGTGTAGACATTTATTTCATTTTAGAAAATATTAAATATCTTAAGTTGAGAAAAGGGTAGAAATATTATATAACACAGTATAAATAACGCAAATATTTATTCTTTTTTATATTAATTTCTTGCAAGAAATTACTTTTTCGGGCGAAGAAATAGTACTGTAATTCTTTGTGTGTTTCAAATTGCGTGGCAGAAAAATAATGATAATAAAATAGTTTTTATGGAAAGCAGATGGAATAATTTAAGAAGAAAGTTCACAAAAAATGAACACTTGAATCACTAGACATTTGTTCCCGAACGCGAAAGGTTTTTCTGAAAATTAATTTTAAACGTTCTAAGAAATGTGCTTTTTTCCATTTTTGTGGTGAAAGTTACTTTCGGCCAGACACACAACAAAAAATTTTTCATGTTGAACAAAAAAACGACTTTAAAACTTACTAAAACAAAACTAACAAGGAGAGGACGCGAGATGGGAATCGCCGATTCGACTGGGACTTTGCAGGATGAAAGTACATCAGAATCCATTAGTCACTACTTTACCACCGAGAAATTCACGCCTACCCCAAAAGGGAAACGGCTTAATGATATAAAACAAATTTCTACTTAAAACTACAGTGAAAAGGTTAAGGAAACGATTTTTTGAGACAAAAGAAAAAATTGTATGTTTCTATCACGTCAGTCAGTGTAAAAATAAAGAATCAATATATAATGTACAGGCTAACCTTCTTTGAAAAAATGAATTTTTTATTTTCAACACAGGCGTGAAGGGTAAAACAATTAAAAAATCAATACTAGAACAATGCTCATCGACTATGACCTTCTATAACTATATTGATTCTCTTCATCCTCTCCTGTGGACTAATGCGTCGACTGTTTTTAAATTTTGCACAAATGGAAATAGTAACAAACGTATTAGAAAAGTTTCGCTTTTCATTTAGTACGAATGTAATTATTAGGGCAGAAGTACGAATAGAGCTTTTATTTTTATTTTCTCGAGTCCAAATTCAAGGGCTGGAAAGGTTCTAAGATATGCCTGCCTAGTATGACTTCAAATATTTGAGAAGATTCTTGTTCCAAATTTTGCCACAATTATCTCTGGACTTGTAGTTTCAATCGTCCACTTCTTTAATCAGCAAATAACTTGTCTGAGGAAACAATTTTAATTTTCTTTGGTGGTGTGTACGATTTCGGATTTTCCCTTATTAAGGGTAAGTGTGATACCTGGGACAAAACAACAATAAGATGTGAATTTGAGAAGATTTTACTCTCGTAACTATAAATTAAATATCCACTCATTCTCATAATGTATGTATGCTTTCAATTTTTTGTCATTTATCAAAATAAAAATAAAAATCAAGTAAAAAATGAATATAAATTAAAAGGAACTTACCTATTTTAAATTTTATAACTTCTAAATAGATTTCCAAAATAATTTTTTGTGGACATGAATGTATAAAATGAATTTTTATAATTATCATTATTCGAATACATTGTCATTTCGAAAATAAGGTTGATTAACATCTCAAAATGATCTTGATCTGTTGACACATTTCATATTTTACAGCGAAAAAGAAAAAAAAACAGGTATCACACGAAAGGTGCTTTATGCAGGAAGAAATGAAATTAGAAGACCAGATGACACAATCACGAAATCAAGTATTCTAAACGTATATCAGTCACTTCAAAATAATCAATTAGAGCAATTACTAATGATAGCCACCTTCATCACACAAATAATAAGGGATATAGATATCATGTTGTAATAAAAGAAGCTTTGTTTTTATGTACCTAAATTAATGATACAATCGTACGAAAGTATATAAGTATCTATTTATATTTATATAAACGAATCTTATTTTCCTGTCGACGAAATTTGATAGAAGAGACTACAAAGAATTATTTACTTAATAAACGGTTAATATTAAATACTATTCTGCAAGAAGTTAAAATGAATCTGGAACTCAAAACTAGTGATTCTACCCAATTAAACTTTGTGAAAATGACTTTATCAAGTTTCCCATCTCACACATTTATTAAGGGAAGATTGTAAAAGCGCGTATCGCGATGAATAGAAATGTTCAATATAAGAACGCGATTGTATAACAGTTTTATTTTTATTAAACAACGAGCATTTGATATTGTGGAACTTGTAAATAAGTTACGTCACCTGCACCAACAGAACGGGTTTACCAGTTGCTGCTTCAAACTAGCAAAAAAAAAAATTCTTTTGACACTAAATCCATTTCACCTTACATTTTACCTTAAAATTAAAAAATTCAATCCAAAAAGCTAGTATATGACACTTATTTGTGTACCAATAATTTACTTAGAATTTGCGGATTCATATATTTCAAACAAAAGTTTCAACAAAAATGTTAATTTTCAATCAAATAGTTGAAATTCACATCATAAAAATAAATTGCGGATGAACACGATTTTGCAAATAAATAGTTGAATCCTCAAAAAACAAAGAATAATTTTCAACATGTAGTATTTTGAACCAAAAAATCCGAAAGTTTCACCCAAAGATACGAAGTTTCTACGAAATGCAGTAATTGTTAGATTAAAAATATGAATTTTAAACAAAAAAGTATATTTTAAACCAAATACTTGAATTTTGAAGCAGAATACAGCTACCCCCGATATCACAATGGTTTCCCTGAACATTCCTGGAACATTCCAATGTAAGGTTTGGAGAATTCCGAAAAATGTCCCAGGAAGTTTCCCGGAAGTAGGCAAATGTCCACGTATCCAGAAATACTCCCCGGGAAGGTTCCGGGAATGCTCGTAAGGAATTTGATTCATTAAATTATGAAATTCACATAATGCGAACATTTTCCACGAACATTCCCGGAACCTTCCTTGGGTACCTTCCTTGATACGCCGGTATGAACCTACTTCCCGGAACCTTCCTGGTACATTTTTCGGAGTTCTCCTTATCTCACATTGGAATGTTCTAGGAACGTTCAGGGAAACTTTTAGCTGTCTGGTCCGAAGTAAACTGGGCGTATTCATTCAAGATGTGAAGTGTGCGGGGTACTCTGAGTTTAGCAAATTGAATCCAAAAGATGTGTCGCTGGTGAACTCCAGTAAGCGAGGTTCAGCAACCCCAAAACGGTTGTTGAAGTTTATTGCACGGCTTTTCCTTTCTTTGACCTTGGAATGTCCTTAAACCGTTTTGTAAACCAATATTATTATACCGGTATTATTACAATGGAAATTGTTTTTGATACATCCAAATTTAGGACGTCTCCAGTAATCCTAATCACAAATATAGTTCCAACAGTATATATTTTGTCGAGTATCTCTACGTTTTTTAGAGATGCAACGAGCATTTCTTTTTTGATGGCTGGAACGAGTCCTTTTAAAGATGCTTTCACACTATTATAATCTATTGGTCCAATTAGAACATCCTCATGAGTATTAGGACATAATTCCGTAGTGTAGCACAGTTGCAATTGATGCCCGATTGCTATTGTCAGTGAGAGGTTTGTGCTAGATGTAGTTCCAGTTGCATCCTCCTTTAATGGGCGAATTTTTCTTTCGAACTTCATTGAAGAATAATGAACTACAGGACCATTTAACATTACTTTTGAATAATGGGTTAACAGATGCTTTTTGGCTTCAATTTTCCGAAAAATGTAAGGTAAAGAGTATTATGTTTTTCAGCGAGTTTTTGAAAATTCATTATTTGACCTCTAGTTAATTTAGGAGAAGACAGAACAAATACTATTTTCCTTAGACATCGATAAAGTTTCCAATATTCAATTTCAAGATATAGTTAATTTATTTATTATTATATTATTTAATAATTTAATTTATTTAATTCCAATATTTTCGGCAAAGAAAAACACGTTCAAGAAATCCATGCCAAAATCTCAAGGGTTCCTTGCAATCACAGCACGGTTAAGTGATATGCTTTTCTCGCAAGGCAATACTGCTCTTAGAGCGTCGAATGCTTTACTTTCCTAGTGTAAAATATACCAGTGCAGAAATTGCATGAATTCTGGCTACACTGAAACCACTTTCGATGAACAGTGCCCTCTCAGCCGCAGAGCCACTCCACTCTTAACCTCAAGCGGCAACACCTCGCTATTGAGTGACAGCGACGTACAATGGGAGGTGTAGAAACTCAAAACTAAACGAAGAGTAGTTCCTCAAACATATCGAGGGATGTGTCCTCGACTAACCGAGGAACTGTTTATAAGCGCACGGTAAAGTTGAAGTAACATGCGCTCATATATATTCGCGGTATTGGAGTTATTCTATTTAAAAAAAAAAAAAAGAATAAAATTGTATCAAAGGATTTAAATTTCAAATAATTGACATGGACTTTTAAAGCTATTTCGTCAGATATTGTAAAAACTTCACGGAATTTGAATGATTTCCAAATATTGTATCAGGAAGTTTTAAGAGTTTTCAACAAATTTTAACAAAATTTGTGGGACTTCGACAAATTTTCAAGATTTTGAAAGGATTTTGAAATATTTTAACTAATTTTAAAAGATTTCATCGATTCTTAACATATCAAAAATATTGCCACGGATTTCACAAAATGTCAAAATATTTCAAGCGGTTTTGGAAAATAAGTGAAATGAAATAAAGTTTTAAGGGATTTAAGGGTATTTCAAGGAATTTTACAAGATTTACAATTTTTTGGTTGAAAATTAATTTCTTCAATTGAAAAATTTATCGAGGGTCTAAGTGAAAAACATGATATAAATTCACTTGAGTTAATTCCTCAATATACGTGGACATATTTTAGCTTTAAATCTATTGAAACAAATAAAATTTAAAATGGGCTAGTAGTATGAGTATAATCAGTGGGGCTGTTAAGTCAAGAAAATGCGAAGAAATACTTTTTAAATTAATACTATCTTGAAGGTGAGGGCAAATTTGACAAATTATTTATATTCTTATGATACAAATTTACAATTATTTGTTCCAATATGAAATAAAAGATGATTTTATACATGATTGCGATATTTTTATTTTGAAGTTCTGTGAAATTATATATTAAAAGAGAAATATGTAAAATTATTTATGAATTTCACAAATTCTTTACATGTTTCTCAAGTTTGATCTACTTAAGTAGAGAATCTGTAATAAGACATTTTCAGTTTTTGAAAAACGAATTTTATTTTATAGCTGGATTTTGAGAGCAAGAAAAAAATTTTTTTTTTGCCCACTTCAATTTGATAATCGACTTTACAATATTCCAAACCTACACAGACAATCATTATCTCAATTGAGAAAAAAAATGTATTACATTTTGTTCGCTTAATCCTCATCTATTCCAGTTGAAAATATATCATTTCAGTTTAAAATTCATCCTGTTGATTGAAAACCCAACTATTTTTGTTTGAAAAGTCATCATTTATTGGAAAATTCATCACTTTGTTTAAAAATTTAACTGTTTTGTTTTGATTTTGTCAAAAAATTATTTTTATTTTGGTGCAATATTACTTTTTTTTTAATTGAAAGTTTATCTATACCATTTTTAGTCAAAAATCCCGTATCTCTGCTCCATAAACTAATACTGGCTATACCAGCTTTCAAGTAACCACATTCTCCCTCTCTAATTTTTTTGACCTTCTTTGTACTATTCCTCATATCTATTTCATTACCCCTGCGGCTTTTTTTATCCTTCCTCTTAAATGAGCTCTATGATCTTCATTTTTGTGCAAGGCATATCTTAAATACTTAAACTCTTTCACCTCTTCTAATTGTATTCCCTTCCATCCCCCATCCATTCTTTCTTTCTTCCACCTTCTCATCTAAACCTCATGAATTTTGTTTTTTCTACACTTAAATTTAACTTTTTTCCATCAAGTATTCTTCTAATCCAATTATTAAGCCCGCCATTCCTCATTCATCATCTGCCATCAACACTATATCGTCCGCATATGCTGGTGTATATATCTTTTCGTTCCCTAAAATTTAAACAAATTTTGGAAGATTTCATATATGTCGAAAAAGTATAATTTTTTATTTTTCCGCATTTTGCAAAATTGCAGGGAAAGTTTGAGTCATTTTAAAAGATATTAAGGTTTTTTTGAAGTTTGAAAAATTTGAACTTTTGAACTGGTTCGAAATGATCCTAAAATTTTAAAAAATCTTTCAAAAGTTGAAAAATTTCCCTTTAATCTTCCAGATATTTTCGACATTCAGGCATCAATGTAAAATTCACTACTATAAATAAATATATTCAGATATGGTGAATGTATTCAGACAGCAAAAATTAATTGAAATTTCACAAGTAAAGAGATGAAAACCCGCGTCAACCTGTAATAACGGAAAAAACAAGAAATGATCTACAGTAGCCTCATCTATAGTGACATTTCCGTTATAAATCCGGGCCGACGTAGATTTTTTCTCGTATCTCCAAACATTATTAGAGCAAGTAATCGGTACATTGCAGCTCCACTAAATAAATTATTTAAAAAACATGTAGTATTTATAAATGCTGTGAAGAACCATTATTACAAAGACCTGGTTTCACTAAACCCTTCATTTTAAGAACCAACGCTCCTGGTTATGCAGTCGCAAAGATCCTTCTTCTCGCGTAATAAGGTGGAAACTAAAATTAGCAGAGTACGATTTTGACGTAATTCATAAGGCTGGTAAGATGAATGTGAACGCAGAAGCGCTATCCAGAAATCCGATCCTGAAGAATTATTAAATCAAGAAATACAAAATCCAGAAGAATTATCAAACC
Source organism: Andricus grossulariae (assembly GCA_011634705.1). Lineage (NCBI taxonomy): Eukaryota > Metazoa > Arthropoda > Insecta > Hymenoptera > Cynipidae > Andricus > Andricus grossulariae. Next base: position 197,521,154 of record JAABKJ010075445.1, on the reverse strand, counting down.
AAGAAATACAAAATCAAGAAGAAATATTAAATCAAGAAGTTCAAGAAATTTAAAACAAAATGTAGATTTTTGAAGATTTCGAAAAAAGATGCTTTTTAGTAATTTTGAAAGGTTTCAAGAGCATAAAACTTTTCTTTTAAAGATTTCAAAAAAAATTTAAATTGTTGAAAAATAATCTGGAATATTTTAAAGCAATTTTTTTAATTTTTCAGTTAAAAAGAATTATGAAAAATTCGAATCGCCTTAAAAGATATTAAGAAGTTTTGAAAAAATGTCAAAAAATGATTTCGAAGAAGACTGTAGAATATTTTGAAGCAAAAATTTAGAATTTTGCAAAATTACAAATTTTTAAAAATTGTTCGAAAAATTAATTTTAATATAAAATTGAAAATTATTTCAAAACATTTCCAAAATTGAATCCGGAAGATTTTAAGGCATTTTTTTGTATTTTGCAGAATTTTGGAAAATTTTTAGGAAAAATCTAACACATTTTAAACTATATTTAGAAATTTTTAATAATTTCCAAAATAATTTCAAGAAATTTACAACAAAATGTAGATTTTTGAAGACTTTGAAAAAATTAGATTTTTAAGAGTTTTGAAAGCTTTCAAGTCAAAAGATTTTCGAAATTGTCAAAAAAATATCTGGAAAATATTAAAGCAACTTTATTTGCTAGATTTAAAAAAAAAATGATTTTGGAAAAGATTTCAAGAATCATTTCAATCTTGAAACAATTTGAATAAAAAATGAAGAATTTGGAAAATTTCAAAAAAAAGGTGTTTCAAACTTTTGAAGGGTTGCAATACAATAAAAAATCTTCTTAAAATTTCTGGGAATATTTAAATAATGTTTTATTTGGTAAATTAATTCTAAGAGAACATTTAAAAAGATTTCATAAGATCTAAAAAACTGTCGAACAATAATCTGGAAGATTTTTTGGTAAAATATTGTTATTTTGCAGGATATAAAATGATTTTCTAAAATTTCGAAAAATAGTGTAGAAAATTTTTTCAATTTTTGAACATTACAAAATTTCAGACAAAATTCGTGTTAGTTATGGAAATTTTAAGAAGTTTTGCAAAGATTTCATACAATTTAAAACAAAATTGATTTTTTAATATTTCGAAGAACAAATTTTCTAAAGATTCATAGGCAATTTAAAATGTTTTTTTTTTATTTTCAAAAATTATTATAATAGAATATTCCAAAAGATATCCAAAATTATGTTCAAGAATCTGAAAGATTGTGGGGTATTGTTTTTATTTTGCAGGATTTTAAATGATTTCGACTTTTTCATCGGTTTCCGCCAAAACTGTTTTTTCATCATTACTCTTCTGACGCGAATTTTAAAAGAGAAATTGCACCAAATCGCTATTTTTCTAAACAGAGAAAACTATTTTATGTCAAAAACTAATATGAATATAAAAAAATACGGTCGTTATTTGTAACAGTCACCATGCCCCGCACCGACACCATACTCCACTCTCCCCTATTTCTTCAGTGCGGCCAAAATGTGAACTCGTGAAATCAGGTAGAATAAAAGCGTCCTCAGATATTAAAATATTAAAATTATTATTTTTGTATAAAATCTTTGATGGAAAATAAAATGAGATTTTTACTACAATTTTAATCATTTGTTCAAAGTAAAAAAAACGGGTTGTCATAAAATCATTGTAACGATGATTTTTAAGTCTTTTTTCATGTTTCAAACTTATCACTTTTAAGGCAGCACTTATAATCATCAGATCCAGTTTTCCCAAGCGACAAAAATTATTATTTAACCTAAATTTTAAACAGAATTGAAAAATCTTTTGTCTTCCAAAAAGCCCTTTTTGAAACACCGTATTGGTCAACTTCGGATAAGCTAAAACAAAAGTATCTACATACCATAAAGCGCGAGAATTTTAATTTATTTAATTTAATTTCTTAAAGTGAAAATCGAACTGTTATGTTTGATAATTGATAGTTTCTAGTTGAAAATTTCATTATTAATTTCTTTGCTTGAAAATTCAACAGCTTGTTGGCAATTGTTTCTCTCCCTTGACGACTAAAAATCATTTTAAGTTGAAAATTAAACTCATGTCGAAATGTAGCTTTCTTGGTTAAATTCAACTGTTCTTGATTAAAAATTAATTTTTTTGATTGGGATAACAACTACTTGATATTTCGTTTAGAATTCATCTTTTTTGGAATACAAATTAAATTTTGTGAGTTGAAAGTTAAACTCTTTTGCTAAACATTAATTTTTGTTGGTTCAAGAATGATCATTTACATTAAAAATTTATCTCTTTGGTTGAAAAGTGAGCTATTTTGTAGAAAATTCGTTTTTTCTTTGACAGAAAATGAATTTTTTTTAACTGAAAATGTAATCATTCCAATTAAATATTCTAACATTGTAGTTAAAAATTATTCTCTTAAGTTGAAAATAATAAAAAATAAAAAATTGAACTATCCAATTTCAGTTTGAAAAATTAACATTTTTAGTTGAAAATTAAACTATTCCAGTCAGTGATTTATCATTTTTGTTGAAAACTCTTCGTCCCTACTCCCTACCTTTCTTCTCCCACCCCCCCCTATCCTTCCTTCCTTGTCATACCCCTTCCCCCCCACTGTTTATCCTACCCCAGTCAACTTCTAACTGGGTAGATAACATCGGTGGCATTTGTTTGAGCTCTCTGTAAAGCTAGAAGTTTCGGTTACTTCTTGCGAGGATCCACGAAGTCTTTTCTTCAAAAGGTATGTTCAATTTAACAACGTAAATGCAGATTAACCATATGATTTCTTGAAAATGAAAACTTTGTTCTTTAATTTAACTTTTTATTTGATCGTGTTTACAGATTATGAAGACGCAACCCACGCGAAACGGAACGCGTTTACTGAACTTAGTATGGGCGTATACTAAATTTCATGTACGTGCATACCAAATTGAGTATGCGCATATATACTAAATTTACTGTATACTCGTGATCTAAATTTAATTTCATGTTATACATTCTTGCTTTCATTACCCGTATACTGAATCTAGTACAGAGTTTTCAAACAGTGCACAACACAGACAAAAAGAGGGGAAAAAAGTTTTTCTTTTCTATCCGGTTTCACAGATTTCATAGTCTTTCCCCTATTCCCCATTTTTATTTCAAAAAACTCCTCCTTTTTCTTCTTTGACTCATTTCTAGCTTGAATGGAAACTGAAATAATAGATTTTAGTAAGAAACTCCAACTAATTGAGTTGAAACTTACTTCTTTCGTTGAAAAGTCTACTATTGTAGTTTCGATTAGGAATTAATCTCTTTGTTTCAAATTTTCTTTTCCTACAACATTTAATTATTTTGTTGAAAATTCAATTATTCTGCAGAACATTCAACATTTAGGTTGAAATTGTCTATTTTCTTGTGGAAGATCTATATTGATTTTTTTTTTTTTAGTAATGGTTGTTTCATATCTTTTTTTTTATTAGAAAACTATTTGGTGAATTGGAAATTTAACAATTCGGGTATTTGTTGAAAATTGATCTTTCTCAATCGACGATTGAACTATTTGGTTGAAAATACATGTATTTTGTTAAAAATATTTGTTCTTACTTCTAATAGTACTTTTGGGCTGAAAATTAGAATACTTGGTTAAAATGAGTTTTCTTTTGGTATAAAAATTAATTTTTCAATTGAAAATTCAACCATTTCCTTTCTGAAAGAAAATTAATCTATGATAATAGATTTAATACTTTCACGATGATTCATGATGATAAATTTAAATTTAAAGCTTTTTCGGGTTTCAATCGCATTTTAGTTGAAAATTCATTTCTTTTGTTGAAAAATGAATTAGTTTACGACAAATTAATTTGTTTGGTTGAAAATTCAACTATTTGGTTTAAAATTCCTTTTTTCTTGTAAAGATTCTTCATTTGAGTTAAAAACTTATTTCTTGTATTGCAAATTTAACCATTTTTTTTTTCTACCGAAAAAGACGAATTTGAAACCAAATAGTTCAATAGGTCAGTTTTCTACCAAAAATACGAATTTTCAGCTAAAAAATTTAAATTTGCAGTTAAAAGAATATTTAAAAAAAGGATTTCTAACGAAATAGTTCAAGTTTTAACCAAAGAGATGAATTTTCAACTAAAATGATAAATTCACAACAACAAAAAATGCATTTTTAACCCAAAGAGATAAATTTCCAACATAAGAAATAAATTTTTAACTCAAATGATGAATCCTTAATAAAAAAAAAGGAATTTTAAACCAATTAGTTGAATTTAAAACTAAAAAAGATCAATTTTATTTCCAAAGCATTAATTTTCAAGAACAAAAAAACGAATTTTTGGTTGAAAATTAACCTGTCTGTTGAAATTTTTTTTTTTTTTTCAAAATTCAACTACTCTTATAGAAAATTTAACTGGTTAGAAAATTCAACTGTTTGTTTAAAAAATCAGATATTTGGTTGAAAATTTGTACTATTTGGTTAAAAATGTAACTGGTTGATTGAAAATTTAACAGCTTGGTTCACAATATAGGTTTATGTTGAAAATTCGTCTTTTTAGGTTGAAAAGTCAACTATTTGGTTAAAAATTTAACTATTGTTTTGAAAATTGATCTTTTTTGGATGAAGATTCCACTATTTGGATGAAAATTCAACAATTGAGTTGAAATTTATCTTTTTATGAAGATTTCACGTTTTGTTTGAAAATTTAACTATTGTGTTGACTTGGTTGAAAGTTAATCTTTTTGGTTGAAAATTTGCACTATTTAGTTAAAAATGCAACTGGTTCGTTGAAAATTTAACTGCTTGGTTTTAAATATAGATTTTTGTTGAAAATTCGTCTTTTTAGGTTGAAAATTCAACCATTTGGTTGAAAATTTAACTATTGTGTTGAAAATTGATCTTATATAGATGAAAATTCCACTATTTGGTTGAAAGTTAATCTTTTTGGTTGAAAATTTGCACTATTTGGTTAAAAATGCAACTGGTTCGTTGAAAATTTAACTGCTTGGTTTTAAATATAGATTTTTGTTGAAAATTCGTCTTTTGATGATATCTTTGACAAAATATTTTGAAACTTTTGTGAAATCTTTATGAAATCTGAAAACATTGAAATCTTTAAAATTTTTCTGAAATTCTTTACATGTTTAAAATCATTGCCAAATCTTTGAAATCTTCTGAAATATTTTGAAATCATTTAAATCTTTGAAAAATCTGAAATATTTCTGAAATCCTTTAAACCTTTGAAATAATTGCGAAATCTTCTGAAATATGTAAATCTTTGAAAAAATTACGGAAGCCTCTGAAATCTTTGAAGTATTTTGAATCTTTGTGAAATCTTTTTAATCTGTATGAAATATTTGTGAAATCATTTAAATCTTTGTGAAGTCTTCGAAAAAATCTTTTGAAAGCTTTATTAAGACTTGGAAATCTGAAATTTTGAAATCTATGAAATATTTATGAGAACTTTGTGAAACCTTTGAGAAATCATTTAAATATTTGAAAAAAATATTTTGAAATCTTTGGAATTCTTTGAAAAAATTGCGAAATCTTTGGAATAATTGACATATTTTGAAATCTTTGTAAAATCTGAAATCTTTATGAAAACTTTGTTAAATCATTTAAATATTTGAAAAAATCTTTCGATATCTTTGAGAAATCATTTAAATCTTTGAAAAAAATCTCTTGAAATCTTTGAAAAAATCTTTAGAATTCTTTGAAAAAATTGCGAAATCTTTGGAATCTTCGACATATTTTAAAATTTTTGTGAAATCTTTTAAATCTTTATGAAATTTTTGTGAAATTATTAAAATATTCGTGACGCCTTTGAAAAGACCTTTTTAAAGCTTTATTAACATTTGGAAATCTTTGTGAAATCGAAATTTTAAAACCTGTGAAATCTTTATGAGAACTTTGTTAAATCATTAAAATATTTGAAAAAATCTTTTGATATCTTTAACATATTTTGAAATCTTTGAGAAATCATTTTAATCTTGGAAAAAATGTTTGGAATTCTTTGAAAAAATTGCGAAATCTTTGGAATCTTCGACATATTTTAAAATTTTTGTGAAATCTTTTCAATCTTTATGAAATTTTTGTGAAATTAATAAAATATTCGTGACGCCTTTGAAAAGACCTTTTTAAAGCTTTATTAACACTTGGAAATCTTTGTGAAATTGAAATTTTAAAACCTGTGAAATCTTTATGAGAACTTTGTTAAATCATTTAAATATTTGAAAAAATCTTTTGATATCTTTAACATATTTTGAAATCTTTGAGAAATCATTTTAATCTGACACCCTGATATTTAAAACAGTTGAAGCATAATTGTTAGAATTATATACATAAAACAGTTGAATAATTTTAATATTTAGAATACTAATTTTTACAAAATGTAGCATAATATAATTTTGTAAGCGTATCTTTAGAATAAAAGATAATTTTCTCTAATTTAATGGAACTCGGTCTTCAATCCCTAGCCTAGATAATAAAAACTCGCTTCAAAATTCTGAATGAACATTGTAGGCCTTAAAATATGTGGGTGGTATCGCAATATCAACCGGCGTTTCCGGGTGAGGAGATATCTGTATCACGTGTCCCGGACAATGCTGTTTTGCCGAAACCAATGATAGAGGGAAACTGAGGGAAGTGTTCAAGTTGGTCGATGGGAAAGTAAATATATATTTTTTTATCTTGACACAATGAATTTAAATCTATTCCCATGAGGGAAATAAATTTAGGATTCTTCCTTCTCTCTTTGAATAAATAAATAATCCATTTTTTCTAAATATCAAAAATATTTTTCAGAGGCAGAATTCAGTTCCACAAACTTCAATTTAAAATGCTTCAAATTGACCGGGGTTTTTTTCCAAGATAAGAGAAGAAGAAGCAGGGTTGCTGCAGGTCCGGGAATCCCAGAAAGTCAGGGCAAATCAGGAAATTTAAAACTGGTTAGGAAATAATTTTCGAGAAACTGATGCTGAAGTTAATTTTATTATAGTCAATCTTTTTTGGGCTGAAAATTCATTTATTTTTGTAAAAATTGCATCTTTTTTGGTTGAAAATTCAATTTTTGGTTGATGATTCATCATTTTAGTTGAAAGCCCATTTTTTATTACAAATTTAACTGTTTTGTTTTAAATTATTTATTTTTTTAACTGAAAATTTAACTATTCCATGTTTAATTGAAAATGTATCTTCTTCAGTTAGAAATTCAACTATTTGCTTGAAAATTCCTGTATTTTGCTGAAAATTCGTCTTTTGTGGTAGAATATTAATCTTCTTGGTGACTAATTCATATTTTTGGTTTAAAATTAATTTCTTTGATTGAAAATTTAAATATTTCACTTAAAGTTTATTTTATTTGGTTGAAAACTAATTTTTTTAAATGAAAATTAATTTTTTTTACTCAAAATTTAACTATTATAAGTTGAAAATTTATCTGTTTTAGGTAAAAATTCAACTATTTTGTTGAAATTTCGTCTTTTTGGGTTGAAAATTCATCTATTTTTGTAGAAATTGCATCTTTTTTGGTTGAAAAGTCTGAAATGACGTTAAAATATTTTCTGTATAGGAGAATATAACTTTGGTCGATATTGTAGACTTCCATTTTATGTGCGGATTTCTCTTCTCGATTTGTTATCTTCTCCGATGATGATACAGATTTCTATTAATAATTTTTCTCTTTATATTTAGATAGATAAGAAAAGAAGAGGTGACTGACCTAAACCTTTGATCATTTCCTGACTCCTCTTTGTGCAGAGATGGTTGATCAGAGGCTGGTGCCAAGTGTTGGTCGTCATCCTCATCGGGGTTCACAGAACCCTCATTACACTCTGGTGGACATTCACCCTCGTTGCTATCTTTACTTCCTTTTTTGTGAAATCTGAGCGAGAAGCTTTTCCGGAATTTTTGCAAGACACTTTCCTGTTGATTTGGCGCATTAACGCGATGAGACTGACTTCCGGTGGCGTTAATCACCACCGTAGGCGCCACACTCGTCGTTTCCTGAAGATGGGAGTGCGATACCAAGGGAATTGACGCCTCAACCAGGGGATGCTCCGTTGTCAAGTGACCTCCAGGAACGTCCTGCTCGTCCTCCTCGTCCCCAGACCAAGGTCGACTGAAAAATAAATATCAATATTTCATCAATTTGATTTCAATTTTTCTTTTATTAATTTAAGCAGGGTGTCTAGAGGCTTTTTGCAACAACAACAAAAAATCCAGGACTTTTCCAGGTTTTCCAGGAAAAAAAAATTATTTGATAAGGTACCTTTCTTTACAGTAAAAAGATAATTTTCACGAAACATGCTAAAAATCTGATTTTAGGGTCAAAACCCCGTTACTTAGTGATTCTTCTTATATGACGGCGAAAAATCACGACGCTACAATCAAAAATATTTCGAACTTTCTCATTTTTTAAACTTTAACAAAAATTAAGAAAAAATTATAATTCGTTGAAATTTGACTGAGTTATCTATTTTTAAGCTATTTGAAATTTAATTTCCAATAAAATAATTAAATTTTTAACCAAATAGTTAATTTTTAACCAAATTCTTGAATTTTCAACCAAATGATCGAATTTTGAACAAAAAAGATTCTTCCCAACCAAAAACAGTTGCATTTTCAACGAAATAACTACATTTGTAGACAAATTTTTTAATTAAAAAGACGAATTGCCAATAAATAAAGCTTTTTCAGACCAGACATAAAACAAATTTCATCCAAATTGTTAAATTTTCAAGCCAAAGATGAATTTTTTGTAAAAAAGTTGCATTTTCAACACGTGCATTAATTATTACCTCACTAAGTGAAAAGTGGACAAAAAGTTTAAGAGTTCAGAAAAAGCCGCAACTTTTTAGCATTTATCTAAGAGAAGATAGTTATAAATAATGATAAATTGTTTAAACAACTATGTTAACTTGCATTATTTATTAGTTTACTAAGTAAAAAGTGGGTAAAAAGTTAAACATGACAGAAGAAACCGCAACTATCTAGCATTAATAAATCAGAAGATAGTTCTAAAGAATGATAATTTAATTATTTTTGGTAAATTGAATTAACTAATAACTTACTCTAAATGAAAAGTAGACAAATGATTGAAAATTAAAAAAAAACGCAACTTTCTAGCATTATTCAAATTGAATATTAATATTAATAGTAATAAATTGTTTAAACAAATAATTTGGTTAACTTAAATTAATTATTTAACTCATTCCCAGTGAAAAGTGAACAAAAAGTTGAAAATTTCAGAAAAAACTGAAATTTTCTAGCATCATTCTAAGAGAATATTATTAAAAATAATAATAAATTGTTTAAACAATTATGTTCGTTAAAAGTAATCAGGCATTACCTCACTCTAATTGAAAATTTGACAAAAAGTGGAAAATGTTTGAAAAAACCGCGTCTTTCTAACTATTTTAGGAAAAAATTACTAAAAACAATAATAAATTGTTTAAATAATTTATTTGAACATCTAATTATCAGTATAAAGTAGTTTTTTATGTATCAGAAACAATTTGCACTGAAAAAACCGCAAAAAAATCATAATTAGCGCCAAAAACTCACAAAACACAGTTTTTCACTTATGGGGTTTTTTGGGACCCTATAAAACAGACTTATGGGGGTGACATTTGAGAAGAAAAATTTTATTTGTATTCTATGGCTAATTGTGAAGAGAAATGTTGAGTTTCAACTCAATTAAGCTGATATTGAGGATTATGAACCACATTTACAAAAACGTCTTTTTTTCTTATGGGAGATACGCGTACTTCATGGGGCTTGCGCCCCCTCTAAATATCATTCTTTTTTCAAAAAAAAAAGAAAGAAAAAATGGATTTATTTTTTTCTGTATTCAAAAAAATTTTAAATAAAGTGCAATCACATATATTTTCTCATAAAAGGAAAGGAAAGATTTCACAAGTATTTCAAAGAATTCATAAGAATTTCAAAAAGATTTCAAGAATTTAAAGATTTCAAAAAGGGTACAGTGCACCAGATTTGAAAGATTTCAAAAAATTTCAAAGATTTTAAAGCAACAACATATTTAACTGGAACGGATATCATCATATATTGTATATTGATAGCGAGCGCACTTTCTTGTATAGGGTTTATCATAGCCTAAAAATTATCCGATTTTCTTTGAAGGCGGATCAAATTGAAGGTCTTACCATGTAGATGTTCAACAATTGATAAACTTCAGTAACTCCGACTATTGTGATTTTGTTATGTTAGATTAAAAAATGAGGAAATTTTGTTCTCTTAGGTCACTATGGGATCTTTTATTTTAGTATGATATTCTTCAAGGATGGCTGAAATTGAAGCTCTCGGCACAAAGATCTTGATTGAAAAAATGGAATTTGCAATCTTAAATGTCATTTTGTTATTGTCATCAGTAGTTAAAAGTATCAAAAATTATGAAATTTCGTTTTTTAGATGACTATGCTGGGAGCTTCTCTATTAGTCCAATTTCTTTCCGTGATTGCTGATTGCCATTAGGTCGAGGATAATCGACGTCTCCAGAAAAAAAATGGCCATCCTGCATTCTTATTTCAGCTTTTCCTATATTAAGCTCAGGAAATTGTAGATAAGAGGGGATTAAATAATTTAAATAAAATTAATGTATATATACCATATTAAATTCAATATGAAACACTCCAGGTATAATAATTGAACCCTTCAGACCCGAAAACAATAATAATGACAACAAAAAGGTTCATTTTTAACCAAGAAAGATGATTTTTCAACCAATGATAGTTGAATTTGTAACAGAAAAAGATAATATTTTCAGACGAAAAATTTTTATTTACAACCAAATACAAAGATTCAACCAAATAGTTGATTTTTTAAGCAAAAGGGACGATTTTTCAACAAATCAGTTTAATATTCTAGCAAAAAATTTTATTGAAGACAGTTGAATTTTTAACCAAGAATTTTTTAACATAGATAGATAAATTTCTATTTGAATTCAACCAAAAAGTCTAGAGATAACAAAATTTTAACCGAATTGTTGAATTTTCCTTTTTTAAACCAAAAAGGAAAATTCTCTACAAAGCATTTGAGTTTTCGACAAAAAAATTAATTTTCAACTACATAGTTAAAGTTTCTACCAAAAGAAGGACTTTTCAACAAAAAAGTTAATGTTCAACAAAAAAGTTAATTTTCTACAAAAAAATTGAATAGTTCAATTTTCAGTTGAAAAATTAATTTTCATTCAGAACACAATACTGAATTATCAACAAAAATCATGAGCCTATGTAAATGAAAAAATGAATTTTTATCCATAAATTGTTCAAATTTAGTGCGAATCAAGTGACGAATCGCCGCCAATCCCCACGAAACCATTTTCATTCACTTATTAGTTTATAACAAATTCAATAAATTTTTTAACATTTGTATTGCTATTGGACATCTTTTTTTGATAGTTGCTTTCAGTTTTCTAGGTATTTTTGTTTGAATAAAAGCATTTTTTTTTAAACCGGTATACTTCAAAAGTGAAATTTTTTTGTCATTTTTGTTATTAACTAAACAAAAAAATAAACAAGAATTTCAAAATTGGCCATGACAGTTCATGCGAGATTTTATTAGCTTTCATTAAAAAAAAAGTTAAAATCGTCTATGGATTAGATTTTTTAATTTTTATTATTTTATATTTTTTATATAAATAAACAAAGAGCATTGTCCAATTTAAAATTTAAATTTTAAAAGATTTCACAAAGTCTTCTATTATTTCACAAAGATTTCAGATATATTTCAAAGATTGAACAAAGATATCAATGATTTTTTAATGATTTCACAAATAATTCAATCACTTCTTGAATATTTCACAAAGGTTTCAATTAATTTCCCAAAGATTTAATTAATTTCACTAATATTATTAATATAATTTAATGATCTCCGAAAGATTTCAATGATTTCACAAATATTACCGAACATTTCAAAAATATTTCAAATATTTCGCAAAGATTTTTAAAGAATTCACAAAGATTTCACCCAGACTTCACAAGGATTTTACAAAGATTTTACAAAGATTTTAATGATCACAAATATTTTACAAAGATTTCATAAAGATTTCAATGATTTCCCAAAGATTTCATTAATTTCACAAATATTACCGAACATTTAAAAAATATTTCAAATATTTCGCAAAGATTTTCAAAAAATTCACAAAGATTTCGCAACGACTTCACAAGGAGTTTAGAAAGATTTCACAAAGATTTGAATGATGTCCCAATGATTTCAATAATTTCACAAATATTACCGAATATTTCAAAAATATTTGGCAAAGATTCTTTAAGGATTCACAAAGATATCACAAAGACTTCACAAGGATTTCAATAATTTCACAAATATGACCGAATATTTCAAAAATATTTGGCAAAGATTCTTTAAGGATTCACAAAGATATCACAAAGACTTCACAAGGATTTCAATAATTTCACAAATATGACCGAATATTTCAAAAATATTTGGCAAAGATTCTTTAAGGATTCACAAAGATATCACAAAGACTTCACAAGGATTTCTTCCGTGAATTTCTTAGATACCGTCAATTCTGCGAATTCCGTGACTTCTTTGAATTCGTTGAATACCGTGAACTTTTTGTATTCCGTGAATTTCTTGAATTTTCTGAATTCCTTGAATTCCGTGAATTTCTTGAATTCCGTGAATCTCTTGAATTCCGTGAATTTCTTGAATTCCATAAATTCTTTGAATTTGTTGAATTCCTCAAATTCCGTTTATCCCACAACTTTCGTGAATTCCTTGATTTGAGTGAATTCCTTGATTCACGTAAATTCCTCGAATTACGTAAATTTCTTGAATTTCGTGAATTCCTTGAATTCTGTAAATTCCTTGATTTCCGTAAATTCCTTGAATACTGTGAATTCCTTGTATTCCGTGAATTCAAGCAATTTCATCACTTGCTTGGATTCCTTGCATTTCATAAAATCCTTGAATTCCGTTAATTCCTTATATGCAGTGAATTCCTTTAATTTCGTGAATTACTTGAATTTCGTAATTTCCTTGAATTCCATGATCTAACGTATAGAACTTCGGTTCAATAAAATAATCTCATGATAATTGCTTCAAAATATATTGTATATCTATTTAAAATTTTGATTTTAATTTTTTCATCTATTAGAAAAATATATAATTCTAATTCTTGAAAGTTTTTAGAATCTTAAAAAGCGGATAACTTATTAAATTTTTGCCGAAATTAAAAATACCATGGGGATAATTTGCAATTATTTTTGTCATGTACTAGAAAACTTTAAAGAAATTTCTTAAACTTTTAAAAAAATTTGGTTAAATTTTCAAATTGCTTTAATTTTTTTTTTAAGTTTGGTAATATTTCGGTAATATTTCGGCCCTAACCACGACTCACGACCGTGATGCCTTCTGCATTTTCTCCGCAAGTATCTTAGCATTTTGTTGATACGCAGGGATTTTTTTCAGGCTATTAACCAGTGAAAGCTTGGCACCTTCAAGAGCGCCGATGATCAGGGCGATTAGCTTAACTGAATATTCTAGGTATAACCGTAGCAACTCATGTATAAGGTCTTTATATCTCTCTTTCTTTTCATTCTCCTTGGCTGCGATGTTTTTGTCAGCTGGTGTCAAAAATTCGATAACGAACATGGTTTGTTTCTCGAAGCCAAGGAGAACTATTTCAGGTTTCGATTGCGCAAGAGAGACAATTGTCAAGAATATGAAGTTCCAGTATGTGCGGCACTTTTCATTTTTGACAATTGAATCTATTTTTATAGGAGCATATGTTTTGCCAATTTTTGGCGCTAATTATGATTAGTTTGTGCAATTTCAAACTGGAAATTGTTTTTAATACATTATATACTACCTTTTACTGCTACTCAGATGTAAACATAAATTGTTTAAACAATTCATTATTGTTTTTAGCAATTTTCTCTTAGAACGGAGATAGAAAGTCGTAGATTTTACAAAAAATTTACAATTTTCGTCCATTTTTCAATTGCAGTGCGGCAATAGTTTATTGATTTTCACAAACATAATCGTTGAAACAATTTCTCATTATTTTTAATAATATTATGCTTAAATAATAATATAAGTTACGGCTTTTTCTGAAATTTTCTACTTTTTCTGAAACTTTCAACTTTTTGTAAACTTTTCGCTTGGAGTGAGTTAATATTGAACAATTTTCAAGTTAGTGAAGATGATTGTTTGAACAAATTATTTTTGTTTATAACGATCTTCGCCTATAGTAATGATAGATATTGGCAGATTTTTCTAACATTTTCAAACTTTTGTCCACTTCTCACTTAGTGAGGTAATAATTAATTTAATTTATCGAACATTATTGTTTGAATAAAGTATTATTGTTTATAACAATCTTCTCCTATAGTTTTACTACAGAGTTGCGGTTTTTTCTGTAATTTGTAACTTTTTGTCCACTTTTCACTTAGTGAGGCAATAATTAATACAAGTTACCAAACATTACTGATTAAATAATTTATTATTGTTCATAACTATCTTCTCCTGTACTACTGCTAGACAGTTTTTTTATTGAAATTTTCAACTTATTAACTACTTTGAACTTAGAATGAGGTAATGATTAATAAAATCTAAGAAACCTTATTGCCTAAAGAAATTATTATTGTTTATAACTATCTCCTCCTATATTGATGCTAGGTTGTTGCGCTTTTTTCTGAAATTTTTAATTCTTTGTTCATGTCTCACTTAATATAGCAATAATTAGTGTGAGTTAAAAAAAAATAGTTGTTTAATAAATTTATTATTGTTTGTAACTATCTTCTCTTAAATGCTAAAAAGTTAAGTTTTTTTCTGAAATGTTTAACTTTGCTTTGCCTTCTTTCTCAAGAAAAAATAATTAATAAATATTAGAGAAAATCATATTTCAAACAATCTCTTTCTTTTTCGTTAAAAAATAATTCACTTGAAATAAGTCAATACTAATTAAAAAATGATTCTTGTTGAGGTTCACTTATTATTTGTTCATAACTAGAAAATCAAAGCAAAACTATAAAAATTCGACTATTTTGTTGAAAATTTATTCATTTGATTAAAAATGAAACTATTTGGTTAAAAATTCGTCTCTTTCATTCCAAAGTTCAACTAGTTGAATAAAAATTTATATTTCTTGGTTGAAAATGAACTTTTTTGTTAAAAATTCAACTATTTGGTTAAAAATTATACTATTTTGTTGAAAATTTATTCTTTTTTTTTCTAATGAAACTATTTGATTAAAAATTCGTCTCTTTAGTTCAAAATTTCAACTAATTTACAAAAAAATCATCATTCTTGGTTGAAAATGAACTTTTTTGTTGAAAATTCAACTATTTGGTTAAAAATTAATCTTTTTCGCTTCAAAATTCAACTTATTTGTTAAAAATTTAACACGAAACAAATTAATTTTTTTAAGATTCATTTCTTTGGTTTAATTATTTCATTATTTTATTATTTCATCATTTTGATGTTTTTATATTTTATTATTGTATTTTTCATTATTTTATTTAAAATTTTCATTATTTTGTTCAAAATTACACTATTCCGTGCAAAAGTCGTCTTTTTTGTTCCAAAATTCAACTGTTTTCGATAGAAAAATCTTATTTTTTGATTAAAAATTCAACTATTTGATTTGTGGTTAAAGGTTAATCTTTTTTGTTTAAAAATTAAAAAATCTATTATTTTGTTAAGCATTCGTCCTTTTGGATTCAAAATTTATATTTTTTGATAAAAAAAGTCATCTTTCTTGGTAAAAAATTAATTCTTTAATTGCAAATTCAAGTTTTTGGGTTGAAAAGTCTACTATTATATTTTCGGTCCAGAATTTATTTTGGTCAAAAATTCTACTATTTTCTTGAAAATTTAGTTATTTTGTTAAAAATTCAACTATTTTGTTAACAATTTATCTGTTTTGCCCAATAATCAACTGCTCTTATTTTTTAATACAAAATTCGTACCTGTGGATTGAAAATTTGTCTTTCTTGGTTGAAAATGAACTTTTTTGTTAAAAATTTAACTGTCTTCTATGAAATTCGTCTTTTTGCGTTGAAAATTCAACTATTTGGTTACAAATTCGATTATGTTGTTGAAAATTTATTTATTTTCTTGAAAATTCAACTATTTGCTTAAAAATTCGACTATTTTGTTGAAAATTTATTTATTTGATTAAAAATGAAACTATTTGGTTAAAAATTCGACTATTTTGTTGAAAATTTATTCATTTGATTAAAAATGAAACTATTTGGTTAAAAATTCGTCTCTTTGTTTGCGAGTTATAGTCAAATCATTCCCCTTCGGGTATGCGCAAACTAATTGTTCGATTTATTGTGAAATTTGGTATGTGGCAGCGAATATTTGGTGGCTTTCGACTCTCAAAACAGCTCCCTGTATCCTGTGACATCAGGCAAGCTCCCAGTGTTATCCACACAAGCAGGGCTTCGTGTGGATGGATCCGTAAGTTCCCTAGTTGCTCGCGGAAATAAAATAAATCCCTAAAACAAAACAAAAAAAAAACGAAACACTTGGAGGGGAGTCTTCAATAAACCCTTCCATGAATACTTCTTCTCTTGATAAGATGGAAACAAAAGAAGAGGTTAAATCACCTTCGAATCAACAAGGGTTCTGTACGGTTCCTGGCACCTGGGGTGGTATGGCTGGGAATAAGACATAAATAGTCAAATGAAACTAAAGCCACTGAGGATCCTGGGATCAAAAAAGGCCCTAAGAAAAAGAAATATAGCAGTGCTGCTATGGGGAGGTACAGTCGCCAGAAACTTCGCCTGCAAAGCGAAGCAGACCCTCAACCAGGGACCCCAAAAAGGACCCGGTCTGATGGCAGCACTCCTACTCAAGACAGGGATGTTAAGAGGGAGAGGGTTGGTGATTTGAGTGACTCATACAGCCTTGACCTTCAGAGCCACCTGAAATTGGCTATTGTACCCATTGTACCTAGGGACATTCTCCCGAGGATTGTGGACTGCCGTTTTAAAGACAACTTGCTTATCGTCATCTGCTCAGATGAGATGTCTAGGACATAGCTCATCGAGGCAGTAAGCGGTTTGAAACCATGGGAAGGTGCCAGAATCAAAGCTATTGATTCTAAGGACATTTCCGAGCCAGCCAGATTTATTGCATGGATACCTGGAATTCCTGAGGAACCATCATCCATCTTCAGAAGATTGGCAGTCCAGAACCCCCTATTAAAAGAGGATATTGAGAAACAAAAATGACATTTACAATTCTTCCAAAACTATGCAATTAAAAATTTCTTTATTCTATTTCGACTCCGCTCAACCGCCAGATACTTATCGATTTTTTTCAAATTTGTATACACTTTAAAAGGGACTCAAAAGAAAACTTTTCAGTGCTAAGGCGCTATCAATGTAGAATTTTTCTGTTATATTTGTATTTGTCTAATTATCGTGGATTCAGAAAATTAATCGGGATCAGATATAACCTGTAAACAAGCTATTCTATTTCAATAATCTTTAACTTAATTTTTCGTAAAACAACATTTGACGTTTAGAAGTTTAGAAGAAATTAAAAAATATTTTATAAAGTTTCGGAAATCTTTTCAAGTTTTAAAAGATTTTTAATCTCAAAAAACTTGTAAAATTCTCTAATATCTTTTGAAATTATATTAGTTTATCCTAAAATTTTTTTAAATTGTGAAAAATTGCCTTCAAATCTTCCAGATTCTTTTTTGACAATTTTTGAAATGTTTTTAAATGTTAAAAATTATTCTTAATATTCTTTTAAAATTCATTTCTCATACAGAAAAATCATTTTAAATTGTCCTAGGAATGTAAAGAAAATTTTTTCATTCTCTTAAAACTTTTCAAAACTTTCGTAAAACTTCTTTTTTCGAAACGTTCAAAACTCTAAACTTTTCAACAATTTCTTGAAATCTGCACAAGTCTTAACTTCTTTTTTAATGGTTTAAAAACTTCTAAATATCTTTTAAACTTAATACAATTTGTTTCTAAATGTTTGCTTTCAAACTTTAGAAAATAATTTGAAATGTTTTGAAATCTTTTTTAGTTTTCTCGCAGAATTCATTTTTCAAAATAAAAAATCATTTCTAATTTCCCCATGAATCGTAAGAACAAATATTAACCAGTAAAAATTCTCAAAAAGCTTGCAATTTTTTTTCTAAGTCTTCAAAATTTACATTTTCTTAAAACATTGTTGAAATGTTCTCAGACTCTTAATTATTTTCAAATCTTTTCAAAACCTTAAAACCTTCTAGGTAAATATCTTTTTAAATGATTCAAATTTTTCCTACGTTTTTTTTAAAACCTACATAATTAAATTAATTATCTTGCAATCTTCAGGATCCTTTTTTTAGAATTTAGAAATGTTTTGAAATCTTTTAAAATATTCTCTTAAAATAAATTTATCAATAAAAAAAATCATTTTTAATTTTCCCATAAATCTTAAGAAAAATATTTTGATGTTCATGAATGTCCAACCAAATGGTTGCATTTGTAACTAGAAAAGAGAAATTTTCAGTTAAAAAAAATTATTTTCTATAATATAGTTAAATATTTAAGCAAGAAAATGAATGTTCAACAAATTACTTCAATTTTCAACTAAGTACAGTGAAAACTCTCCTATTCCCTTGACCTTGAAACGAATCGATTGGAAACGATTCTTTTATTCCCTAGCTGAAGGGGGCTCCACCCTTACCTTGCCGGAAAGCGCGGGTGATTTGAAATCAATAATAAATACTATCAATAATAATACAAATAAATACCTATAATAATGCAGTTTACTATTGATTCGTCATCGTTGTCCATTGTGTAATTCTTCCATTAGTTAATTTATGATTTACCGTAAATTAGCTGCAATTATTCACAACTGATTACATTCATTACATATTCTTTAATTCTATGAATATTAGAAAATTTATTGTATTTCGAACACAAAAATTACACAACAAAAAGAGTCATAATTGTAGTTTACCTTCAACCAATGAATATTTTCCGTCACTGTTATTTGTGTCGAAAGCGTATTACTGAAAATTTAAATATGGTTTTGTTTAAAAAATTATCACTGACGACGATTCCCACATGATTCGGAAAGTCTCAATAAAAAACACGGTTTTTTTATTACTGGACCCTAAAGCTCATACAAACAAAAACCCAACTCATGCAATACCAGAGGGTCAATATAATTCCCCATCATGAATATTTGTGATCTTTTCCAAATTTCTCAATTCTTTTGTTATATTTTTCAAACTGACTCAAATTATTTGTAAAATTTTGAAAAATCTTTTAAGTAAACAAATTACGTCTTAATCTTTCACGGTTTTCCGAATTCTGAAATAATAATGATAAAATAATGTATAATAAAATAATAATAATAATAATAATAAAATAATTCTTCAAAATGAAATGTTACTTAAAATTTTCAAGAAATCTCAAGACATTATTTTTATTATCTTGAGACCTTTCAAAATCCTTAAATAGCTTTAAAATTTCATTTCGAAACATTCAAAATCAACAAGTTGTTTGAAATTTGTGAATATCAGTTCAAATTATCCTCAAACCAATTCAAATTTTCGAAGCCATTAAATATCCTTCAAAATTATTTGCGTTCCTCCTATATTTTTTTTAAAGTCTGCAAAATTAAAAAAATTTCTTTAATATCTCGCAGATTATATTTTTGACAAATTTTCAAAATATTTTGAAATATTTGGACTCTTTTCAGATATTGTCTCAAAATTAATGTGTGTAAGTGAAAAATCAGTTTTAGAAAGCTTTGAAACTTGTTTTTCAAATCTTCAAACATCTATATTTTGTATGAAATTTTTTTGAAATATTTTCACAATTTATAAGACAAATTTTTTGCGTAAAAAGTGCAATTTATAAAAAAATAGTTATATTTTCAACCGATTGAAATTGATTAACAGCGAAAAATTTAATTTTTAACGCTTCAACTAAAAAAGATCAAATTTCTGCCCGAAAAGATGGGTTTTCGAACATCGCTCAACATGACTATTGTGAATTTAAACTATGCGACCATCGCCTTGAATAAAATAAGAATCTATCGCCTGGCCCTTTACGCAGATAACGTAAGGCTGAACTGCCTCTTTTTTCTTCTTCCGCACTTCCTGAATAAAAACTTCAATATTGGACCCTTCCGGTAGTACGCAAAGAAGTCCTAGATTTGGAATCGTACTTTTTGGTCGATAAAAATTGTCGCTTCTTTGTTTTACATTGCTTGACTTCGATTTCGTAGCTCTTTTTCCTGAATTTGAACAGAAAAGAAGAAACAAATTACAAAATTTCGGAAAACAAATTGAGAAGGTTCTGGCTCTCATTCAAAATTCCAAAAATAGGTCTGACTTAAATTTCAAGCACCTCTTGACTCATTTTATTTTCAAGTAATAACGTGAATAACGTATTTTTGAATATTTCCAAACTGGAAATTGTGAGATTTTAATACTGTCACAAGACGTACGCTAATAACCGATAATAATTGTTTTTTTTTCAACTTACTCGGATGTTTTTTTAATTTTTTTTCTTCACATTAAATAATAGGATCAACCAACTATTAAAAAAAGACTGCAATGTGTAAGAAAAGGTGTTTTTTTTAAATAAGTAAAAATAGAAAATGATAGGATTGTAAATATTCCAAAAGTAAGAGAATCATCTTCAGAGGATTTTTCTTTCATTCGAATTCCTAAACAAATAATTTTCTAATCAAATTTAACAAGAAGAATTGCGGAGTATTTTCCAATAAACGGAATAAGTTATTGTTTATCAAGATTGGATACAATCACGATTGTTTTAGTTCAAGAGAGACAGTTTAAAACTTATTTTGTTTAATAATAATAATAATTGAAATATTTCCAAATTTAAAAGAACTTTAAATCTTAATCTTTATATACGGGGTGGCCCTTTCAACCAAAGAAAAAAATTTTCCGGTCATTTCCGGGGGTTTTCCCCCGATTTGCAACAATTTTTCATCGTCAATGAAATTAAAAAATGTTGAAATCTTAAAGCTATACATTTTTTTTATACAATGAAATAAAAACTGAACTGAAAATTAAAGTGTTCAAAATGGAACAATTGAATTTGAAACTTTCAAAATTGAACTTAAAATTTGTGTTTATTTGAACGCTCAATAATTTATACGTATAAAATAAAAGCTTTTAACATTTTTTAATCGAACAGTATTTAAATAAATTCAGTGAAACTGAAAATTGTACAGTTTTAAACTTTTATAAATTGTAAAGTTCAACCTTAGCCACCGAGTTACTGAAAGTCAGATTTGACAAAGCTGTTACGATATCAGGTACATTACAGTACTAAACTTTCGTTGCCACTCAAGGTGGAAAATTTCAATTCAAAATGTTTTCGTCCTCTAAGAAACACGAAATCTTCTCGAATGGCAAAAAACAGAATCCGCAAAAGAGTTCTGCAAAGAAAACAACTGTTGAAACTATAGCCAAAAAATCGATCAGAAAGACATATAGTATTACCATATTTTATTACTCAACTTAAAAAAGTGGCACTAAAGCGTTGCACAAAGATCCTCGGCGTGAGCGCACTAGGGGAGATCGCGCGCCACCCGTTCTATCATGGCATCCTATTTACGTATTGTTCTATTACTCAAAGAAAAAATAATTTGCCACTCTGAAAATTGGGGGCATTATAGGAAAAAATCTCAGCTTTCTTTTAAAACTATTTTGAAGAGAAAAAAAAGTCTCGAAATTTGAAAAAAGTCAAATTTATTTTTATTTTTCAAAAATTGGGGTCATATTTTCACCTATTTTTTAAATCGTGACGACCACCAAAAATCTTAAAAAGAAATCTATCAAAAACATTTATAGTGAAATTTTGTTCAAAGCAATAGGAAAAAAGTTACAAATATTTGAAAGTAAGGCCTTTCTTAAAAAACCAAAAATTGTACCCCCTCCACTTTGATAAATAATCATCAAAATAATTAATTTTTTGTGCGAGGAGTACCATTTAATAGGACTACGATTGCGCTCATTTTTAGCCCGATCGGACATTTTTCATTTTCGAGGTGGGTACACTTGAGAAATTATGCCCCATATGTAAACAAAAGTTGATTTGTTTTTAAGAGTAAGTAATTTCACTACAATACTTGCTTATTCATTCCATGTTGTTTAAAATGTATTCTGCCAACTTATAATGCATAATAATTTATTGACCTGTATTTTTGAGCACATAATGCCTGCGCAATTTCGAAATTTTCACCGCATAATCACCGCATAAAAGATTCGAATTTTGGCGCATACTTCGGCATTCTCGAATACATCAAGTTCACATCCCTAACGATCGCACATAACAGCAGGCAGTAGTAGCAGAGTAGAAACAAGAGGTGACGAGGTTGAGAGCGTGGTTAGTGGGGGGAACACGGATGAATGGCAAAAAAAGGTGAGAGCGACTAGTAGTGAAGGGGAAGATAAAAGAAAAAGAGAGGAAGGGGACGATGATTCAGAAAGAGACAAGGAAAACAATATTTTCAATAAAAAACGGTCGAATTTAACATTAGAAAAATGAATTTTCGACAAAATAAAAAAATATTCTAGAACTACGTTCATTAGTTATTAAAATAATAAAAAGAAATATCATAAAACATTGTATTGTCCTCTTAAAATCATGAGATATGTCTGTATAAAATAAATTTTGTTAAATTTATTTTACAATTATTTAGAATTAATTTCCAATTAAAATTATTTGACAATTAAAATAAAATTGTAAAAATAAATATAAGTTTTCTGAGAATCTCAAGAAAGTTTCGAAATATTTTCTAATATTTCAGGTATTTTAAATCAAAATTTGAAGAAAAAAAAAACATTTTCAACCGAATAGTTTCATTTTCAGTCAAAAAAGGGTAATTCTCAACGAAAAATGTAATAATTACTATTTCAATACAAAAAAATATTTTCAGTAAAAAATGGTCGCATTTAACATTAGATAAATGAATTTTCGACAAAATAAAAAAATATTGTAGAACTATGTTCATTAGTTATTAAAATACTACAAAGAATTACCTTTAAAATTGTTTTGGCCTTTTAAAATCATGGGATATTTCTTTATAAAATTAATTTAGTTCAAATTAATTTACAATTACTTACAATTAATCTCCAATTAAAATTATGTTACACTTGAAATAAAATTGTAAAAATGAATATAAGTTTTCTAAGATTTCAGATATTTCATATCAACATTTGAACAACAAAAAAACCTTTTCAACCTAATAGTTTAGTTTTCAGGCAAAAAAGATTAATTGTCAACAACAAGGTTAATTCTCAACGAAAAATGTTATAATTGCTATTTCAATAAAAAAATTTATTGAAAATAAAAACAGTTTCATATCAAAAAATTGTTTAGTGAAGAAAAAAGAAAAATTTTAACAAAATTATAATTTAAGGCGAAAAATATTATTGTAAAAAAATAAAAATTTGGAATAACCACTTATTTTTTAGGGTTATTTGTTTGCTTATTTTAAGGTTATATAAATATAATTTTCACATGATTCTCGACAAAATTTCACGATTTTTTTCAATATTTCAGATATTTCAAATGAAAATTTCAACAGCAAAAAAAGTTTCAACTAAATAGTCCAATTTTCACACAAAAAAAGATGATACTTCAACGAAAAAAGCTGAATTTTCAAGGAAAAATGTAATAATTGCTATTTTAATGAAAATATTCTAATTTTTAACTAAAAACAGTTAAAATCAATTTGAAAAGAATGTATATTTGAAATATTTTAAGGTATTGTTTCAAATTCCTTGGCATTTTCAAGAGCTTCAAGAAATTTTAAGGGATTTTAAGGGATTTGAAATATTTTAGGTTATTTTAAAAGGATACAGAGAAAGTTCTAATTGACTTCAAGAATTTGATTATAATAATTGATTCCAAAGACTTTGAAATTTTGTAGGATATTTTACACGAGTCCAAGACATTTTTAAGAGATTTAAACTATTTCAAGAGATTTTTACTTTTGTTTTTACTAAAATCAGCATGACCCTATCACAGTTGCTTAAAAATTCATCTTTTTCTGGTAGAGAATTGATTTTCATGGTTGAAAATTCAACGATTCGGTTAAAAATGTATGCATTTTGTTGAAAATTCGTATTTTTTTCTACAAAATAATTTTTGTTTGGTTAGAAATGCAATTCTTTGTTTAAAAATTAAAAGACGAATTTTCAACAAAATAGTTGACTCAACCAAAACAGATTAATTTTTAAACAGAGAATTGCATTTCTAACTAAACAAAAATTATTTTGTATGAAAAAATACCAATTTTCCACAAAATGCATACATTTTTAACCAAATCGTTGAATTTTCAACCAAAAAAATCAATTCTCTACCAGAAAAAGATGAATTTCTAAGCAACTATGATAGGTTCAAGCTCATAGGGTACTTTCTTACTCAAAGTGCAAAATTTCAGGATGAATACATAATACTTCTAAACAATTCAAGTTAAATTCAAAAGAATTGCAACCAATGGAATATATAATAATTTAATAAACCGAAAAAATTCCATTGATTTTAGTAAAAACAAAAGTAAAAATCACTTGAACCACTTGGACTCAATTATTATAATCAAATTCTTTAAGTTAATCAAAACTTTCTCTGTATCCTTTTGAAATAAACTGAAATATTTCAAATCCTTTAAAATCCCTTAAAATTTCTTGAAGATCTTAAAAATACCAAGGAATTTGAAATAATACCTTAAAATATTTCAAATAACTTGATCAGTTTATCAATTGATTCTCAGGATGAATTAAGTGAAAACTTTTCAACAGAAAAAAAATACATTAAATTAAATAAATTTAGAAGAATTTAAGTGAATTCGAAAATTGAAAATCATTCCAAGGAATTTCAAAGAATTCAGGGTAAATTAATAAGAATTCTAGCTCAATTCCAAAAACTAATTTCAAATCTCTTCAAATCTTTGAAACCCTACGAAATAACTCACTTCTCTTGAATAAATTCTATAAAGCGGTTGACTTTCAACCAAGCGAGTAACTGGATGTCATATTACAATCATCAGTTGACTTTCAACCGGCGAATTATCCTTTTGGTTACATCTGAAATTCAACCTACTTTTTTTACTGAAATTCATATTCTTGTATTACTGTGCAGTTTCCTGTACAGGAGCATGTGCAGGATCCTCCGAGGAGAAAAATTCCTTTTTTGATTTTTCTTTCCCCCTCCATAACTTCAAAAAAATGCAATTTGAAGCTTGAAAGTCTTTTTAGATTCTCGCAACCCTATGATGAACATTTGACATCAATTTCAGCTTGATACGAGTGGAGGCCAAGTTGTCATGCTTACCCGATTATACCCTTTCGGGTTAATCTTTTAGTGTCCCTAACAAAAATGGTATAAGACAGAATCCACTTCAAATCAGGCATATTATGGCAAATGGCACTTTGAGTTGCAGAATCTCTGAGCGATAAAATATGTGTTTGAGAGAAAATTAGATGACACATATTTTTCCGATTTGAGAAAAATAAAATTTTCACGAAGTTACGAGTATTTGAATTTTGGCGTTTATTTTTCAAAAAACACAACTTTTTTCTTTGAACTTTTAAGTTTTACACCTTATTCAGATATTTTTACTTTCTTTTTAGATTATGGTGAGTTTCACTGGCTTGTTCAAAATTCGCCGAAAAATTTGAAGTAAGTTCAAAATTGACAAAGTGACAGAGATTTGTTTGAAAATATAAAAAGTCGATTTTCATAAAAAACCCAGACTTATATATATTGATATTTTTTTTCAATTTTTCTTTTTATAAAGAAGAAACCCAGATAACAATTATAGTCTTATATGCTACGCATATTACTCGCACGCGTTATTTCAAATAAATAAAATATTGCTTTCGTACTAAATAACGTTTATTGTAATTTGAATATATAAACATAATAAACCTTCAGGGATCCCTGACAGAAGATTTTTTAATTGGTATAATGGGGTTGGCTTATCTTGAACAAACCTCACTCTAAAAGAACACAATTTTTGTTTTGTGATTATACTAAATAAAAAATATAGACAGTACAAAGACTGGAAATATATAGAAACATAATTAGAGACATTTTAAAATATATAAAGTGAATCGCACAATAGCAAAACAACTTTTTGTCGATATGCAACAAAATAAACTAAAAATTCGTAGAATTGAAAACAGGAAAAATGGGGGAAATATATGCATTTTTTATTGTAGAAATTAAATAATAAGGATGGAGCCCGACTGAAAACAGATGCACAGCCAAGTTGATGGCGCTGCAATCAAGAGCTGTGAAACAGACTTGGTTTGAACTAGATTTAAGATATTAACCCTGCTGTAGCCATAAATCGTCGTGTAATTGTTTAAACAATTTTTATTCGTTCAAGCAGTTTTATATTAAAAAATGTGGATCAATAATATAAAATATTACACATAGAATTATTTTCGTAAATAGATTTTAATATATATTTTTTGTGTCTTCCAGTATGTCAGATTGATATTAATACAACTTTCGAATGCTATAATGAAATATAACACTAAATAAATGTCTGGTTAAATCAACCAGAATTCTGATTAAATATGCCCTTACTATTTTTCTGGTTAGACTAACCAGAATTATGGTTAAATTACTCAGAATTTCTGGTTAATTTAAACGGAATTCTGGTTAATTCAACCATAATTCTCGTTACTCTAAACAGAAAAAATAGTAAGGGCTTATTTAACCAGACTAATTACAATGCTGATCACAAAATATTATTTTTTGACCAAAGATAATATTGTTCCCAATAATTTGCTGATCTTCATGATCGATCGAAAATAGTTTATGTCTCAAACTTGAAGTATCTGCCATTTTTAAGGAAGTGATCACATCAAGTTTAAAGGAACGAGGACCACTGGCGGTTACATTTACATAATGATTCATGGATCAAGATTTACATGTTCTAACAAACTATGGTCATTCAACGCGTATCTCAAAGAAAGTGAACAAATCAAATGCTCCGTAGGGATTCGTACAATCACCTTCATTTTTGAAAGGTCCCGAAAACTTCTTTAAGGGGATTTGTCAGCATTATAAAATGGGATTCCAGTTTCCAGCTGCACGGTTGAATATTTTTGTCTGATATTTTGCATGCCTCATTTAAATATTGGTCTGTTTTGCCGGCTAGATTCGGTTTTTTGAAAAAATGTTTATATTTCACGTTATAAGCAAAAAGAAAAGAACAATAGAAAAAAACTTAGTGATACTCAGTACTAGCTGAATGTGTATTTTCAGGGCCTGCCCAATCGACCCCCGTCAAATTTTTTAGGTAGACTCTCCGGAGCGCGAGCGGAGACTCGGGAGCGCATCGAATTATCCGAAACGAATCACCCTTTCATTGTTATGAGATGCAGGCCGGTTCAAAAACTGAAATTATGAAAGCATCGCGTGATTCAATTTTAATTAGCAGAAATAGTTTATTCATATAATTTCAAGAAATACAAAAGTCCTCCAATATTGCGTATTAGAGAAAATAATGTTTAGCATTTTAATTTTGAATTCCTTTTCATTTTAGCATTTGAACTGCTAAAGAACAAAATTATATTTTTTTGAAATTTCATTCATGAATTAGAAAATAAATAACTATTTTTAAAGAAGAAACTTGAAACCTTGAAAAAAAATTCTATTGAATAATAAAAGCCATGAAGATTAAAATTCTGGAAAAAGGAACATTTGCCCACATCGATAAGAATGCTGTCGAAGCCAATAGACCTGCAAACACTATCAATTACAGTTGCTTTGCTTAATGAAAACAAATCAACAACATATTTACATAGTGAATTCGACAACACGTACTATTACAATAAGTAATACCAATGTACACTCTCGGGTGGTCCAAAAATGCATTGAAAAATTTTTGTTTACTCTAGAGGGCAAGATTTTTTTCAATACAAATAATTACTAATGGACAATTTTAATATCACTTATGACTTTCTTGTAATGTTTAACAAATCTCTATTTGTTTAAAAAATCTCTTTCATAAATTTTGAAAATAAACTATAATTAAATGTTCAAATAGTCATACGAATTTTCCACAAAACAGTCTAATTTTTAAAGAAATATTGACATTTTTAGTTAAAAAAATGAATTTTTACCAAAAAATCAAAGAAATTTTGAACTGAAATTATGAAGCAAACAAAAAGCTGAGCTTTTAAGAAAGATAGTTCAAATTTTAACCAAGGACCTTAATTTTCAAACTAAAAAGATGAATTTTGATCAATAAATGTAATAGATGATATTTCTACAACAAAAAATATTGTAATTAGAAATTAAAAATAGCCGGATTTATTCGACAAAAACGAATTTCCAACAAAATAATCAAATTTTCTATTAAATTGTTAAATTTTAGGACTGAAAATATGAATTTTCTACAGAGCAGTTAAATTTTCAAATAGAAAATTAATTTACTTCCAAAAAAGTTGAGATTTTAACCAGAAGGTTGAAATGTTTACTACAAAAGGTGAAATTTCTACAGTAGGAAATTATATTTTTAACCAAAAATTTAAATATATAGATATATAAGATATATATATATAGATAAATAAGAGCATCAGACCGGAAATCTGAAAGACCTGGAGTCCGAATCCCAGCGGAGCTAGAGAGATTTTTTTCACAACTTATGAAACTTTCAAGTCAAAAAGATGAATTTTCAACAAAACAGTTGAATTTTCAACCAAGAAGTATGGTATTTTAGAGCACACTACCATAAAACTATTATTAATTAATTTTCTTCAAGTATGGACATTATTATGTACGACTTTTGAATTCACTAAACAAGTTAGAAAGATAAATATTATTTCCAAAATGATGTCACATTTATTTGCTTTATATAATTCAGAAACAAATCTATTCCTACAATTTAACATTCAATTTAATCCAATCAGAATAATATTATTCATAAGTGTTTTTGATAATGCTACGAAAGTGTTTAAAAATGGTCACTTTTAGTTCTGATAAAAACAGTTGTTTTTAAATGATAATAATGCTGGAGTAAAAAATTATTAACCGCATATTGTGCATGGTTAAACTGCGATATGCATATCTGGTGTCAAAAATCAGAACTATAGAGAGTAGATACAATTTTAAAGATGCATTTCAGTTTGTTCATAAAAGTATTCTTACGATTGTTTTGTAGAGTTTCAAGCAATTATTGCATAACAAGAATAAGTTTTTATCGAAAACAAATCGTTTTGCTGACAAAAAATTATTGTAATATTAGCTTAAAATTTTTAAACAGGGTATCAGCTTAAATAAACATGAAATACTTACTATCTAAAAAATCTAACCTAAACGTTAGGGTAGAATTATTATTTCACGTTGAAAGTTTTATTATTCATATTTTTGCATAATGTGGACCTACTCTTTCGCTATATAGAATAATTAAAGTTCATTTAAGCTTATAATACGTTGAAACTTACATGGCATACGAAAATAATCGTTCGTTTGAGAAAAACATTTTTAAAAACTGTTTTAAACTCCACAAAAATACATTTATGCCAAAAATGAAATGCACCTCTAAATTTCTATCTACTCTTTCTAGTTCTGATTTTCTGTGCCAGATAGCGAAATGGTCGACTACCATTCCCAATAGAGGAATGACCTTTTCATTCTTTTTAATCGTAGTTTAGTTTTCACAACAAATTCTATTATATATTTCATTACTGTTACAGATCTACGATTGTAATTATACATGGATTTGTAGTCGTATAGGATTAAATCGCCACCCACTACCTCAGCTCCATATCCATTAAGTTCTATATATGCAGATGTCCCTAGATACGTATAATATAATATGGTGTATTCATATTCCTTTCATCATTAAGTGTGATATCCTGACTGTGATATCCTGACATATGTAATATTGTTCCTTAAATTTGCATAGTTTGATATGTTCTTCATTTGAGACTTATTCTTTAATTTTATTTTACGTTTTTTTAAGATTAGCACCTGCTCACGGCGAAATCCTGCGGTTGTCCTTATGACAAACTTTTAACTATATATATATATAGGAAAAAAGAACTGTGGCAGGGAACATAATGCATTAGAAAACTCAATTGAGAAAGTATGTGTCACTGAAGTGAGAGATATAATTAAGAACTTAACAAACGGTAAGGCTGCTGGTGTAGATAGTATTAGCGCTGAAATGCTTCAATGCGGTGCACAGTGGGCTGGATCGGGAATTCACTATTCAAAATCACCGAGAGCCTACAATTCTCAACCGATTTTCAGTTTTTTTGCTTAGAAGTGATCAGAGATAGTTGCACAAGAGCGGCTATGGATTCGATTTTTCAATTTTTGTTATTTTCTATTTTTATATAAATAAGCAAGGAGCGAAAATGAAACATTTTTTAATTATTATTTTTTATCTTCAAATAAAAAATCTTAATTGATCCCATTTTTGACGAAAATGAATGACGAAGTATCCAAAGAATAATAATAATTAGAGAATATTGAATATAATTGTTATAAACAAATTATTTTAACAAAATGTCAACATATTGAAAATTTTGATTCCAAGTATATTTGTGAGTTAAAATTGCTTGATTTTATCAACAGGATCACGTTCGATCATGAAAATTTGTTGTATGGTATAATAAGTTCATTTTATAAACAAATTGTGTAAAGAAATATGATGAGTTTAGGCGCTTTTTGGCAGAAAGTAATCGCTTTTCTTTCTTAGTACCTTCAAATTCTATGAGTGGTAATATTTAGTCATTAAGATTGGTCATTCGATATTATTTGTCTATTTTATAAACAAATTATATAAACAAAGGCATATTTTAGTCATTTATAGACATAAAGGAATAGTTTTTCTTTTTAATCGTCTTCAAATTACATAAGTGGTGATGCTTAGTGACTGAGAATTGTCAATCGATATTATTTGTTTATGTTATAAACAAATGTTATAAACAAATGCATAATTTGACCGTGTATAGATAAAAACTGATCGTTTTTCTTTCTAATCGTCTTCAAATGACATAAGTGGTGATTTTCAGTGGAGAAGAATTGTCATTTGATATTATTTGTTTATTCCATGAACAAATGCATAGTTTAGCCATTTTCGTGGACAGAAGGTAATCTTTTTCTATTATTTCCTTCAAATGATACCACTGGAAATGTTTCGTGATGTTCTAAAAGAATTAGATTCCAAGTTGTACTTGTCAATCATTTCAATAATATTAATTATAGTAAGGAAGAAATTACAAATCTTGGAAAGAAATATTTATGAGAACGATGTTAAACATATTAAAATTATGCATTTATAATAACTAATTTTTTTTTTTGCGGTCTTTTTTATATCACTATGAATGGATTTCCAACGACCTAAGTATATCCAATTTTTAAAAATAAACCCTTGAATGGTAGAAATCATTGAAAATTATTTCCAAATATAACATTTCTTATAAAAAGGTAGTTTGTTCTTTTCGATATATAAAAATAAATGTATAATCTTTCCCCTATTTTCCCCTTTTCGTGATAAAATTACCCTATTTCCCCTTTTTTGAGCTCCATTTGCGCTGTGATCCCTGAATTTACATACGGAAAGCATACGCTTATAACACACAATACTTTATACATATTTAAGGATTTTCGACCCCCCTCCCCTGGTGTTAGTAATAGGAAAACATATTAAAATTATAGGCGCCATTATAATTTTTAATGAATTTTGTAATCGTAAACTTGACGTACCTGTAGAGCACTTTCATGTGATTCGCTGACAGTTACAGCGCTGTGCAGTTTTGTACTCTTTGCAGCTATATCCACCCTTGGAGATAACCAAGACGTCTTTTTGTTTCCCAGTCTCGAGTGACCCACTTAATTAGGGCATTCTAAAACAAAGCTCTGGAATCTGTGCTTTAAAAAGAAAGACAATCTCTTTTCTCTCGTTCGTACTTCTTCATTCAGGAAACTCGAGAGGAAAACTCCCTCCAATTTTGATTGCATTTATAGTGCAAATTTCCATCCAATTTCAATATTTCATCAGTTAGGTGTTATACTCCGGAGTGCCTGGAATACGAGTTGAAAACGTTTCGATTTATGGTGTTCTTCTTGAGTTGCTCGAAGAAG
This sequence comes from Andricus grossulariae, assembly GCA_011634705.1. Taxonomy (NCBI): domain Eukaryota; kingdom Metazoa; phylum Arthropoda; class Insecta; order Hymenoptera; family Cynipidae; genus Andricus; species Andricus grossulariae. Next base: position 197,489,073 of record JAABKJ010075445.1, on the reverse strand, counting down.
ATGAAGAATTAAGACTTCGACCAATTTTAGATTTAGTATTTTGCCGCCCTATTGACAAATTTTAACTCGATTGACCATGTAAATGCGGAGGTAATCGTTATTAAAAAAGCATATATAACAATTAGCATGGGGTGGCCAATGGACCGGAAACTTTCACAGATTTGACGAAGATTGTGGAATTTTAAATTATTTATTTTTGTATACTAAGTATTTTCGTTGGAGACTGCGCCTACATTTATAAGTGGGCTAAAGGAATATAAAACTTACTTGATTCCTACATTAGTAGATGTATAGGCTGCGTTCTAACGCAAGATTCCTACCTTACCGACATCGAGAAGATTCTAGCTGTAGTGGTTATCTAAAACATCATCGCAAATGATTTCATACATCGTATTAATTCAACTATCTATATTCTAATCGCATCAGTCACTTCCCTTAGTCCGTGGCTATGATGGAAAACCGGGTTCTTCTTAACCCAAGAACAAGTTTGAAAAAAAAATTATTAATAGATTTCTTTTTCAAACTTATTCTCGGGTGAACCCCGTTTTCCATCATAGCCATGGACTAAATCGAGTGACAGGTGAGATGAGGATGTTATAAGTTAATTTATTACGATGTTTGAAATCTTTTGCGATTATGTTGTATATACAAAATTAGGAGCATGGTGTAGTTTGGAGTTCCTCTTTTACAGCTGTTACCCTTACCCAGCGGCCGCGGGCGTTGATGTTGACATAAGTCGCCTCTGGATACTTTCTTAGAGCTACCATAATAATAATAATAGATTATATTATATATAATTAATTATATTTAATTATAAATAACTAATTACAATTGTATTCATTATATTATGTTATTATTATATTAATTATAAGATTAATTATTATAATGATAGATTATATATATATTTTTTTTTACAAACTTGTTTTCAGGCGAACCCGGTTTTTCATCACAGCCACGGACTAAGTCAAGTGACTGATGAGATGAGGATGTTATAAGTTATTTTAATACGATGTTTGAAATCTTTGGCGATGATGTTGTAGGTACATAATTAGGAGCATGGTGTAGTTTCCAATTCGTATTTTACCGCTGTCGTCCTTAAGCAGCGGCCGCGAGTGTTGGAGGTGACAACAGTCGCCTCTGGAGGCTTTACGGGAGCTACCATTTATCACTCCATAGGTTCTTAGTCAATTGCTTCCTGATGGTCTAGGAAGTTTTTTACAATGCGACAGCTGTTTAATAAAACCGCCTTCTGAGCTGCTACCAGTACCCTAATGACTCCTAAATGTTCAAGACTTTCAGTGAATCTTGCGTGCACATTGCCTGTAGTCGAAATCACAATAGGATTAATAGATGCATGTTGTATGATTAGATTCAATAGGTTGTACAGGTTGCCTGCAAATTTCAGTTCAGTAGGCAAGCAATGTCGATGATGTAGACTCTCCCATCCTTCTTTTCTCGCATCACGATGTCGGGTCGATCCGTCTGCATAGTAACATCCCAATATAAAATGTATGTATGTAAATGTTGTCATAAGAACAACCGCAGGATTTCGCCGAGAGCAGGTGCTAATCTTAAAAATTGCACCCGCTCCCAGCGAAATCCCTTTGTAAATAAATATCAATGAGTCCCGTAGCTCAGTGGTCGCCCTCTGGACTTATACACTTAGGATCGCTGGTTCAAGTCTCGACGCATGTAATTTTTATTGATTTTTTTCGAAATGAGCTTGACCACGAATTAAAACGAATTGAAACTTATTCAATTCGCGCTGCCTCAATTCGTTTAACGAATCAGAAAGCGGAATTCAGGCCAATTCCAAAATGTTAATTCGCCACAAGTCGCCTCAATTAGTTTCTTTTCACTGGGTAAAGTCAGAAATATTCAAAATAATATCTCTTGAGTAAGAATGATTTTATCATCAATTTGATTATTGCACTGCAATCGCATGCCAAAACTGCACACTTGGAGCCACTAAACGGCTACCTACCTTTATTTATTCACAAGATGAAGTTTTTGTAAATAAATCACCGTAAAAAATAAACTCTTGCATATTTCAGCATTTTGAAAAATGCACTGCATTTGGAAATGTTCAAAGAATATCTGTCATTTTTTTAGATTTTTCCTAACGTCGCCCTCCTTCTGGGAACAGGTCAAAGCCGACCCATGAAAAAGGAGGCCGAAAACCCCTGTTTTTTGGGACGTTTTGCCCTCTAACTATTGAAATGTTCATATGCTTCTTATTAGATATTTCAGAGATTCTTTTTTGTGCGAGCTGCAATAAAAAAAAGTGAGGGCCTATACTTTTGGACCCGACTTTAGTTAAGTGAATACATAAGTTAAGTGGGTTTTATAAGATTGCGATAAACAAGGGAGTGCGTTATGAAAGTGGTAAGTATAGATTGCGCCTTAACTCGAGAGTTGTGTACTTACCACATTTCTAACGCACTCCTTCGATAACCGCAATCTTATGTCATTCACTTAACTAAAAGTATTAATTATATTATACACCTTTTACACACTTATATTACTTGGCAGCTCAAGAAACTCTTGCTGGTCGCAAAATAAAACAAACTCACATAACCTGGTGGACATAATTTATTTTTAAAAGCCACTTTCACGTGTGTGAGAAGAGGACACGTAGCACTTACGGTGCCGTTCTTACTGTCAAATCGCATCCAAACTTTGAAAAAATCGCTCTGCCAACGTGCACACTCAAAAAGAGAATTTGTTAAATTTTGGTTGACTCCCCAGCTACAAAATTCATGTATAGGAACATACGCAGCTTCCTGGTACACCGCTTCCTGCCGCGGATCCTGCGAGGAAACTGGTGCACGTTCCTGTACAGGAATCACTGCGACAATTTTTTGTCAACAAATTTTTTTGAACTTTCACGTAACGTTTTGCTTTTTACGTGTTTCAGACTATTTTAAAACGATTAGGAATTATAGCAAATGTAAATTTTTCGGAACATTTACAATTTATGTATGTCTAGACAAAAACTCAGCTATTCGTACCCATCGGGTGCATCATAATGACTTGTACAAGCCAATGTTATGCCGATGGTCGGGCCAGCTCTTGCCCAGAGTCGGGCCAACCGTACTTTCGCGGTCTTTTTGAAACAACGAACCAGAGTTTAGCGACGGTCTGCTCATACTCGAACCAAGGTTTGACCTACCGCCGGGTGCATCACTGTGAATTGTGGCTAACCGACCGCTGTATCCAGAGTCAGGCCGACTGCATTCTTGGGGTCGTACCGTCCAATATGCCACAGTTCATCCGATGGTCGGCCCAAAGTTAGGCCAGAATTGGGACGGCAGTCGGCTTTTCGCCCGCTGCCGATGTCAGTTGCCAAGGTCGGCGGGACTATGGCAGCTTAAAAACACCTTAGTTGGCCCAAGTCTGGTTACCGTGGATTGGTTACTAAAGCAGGGCCGACTTTAGGCCATTTATCAAACTCTGGCATACGACCGAATTTCGCACCTGGGATTTCAGCGTAAAAGTGAGAATCTTCGATTCCGCGCGACAAATTTGGTCAAGGTAGTAGGGGTGCGACAAAGTTGAGCAGGGCCATCGCGCTGTGGACTAGAGCCATGAGAAGTTCTTCAAAACTCCCAAAATGTTTCCATTTCAACCTAATCTTTTTATGGGTTCTTTTAGGTTCCTGATTTCATATACGTTGTTTAATTTAAAAAAACAAAGTGTCCAAGCCTATACGGTGATGAAAAAGCTCAAAATTTTTGATTACAATGAAATCTTGTAAATATTATAGGTTTCTGGGATCGTTGACTTTAAATCCTTATATTTGAGTTTTCAAACAAAATTAGCGAATATATTAATAAGCAATAGCTCAGAATTGTTCAAAATATTCCAATAAACAAATTGAGCTATTGTTTATCAATATATTTGGATGGAAATTATAACTGTTAACTAGGATTTAAGAGCAAACGTTATAAATACTAAATAAGTATAGTCAATTATAAATCAATCCCAAATTTTTTCTAAGAAATGTATTGCAACCCGTTCCCAAAAGCATTAAGATTCATTTTGGTTCGATTTTTCCTGCTTCTTGAAACTACTGAAAATTAAAATGCTTTGTCAAAAGAGGCATTCTATTCAAAATTAAATGATTGCCACATTTCCGATGAAGATTATCAACATGCGTGTAAAGTATGGGAAACTTTTAATTTGCAAAACGTAGGGCAGTATTCAGACTTGTACCTAAAAACCGATGTTTTACTTTTGGCAGACATTTTTTGAAATTTTAGAAAAACTTGTTTTGCCACATATAAATTAGACCCTTTGCACTATTACACAGCATCGGGACTTTCTTTTGATGCAATGCTAAAGTAGACAGGAATTTAACTGCATTTACTAACTGATGCGGAAATGTTACTATTAATTCAAAAAGCACTCAGAAGTGGTGTTTCACAGGGCTCAAATAGGTTTGCAAAAGCAAACAATCCATTTTCTGGGAGAAGATTTTAATCCATTCGATCCAGAGTCATACATTTTTTACTTCGACATCAACAACCAGTGTGGTAAAGCTATGAGAGAATATTTACCATATCAAGATTTTGAATGGTTTGAAAATTTTGAAAATGAGCCAAATTTTTTTAATGTACCTGATGATTCACCCGAAGGTTATATTCTTGAAGTGGATCTAGACTACCCAGAAGAGCTGCACGATTTGCACAAGGACCTTCCATTATGCCCAGAACACTTTGTGCCTCCTGGTTCAAATTGTACAATCCCAAAGTTAGTAACCAATTTGCTACCAAAGAAAAATTATGTACTACATTACGAAATTTAAAAATGTACTTGAAATTAGGCATGAAACTAACAAAAATTCATCGAGCGCTAAAATTCAAACAAAAGGGCATGGCTAAAAGAGTACATTGATTTAAATACAGAACATAGAAAAAGAGCAGCCAACGAATTTGAAAATAATTTCTATAAATTGATGAACAATTCCGTGTTTGGAAAGACTATGGAAAACGTCAGGAAACACAAAGATGCCAAGCTTGTAACAAAATGGGAGGGGAGATATGGTGCAAAAGCTCTAATTTGGCCAAATAATTATTATTAATTATGGCCAAATTGCCATAGTTGTACCATATTCGATGAGGATATGGTCATCATTGAAATGAATAAAACTAAAATTTTCTTGAGTAAACCTATCTACATTGGATTCACGGTTCTTGATATCTCCAAAATTATCACGTACGATTTTCATTATGACTATATTCTACCAAATTTTGGAAATTCTGCAAAATTACTATATACAGACACAGACAGTCTCATCTATCATTTCACTGTTCCCAACTTTTACGAATACATTAAACAAATACCTAAAAGGCACCTGTACTGAAGTTCTGAACGTTTACATGAACAAAATTCCAGCATTTGAACTTAGTACTGCACCAACGCTCGGCAAAACTCCTTAATTTGGCTTCCAGCCAGTACTTGAATTCAGTACTGGGGCAGTACTGAACCAGTACCCCGCCAACGCCCGGCACGGTACAGTTGATCAGCACTGGCATTGCTCCTCGTTTACAAATGGCGCGGTACTATACGGTTCGTAAGATCCGGCATAAGTCCGACTTTTCAGCCTGGGCATATTCCATTTCTGGTAAACTTTCTTTTCATTATGTAAAAAGTGAAAATGCAACCATGTCCCATTTTTTGTTATGGGAAAAAGGGTAGAGCTGAGTAGAAACACCTGTAGCCCTTCTTTTCGTTATGTGAAAAGTAAAAATATAACCTTGTCCCATTTTCATCAACCTTTACTTTTATCGGGTAAAAAAAGAAAAGACAACCATCTCCCATTTGCAGTATCCCCTTTCAACCCGAAGGGAAGGAAAAAGTGAAATTCTGGGGGGTATTATTTTTATTCAAGGGGCTGTGATACGAATTATGGAATCCAGGGTACAGACATAATCTATGTTTTTAAATTTATTATTTAACTACTTATTCATGTGCGTCCTGCACACGGAGTCAAAGTTTTAGGCTAAAAAAAATTTAACATCGATGTTATCTCATTTATATTTTACAAAACTCTTAATTCTTTCATCAAATTTGTAACTTGGTACTCCGAAACTAATACGAGGCTTTTACCATCCCATATAATATGTACAACTCTGATGTTGACCGTCGACGCTAGCTCAAAACGTTAATGATGCTGTGAGATCTCACAGCTTTTTGCATTAAAAAAAGTTTTGACCATTAATCTAAAATTTTATTTCTTACCACCATCTTCAATTAAATTATAGCATTTTAGAATTCGTATGTTATTTAACAAATTATAATAGTAATAGTAAAATACATATAAATGATTATAATTCAAAAGTATTGATATTTATTCTGCACTCATGTATCACAGAAAAAACTGGGGTTTCTATTAGAACCAATTTTTCATTCCAAAGGAGCTGCAACAAAAAGGAACCTCTCTGCTAACTAAGGAACCCAAAATGATAAATGGTTTCTAAATGAACCCAAAGTATGGATTGAAACAGTTCCAATGGAGCCCTTTTTCACTTCAGCCTTGAGTCACTACGGAGATTTTACAAGTTTATGGTGTACATTTTACTTTTGCTCTCTGTGAATTCTTCTGAATTCTCTAAATTCTACTTAATTCTTTGAATTCTTCTTAGTTCTCTGAATCCTTCCGAATTCTCTGAATCCTTCCGAATTTTCTGGAACCTTCTAAATTCTTCTCAATTGCCTGAATTGTTTTAAATTTTCTGAACTCCTTTAAATTTTCTGAACTCTTCTAAATTCTCTAAAATCTTTTGAATTATGTTGTATTCTCTAAATTCTTTTAAAATGCTCTAGATTTTTTTTTAATTCTGTGAATTCTTTGAAGTTTGTGAATTCATTTGCACTCTGTGAATTCTTCCGAATTTTCTAAATTCTTTCAAATTCTTTGAATTCTTCCTAATTCTATGAATTCTTCCGCTATTCTCTGATTTCTTCCGAATTCTCTGAATTCTTCCGAATTCTCTAAATTCCCTGATTCATTCTGGATTCTCTAAATTGTTTTGAAATTTTCTGAACTCTCTAGCCTGTTTTGAATTTGTTGAATTCACGGTATCACTGAATTTTTAAAAAAGTTTTGTAATTATCTTGAAATCATTATAATACACATTGAATTATTTTAACTTCCTTTGAATATTTTGAATCCTGTAGAATTCAAACGAATTCTTCAGAATTAAAATTTTTTGTAATTTTCTTGAAAACTTTACCATACACAATGAATTGTTCTAACTTTCTCCAAGTCTCTTATAATCTTTGAACTCTCCTAAATTATTCTAAACTCTCTTATAAATTTTAAAATGTCAGAATTCTTTCCAATTCTCTAAAATATTTTTAATTCTATGAATTCTTTTGAAATTTTATGAATTATTTGAACTGTTCTGAATTTTTAAATTCTTAAGAGGCCACTGCATTCTTTAATCGTTTTTAATTATCTTAAAGTTATTAGAATACATTTCGTGTTACTTTGAACTCCTTCAGATCTTTTGAATTTTCTGATTTCTCCTAAAATCTTAAGAATACATGTAGAATTATTTTGACTTCCATCGAGTATGTTACATTCTGTAGAATTCAAACAAATTCCTAGAATCCACATGAACTCCTTTGACTTCTTTTGAAGTTTCTTTGAACTCTCTTCAAACCTTTACAATACATAATTAATTATTTTGAATTTCTACATTTCTTTCGTATTATCTGAATTCTCCTGAATTATTTTGAATTCTCTAAAATATTTTGTATTCAAATAGTCTTCTGAATTCTTTTTCAGTTTTCTGAATTCTTTCGATATCTTTAGAATACGCGTAACTTTCAGTAGTGTTGGGAATGTCAATAAGCACGTAAGATTATTTCACGGGAATAAATCTGATAGAGAACAGTGTACTTTACCAAATCTATAAAAGTGTTCCTAAAAATTAGAAAAAATCATTAAATTAAGAAAAAGTCCTACTCTTCAAATCTAAATCAATAGCACAATTAAATATTATGTAATTGCTGAGTGAGTATCCATACAAAAAATTCACTCATGCAATGTGATTTTTGGGAGCCAAAAGTCCGAGATTCGTTGTTAGCGTTAATTTTTTTTTATACGGTACAACTTCAGATTCCTTTATATTCAATTGTATATCTAATTGAATCTGAAGTCATACCTTATAAAAAATGAAGGCTAACGACAAATCTCTGACATTTGGCTCCCAATAATTAATATTGCACATGTGAATATTTTGTATGGATACTCAGTAATTACATAATATTTAATCGACCTCTTGATTTAGATTCAAAGCGTATGATTATTTCTTGATTTTATCATTTTTTCCAATTTTTAGGAACACTCTTATAGATTCAGCAAAGAGTTGAACTTAAAACTTCAAAATGTTCATTTTGCTACAAAGTAGTCTAAATCTATCTATAAAGATGTTAACTAGTAATTATTATTATTTAATTACATTTTTACTAAATAAAGCAGGTTCACTAACCTTGAACTATTAACAGATTATTGTACTTAACAGTGAAAAATAAAGAATAAATAATTACCATACCAACCCTTAGTCTGATATTTTATTGTCCTGTCATAATTTATAATTAAACATAATAATAACAATTAACTGTTTTAGATACACAATATATATTAAAGTAAAATAATATATAAGTAAAAGAATCCGGGTGCTTTTTTATCGCGAGTGGTTTAAAATATTTCCCAACAGAACCGAAAGTGTTCACTTTGTCGGCTGTTGCTAAGAGTCAAATTCTGACAAAATTCAGGCAGTGAATAACCTTCATTTTAATATTAGATTATGTTTTAAAAGTCTTATTAAATTTTCCAATTATGTAATTTTATCCATCTCTCAATATAAATATTATTCTATTGAAGTTGAAATAATTTTTTATGTTAAACTAAATTGATTATTAAATTTATTTATTTTAGTATTTTAGTACTTTTATTTTGTATTATAACAGAAAAAAAGTATTGAAGTCAAATGAAACTAAAGTTATTGATGAATGATTCTGCGTTACTTAAATCTTCAATTAAATGTGTGTTTTTTCCTTGTGAGCACCCTGCTCCTCGCGCCAACCAAACTAACCTCCCAGCCTACCCAAAACAGTCTCAAGCTCACAATTTATCACCAACTTTATTAAAAAGTCATATTTTTTGTTTGAAATATCAGCTATAATATTATTCATTGAGAATTGCTCTTCTTTAGCATTAATTTTCATTATTAGGTTGGGTAAAAAATAATTTTGTTGTTGAAAATTCATAATTTCAGTTGAAAATTTATCTCGGTTGAAAGTTTAACTATTTTATTGGATCCTTTTTTTTTCTATTAAAAAATTTTGTTTAAACTGAAATTGTAATTATTAAATTTTTAGCTGAAAATTGATTTTTGTTTTAAATTAACAATTCAAATACTTTGGCAAAAGTTGAACTACTTTGCTAAATCTTAATTTTTGTATGCTTGAAGGTTCATCTCTTTGGTTGAAATTTTAATATTTTGTTGAAAACTCGTTTTGTCTATTTTGTTGCCCCTAGCGGACCAAATGAACGGAACGGATACGCTACAGCGTATCCTTATAGTATTCACATTGTATCCTCTCCGTATCATGCAAGAAAAACTCATTTTAAAAGAAAGAAGAACTCATTAAAAAAGAAATGGGGAACATTAAACTTGTTGAATAGCGGATTCTACGTGCAATTTCCCGTGAATAGGTCACGTAGTAACTGCAATAGTTTTTCTTGAAACGTTAAAAACTTTAAAAAAAATATTATGCCTCACATTATTGTGGGCTGAAGGCGACTTCAAACGCATCGTCGCTTAGTAGCAGTTAATAGGCGTTATCTGTCGGTAACTTTAATCATATTTCGACTGGGTGCTAGCAGAATTTTAATTAATACCCTAAATACCACTTGTAATTCCTGGAACTATAAGAAGCATTATCATTATCCCCAGTTGTAATTTTGTTCATAGGCTAAGGACAGGTTGTTGATCTGTGTTAAATGTAACCGAATTCGTTATCCATAAGTTGGCGTCAGTAGGGGTATCCCGCCCTTAGAGTAACTGTATATTTGCTTACGCTATACCGTTAGTAAATGGTAATTTAAATTCTTGATTTAATTCACAATTATTGGATTAATTTTTATGATTTGAAATGGAAGCAAAACGCAAGCTTATTAGGTTTGCAAATTTGAATGCTCGTAGTTTGATAGGAAAAGGCGAAGAGGTTGAGTCGATTATATACCAAAACGATCTTGATGTTCTTTGTGTTTCGGAGACATGGCTCTCACGGGACCAAAAATTTGAGATATATATATATATATAGTTTTTATGTTTATTATTATAACGAAATAGGTCAAATAAATAGATATAATTGGAAATTTATGTGTTTTTCTTTATTCCCTCACCTGAATTCATTGCAGTTTTTTAGGAAACAAGCTTATAAAAACATCTAACAGAAGATTAATGTATACATAATCATTGAATCTAATATTTTCAGTCTCTGCTTGCCTTAACTACATCATTATCATACTCACCTCCTTTTCTGCCCTCCTCCTCCATTCCGTCCCCTTGTTCCACGCTTTAATATTTTATTTAATTGAGAATAATTTAAAATTCAAGAGGAGAAACGTGGTTACAGTTATAAGAAAAGCACCGTACTCGACAGTAGTGCTCTATCATAATCTTTATTAATCCAAGACCCATTGTTTATGAAACTAAGTTTTCGTTTACAAAGTTGGCATAGATGAATCAACAGTATGTTCATGATTCTATTAACCAGAAATCCTTATCTGTTTAACTGAATTTATTTAACCACAATTAAATGTTGGTTCTAAGAAAATCATAATTTCACAGCTGTTACATAAAAACAGATTTTAATTTCATTGATACTTCACTAAGAATTATTATAATTATTGTCAAATTAGATTTCTGCATCAATAAATGTTGATTTAAGACTTATATAAAGTCAATATTATATGAGGCAGGCGATTTATCAAGATCAGCGCAGAGGGTAGCAACGAGAGTAGCGATACATCTCGTATGCAGGAACAAGGCATTACACCTACAGTTTCCTTAGTTTTTTTGATATTTAGAAGGCGATGTGCTTCTTCATTTTTACATTCAAATGCCACATATACACAAAAATTTTCAAGAAGAAAGTGTGGGAGTCTCAACGCAGCTTTTAAAACCTTTAACAGACGATTTATGGCATATAATCATTGAATCTAATATTTTCAGTATCTACTTGACTTAACTGTAATATTGATCGTATCCTCCTCCTCCTCCTCACCCTCTATTCCTTCTCGTTCTTCCACATGCATTTTAATAGTTTATTTAACTTGATTTAGAATAATTCAAGATTCAACAGGGAAAAACATGATTACAACTACAAGAAAAAGCAGCGTATTCGATGGTGGCGCACTCTATGATAATCTTTGGTAACCCAGCTTCCCGTTTTAGTGAAACAAAGTTTCATCTACTAAGTTGGAACAGTTGAATCACCTGTATATCCATTATTCTGTTAACCAGAAATCCTGGTTCCTTTAAATGAAAGCGATTTTGATTTACCGACTAGTTACATTTGTGGGGGCCCCTAATTTGTGGAGGCCCTGGGGCCATGGCCCCGCTGGCCCCGTACTAAATGCGGCCCTGTTTATTGATATAAATATGCGTAACAAGTCGTACGATTTGGAGAGAAAAACGAGTAAAGTACCTGAATGGAAAAGGGGATTCCCGCGCTTCTTGAAGAATCTGTGGCGAACGTATAAAAGGAGAGCCGCCCATTGCAACCCATTAATTGTTCCGTGATCGCCGTGATCCTGCTACGGGAAGAACGCAGAGAAAACCTTCTTTGAGTGTTTTCGACGTTTTAGAGAAAAAAAAACTCTAAAAAGGTTAGTTTATAATAAACTTAAATTTTAGTATTTCTCTATATTCGTGATGCAAATTTAGATTTCTTTTATATAACCAAAATTTAGAAAATTATTCAAACCTCAATCCTGAGAACTAATCTCGAATTTATTTCAGTTTAAACTAATTTTTTAATGGATTACAAAAAAATCCTGAAAAAATGGTGAGTTTTCTTACTTGTGGAATTTAATTTTTTTTAGTTTCACTGTTAATTTTTATATAGTTTGACTTTATTATGATGATAATAGTATCTAATTAATTTTGAATTTTATCCCAAAAGTGAAAATTTTTAGGTTTGTTTGGAATAGTTCATTTGTAAAGAAGACTCACCTTGATAGAAACAAATAATTTGAATTGGGAAAGATTACAAATTTTCAGCGTTTCGAATAGAATGTGCATAGGCCGAATTCGTTTCCATTCGCGGAGGCTGTGCAAACTCAAGTCACAGAATCGTTTCAATACGAAATATGTTCTTATTCAAAGGATTTTAGTCGACACGTATTTCACCGATTTGATGAAAAAAATTTGTTGACAAAGTTACGAGTATTTGAATTTAAAAAATCTGCCCACTTCGCGGGCACATTCTCATCGCGCGCTCCGTGCGCGGCTCGCTTCGCTCGCAAGTTTGAGCGCGCCTGGGGCGCGCACCTGTTGGATCTCGCGCTTCGCGATCGATTTGGTATTCATCTCGCGCTTCGCGCTCGATGTACGCACTTCGTGTACTCGCTATTACGCGCTTCGACGACAAATACTCTCTTAATAAGCTTCATCGTTATGACCTGCTTTTGTTTTAATTATGCCAATTTTACACAAAAAGGAGAACTAATTTACTTAAGGTTCTATCGACCTTAAGGAACACATTCTCATCAAGACACTCGCGCTTCGCGCGGGAGCTGGTGTGGCGGCAAGAAAAAGATAAGGTTTGGAAGCAGTTGGAGGATATGGAGAAAAAGCAAAGGATGAGTAAGAAAGAGAGAAAATGTGATATGGAGAAGTTGGAAGAAAGAGTGAGAAAGCTAGAATGAAAGTCTGAGGATATAAAAAAAGGGGATGAAGGGGTAAGAGAAGGAGAAAGAATGAATGAAGTGAATGAGAACGTTTCCCTAGAAAATGTGAGAATAAGGAAAATATTGGGAGAGTTAGTAAGGAAAATGGAAGTAGAAGAGAAGACGAAACGAAGTAGAAATGTAGTGATCAGGGGAATGAATGTGGATTGTGAACTAGGAAGAGAAGAAGTGGAAAAGTTGATGGGGGAAGTTGGGGCAAAAGTGCACGTGGAAGAGGTAAATGGAGTGGGAAGGAAGAATGAAGGTAAATCGCGTATGCATATAGTGAAAGTGAGAAGTGAGGAAGAAAAGGTAATATCTTGAGAAAGAAGAAAGCTTTAAAGGGAAGGGAAGAAAGGATACAGGAGGATATAACGTGGCATGAAAGAAGAAGAAAGTGGATGATGTCATAGAGAGCATGGAGTGAAAGAGTAAAAGAGAACACGGTATAGATAGGGAACGACAGGATGTGGATAAATGGAAATGTGTGGATATGTGATGAGGAGAAAGAAAAATTGAGTGAAGTGTATAGGGAGGGTCCATGGCGACGAGGGGAAGAAGCGGAGACTAGGGATATAAGGGAGGAGGTTACAGAAACAGCAGAGGGTGAAAGGAAAGGAGAAGGCGGAGCGACAGAGTTTTCACAACATTAGGGAGGGGACGTAAAGACGAAAGTGACAAGCAAGGAAGGAAGAAAGAAATGAGAGCAGCGTTTTGGAACGTATCGGGGCTAATGAATAAAGATGAAGGATTCTGGGTCCAAGGGTTATATGTGGCAGATGCAAGAGGCAAAGAAAGAGAAGATAAAGGGAAGAAAGAAAGGGGGTATGGTGTAAGGAGTAAGAAATGAATTGGTGGGAGAAAAGGAAATAGGAATAGGATTTGAGGAAACAGATGGAGCAATGACGAGAATGGTGAAGATAGGAAGGAGAAAGGTGAGCATAGTTTGCATTTACAGGAGAAGGGTAGAAGAAGGTTGGAGTGTGATTAAGAAATGGGTGGCGAAAAAATATGATGAATTGGTGTTGATAGGAGGTGATCTGAATGCGTGGACAGGGGAACAGGGAGGGGAAATATGGGATGAAGAGTTAATACTTCTTATTTTTTGAACTGATTGATTAATTATTAGCTGATTAATTTTTTTCACAATATTAAATTACATAAAGATTGAATTTCAATTTGTTTACATCAAGTACATGAATTTATTATTTACTTTAGGGTTATGTAATTGAATATTGGCTACAATTTGTATAATAAAAGTTAATTTACATTTAAAGTACATCTATTGCAATTATGTAATTCCTGTCAATGTTTGTGATGTTGTGACATGATTATCTGAATTTAATTTTCAAAGTAATATCTAACTATGTTTTAATTTTTTCTCCAATTACTATGAAAGGTTACTAATAACTCATATTTTCAGAAAAAAGTGAAAATTTTTAAAAATTTAAAGTGAAAATTATGTGAATGTTTGAATGAAAATGATAGATTAATGCTTTTTATGTTGTTGGTAGATTAATTAATTGCTAGCTGATTGACTTTTTCATGATATTAAATTACATAAATATTAAATTTTAATTTGTTAAAGTCAAGTAAATAACTTGATTATTTACTTGGAGGCTATATAATTGAATATTGGCGATAATTTTTATAATAAAAGCTTATTTATGTTTAAAATACCTCCATTCCAATTGTATAATTTTTGTAAATTTTTGGGATGTGAAATGAGAATCTGAATTCTGATTTCAATATTATATGTACATTGTACATATATTTTACTTTTCTATTAAATTAGTTTAAAAGGTTAATATCAATTCAATTTTTCAGAGAAATATGAAGTAAAAATTATTCAAATGTTTTAATTAAAATAACTGTTTATTGCTTTTTATGTTGTGAAATAATTAAATAATATGAATATATATTTTGATTTTTTCTGGAATTAGTTTTAAGGGTCTATAATAAATTGAATGTATGGAAATGCATGTTCAAATTTAAAAAAGAATATAATGTAAAAATAATTTGAATTTTTAAATTAAAATAATTTTTTAATGCTTTCTATGTTGTCAACTGATTAATTAATCATTAACTTATTCTAATAGAATTTACATTTTCTGGAATCAGTTTGACAGGTTATTAATAAATAAAATTTTCATAAATTAAAGTTAAAACTTCGAAAAAACAATAAGTAAAAATTATTTAAATATTTTAATGAAAATTATAGTTTAAAGCTTCTAATTTTGTGAAACTTTTAATCAAGTATTAGCTGATTAATTTCTTTTACGATATTAAATTAAATAAAGGTTAAAATTTAGTTTTTAAAAATTAGGTCACCTACAGCCTCTCTGGTTCACCTATCCAGATCTATAGCCCTATGAGACCCATAAGCCCTCCCACCAACTACAAGGTCCCGCTTTTCTGCTTCTTTTTTTGCAAAACTTTTGCCGTTCATCCTCTTCAAAAACACTAAGAGTTTGCAGAAACTCATCATAACTCTCAAAAGACGTGCCAACTTCAAATACATCCAGTGTAGAATGCTTACGTTTGCGCTTATACGTTTTGAAAAATGTTGTTGTCAGTGCAAAATGCAAACTGAGGTATCTGGCCTAATTGTAGCTCTAAGATTCTAAGCTCTAAGGTTTCATAATAATTGTTTCGAATTTGCAACTGAGCTTAATTTAAATTTAATTGAAAATTTCACCAGGTGACAATGCCGGGAAAAAACACAAACCCAGACCGACCGGCGCGGCAAGGGCCCCCTGCAGAGCGACTACTCAAAAATAAATTGAGGTCTATAAATAAAAAAAAGATCAATTCTAAACGAAAAATATAATAGCTGACTTTTCCACAAAAAGGAATTAACTTTCAGCCAAAAGTAGATTAATTTATTTATTTTAATGTAATGTAATATTGTAAAATTGTCCGATTTATAGTTGAAGATTTAAAAACAAAAATCATTTAAATTTGAAAAATATTTGGATAGATTCGACGATTTAAAATTAAAAAGTTAAAAAATGTGTTGTTTAACATCAGAATTAATAATTTTTAATTTTGCAATTAAGATTGTAATGGTTGAATTTAAAAAAAGTATAATTAACAATTTGAAAAATAATATAATAATTGAAAAAATAATAGTTTTAAAGAGTGACCCATCTGTCGCGAAACCCATCTGGCCTAAACTTATAAACATGCAGACAAATATGTCAAAGTCAAGGTGTTATATACTTAAATAACCAGTGTCAATAAGTGGCTTTATTTGAATTTTTAATTATCAACCCATCACGTACACCCGCGGTCTTATTTGAAATTTGAACACATTTTTGTTACGAGCCGCGCATGTCATAGACCCGGAAATTATTTTATTGGTTGAGTCCTGTCGGTGTTAATCCTGAAAAGGAACCGGGAAATTTAAAATATCAATGAAAATGAAATGCTAATGATTAAGAGGTAAAAGAGTATAATAGTTTATTCAAAAACTCCCCACAACTAAGTCTGGCTTTCACAAGAGCTAAAGTTCGCGAGTTCTACTCAAGTTTCGCTCCGAGTACAAATCTGCAGTTCAACGAGGGAACATGTAGATGGTTATGAAGACACTGGAGATTCAGAAGTCCGCGTCCGCCTTGACGACGTGAAATGTATAATCGCGGAACTGACGAATTGCTACGCAAGCTTTTATGCACATGCATGATCTTATGTGTGGTGACATCAAGGACCTTAAGTTGGTTCTTCGTTCATTGAACCACACTAACAGAGTAGAGTAGAACCGGGATGACAAGCGTGTTAGCCGCAGATACCTTGTTCAACGCCGACAGACTGGAATACCATATCTGTCGCAGAAGATGCTTGTATCTGTTTCGGAGAGAATCCTTTACTGATGTTACGTCCTGGATGCGGCTTTCAGGCACGCCCAGGTATGGATAGGTGTTTCCAGTGTTAAGATGTCTAATAACACTTATATCCACAAGCACAGGGTCCTTGGGAACGCCAACAATCTTTCCGTTCTTCAGATGAATTTTTGCACATTTAGCCAATCCAAGGTCCATCTCAATCTCTCCTGTGTACTTCTCAACGATATTTATGGCAGTTTGAAGTTCGCTTTTACCAGAGGCATAGATCTTCATGTCATTCATATAAAATGCATGAGAGACCTTATGTTCGCGCTGTTTAGTGTCGTCACAGATGTATCCAGAAGAATTTCGTAGTGCGAGTGATAGAGGCAGAAGTGTGGTGCAAAAAAGCAGAGAGCTAATTGTATCGCCTTGAAAGACGCCCCTCTGTAAGGTGACGTTGTTCGTTGTCAAACGATAATTTCCAGATGAGATAGCAAATCTAGTTTTCCAAAGAGGCATCGATCACTCTACGCATCTCACTTTGTGTGGATGCACCTTCAAGCTTTCCAACAGACAGATGATAAGTTTATGAGAGGTTGAATCGAAAGATTTCCGCTAGTCAATCCAGGCGATTGACAGGACGCGTTGATGGGTTGCAGCGTCTTTACAGACTCACCTGTCAATTAGCAGATTCTCTCGACAGCCTGCTACACCTTTTTTCGAGTCACGTTGTTCGTGCTTCTCACGCGACACAGGCTCAATTCGCCGAACAATCCTGTTGCTTAGGACAGCTGTAATGATCTTATGCTATGTGTTCAAATAAGTTTTTGGCCTGTAATTCTCTGGGTTGGACAAGTTGTCTTTTTTCAGTAGGGGTATGGTGCGCCCTAACACCAGCCACTGCGGAATGAGCGTCTCCAACGTGATTTCGCCGTGTCCTGTGACCACCCATCTCACGGTTGTGAGACGTGGCCATGAATGGGATTTACCGCGGTCCTAGAACAATCACACAGTCAGTGAGTCAGTTTGTCCTGCCTGAGAACCTGTCTCGAGGCGTTCGCAATGTTGCAAACAATCCATCAGCAGTATGGTTGTCATGCCTGAGAGCCTGCTTCGAGGCGTTCGCAGCGTTGCAAACAATCCACCAGCATTGCGGTTGTCATGCCTGAGAGCCTGTCTCGAGACGTTTGCAATGTTAAGAAGAATGACACAGTCAGTGAGTCAGTTTGCCATGCCTGAGAGTCTGTCTCGAGGCGTTCGCAATGTTGCAAACAATCCACCAGTATTGTGGTTATCATGCGTGAGAGCCTGTCTCGAGACGTTTGCAATGTTGAGAACAATCACACAGTCAACTTCATATCTTTTCAATACGTTCCTTCTTTTTATTTTGAATTTCTCTTGTTAAAACGTTCCTGACTTATCATCGATTTTCCAAAGATTAACAATATTGCTACGAATTTCAAGAAATTTCAAAACCTTAAAAGCCCACAAAAATTAAATATTCAGAAAATAAGAATCAAAACCTGTATAGTTTTTAAATTCACAATATACGAATAATTTAACGATTAAATATTATATTTTTTAAAGTTATTACCTTCATAATTAAATTCTAAATATACAGTGTTACAGCACAAAATGTTAAATCTGTCAGACATGTCAATCTAAACAACCGACACTTTGCGAATGGTTCAAATTGCATACTGAAATCTAAAAGCTTCAAATCTGAAATTTAAAGTGCACAAAAGCACACAACCTGCGAGAATTCCACATAAAAATTGTTCAAAATTGCACGTCATCTAATTATAATGACATTTAAAGCAATGGGATACATTTTTGCACTAAGAATTAACAAGATTCTGACAGTATGTAAATCTGACGAAAATGAGATAAAAAATAGGCCTCTACGTGAAGTTTTATTCCTTATAATTCATGCGATATTTTATTAGCATAATTTATTGCAATCTCAGTCTAATTTAAACTCGATGTTCAAAGGAATTACTTTTTTCACAGAAAATGTCATTCCATATATATATAAGATATCTTCACTATTAAAACTCTTTCGAAAGACATTAATAGCAATGCATTCTTCAGAACGTCAAACAATCTGCTAAAAGCTTGAATTAATGACGGACTGACATGGGGTGGCGAAGGAATCATGCTCAGTCATTTTAAAGTCAACGAAAATGAACAAGACAATTTCTCACCGTGATCCTTAACTTCTAAATACCTTGTATCGATTTAATCCCGAACTCGCCGATTCTTCTTTTTTCTATTGGCTGATCCAGTGATATTAACGAGTCGAGACTTTTTCAACTGCGCGAGGGCTGCGTATGAAGGGGAAAGCCTTCTTATTGCCTCCTTATTAACAGTAATACAAGTGCTCATTTGAAATGCTTGAAATTTGAAGCATTTTATATAAGCGCGCTTATTACGGCCAATAAGGAGCCTTTTCCCTTCAATACGCAACGCTTGCGCAGTTGAAAAAGTCTCGGCCCGTCAACATCACTGGGCTGATCTGAATATACCTTTCGGTTAGTAGCAATTACTTTTTTTTATGAGGATGCGCCTGTCTGAATTAAAAAATCTTGCACTACGCACAATGTACGGCATAACACGTTTTCCTAACCTATAATTCTTGACAGAATAAATGAGTCAAAAATTTTCAAAATGAACAAGAAAAAACGAAAGTTCGAGTGCGTGACAACCAAGATAATTTCTGTTATATTTGTGGTGAATATGTCGTAATGAAAAATCAACGGAATTGTACGTATTTGCTACAAGAGAATCATCTACAATACTTTGAATTAGTAGCGGAAAATCTTGATAAAGAATGGACACGAAGTATTATATGTCTTTCTTGCCATATGAATCTTATGGGATGGTCTTCTTACTCGGCAGAGTATGTATTTAGTGATATATTATATGATATTAATATGAAATATTGTCGTGGATTAGAATTTTTTTTTCAACTTTAGGCGGCACATGAAATTCGGCGTTCCAATGATTTGGAGAAAACCATTTTATCATGCGACCGATTGCTTTTTTTGTCTGAGCAAACAGACTGGCATTGGAAAAAATATGCGGTGGCAGTATGCAAATGTACAATCTGTCACTATTCCAGTTCCACATTCGGATGTACTTCCCATTCCCAAGTGTCCCACTTCATCTGACCTCCACCTGAGCTGTAGTTTACCAGAAGAAAAAAACACTGGAAGTGAATACGAACCGAGTCAAGAGTCCCGTCTTCTAACGCAGCCTGAACTAAATGATTGGGTGAGAGACTTAGAGCTGTCAAAAGAGAAAGCAGAATTACATGCATCTCAGATGAGATAATACAACTTTTTGGATTCAAACGTGAAAATATCGCACTGCAGAAACCGTGATAAACCTTATTCAAAATATTTCATGCAAAATGGTCAAATATGCTTTTGCATGGATATTCCTGGTTTGTTCAAGGAGCTAGGACAACCTTACGATGCAACAGAATGGCGCATCCACACATTACTACTATCCAACCGAGCAATTCACGCCTACCCCGAAAGGGAAACGGCTTAATGATATAACATAAGAGTCTAATATATAGATTTTGCAGGTAATTAAAAATATTTTAGAAAGTTTTTGTACCAAAAAAAAATGAAAAAATGAGTTTACGCAAATTTTGTACATACGCCGGATATAGAACTTTTGATGTAGATTTATATTATGTTGCTGTTACTTTTATCTGTCGCCTTAACACACTCAGCCATCTAAAAGTTAAAAAGTTAAATTTTATCAGATGTGAATTTCAATTCATTACATCGTAATATTAATTTCAATAAATCATGAAAAATTTTTAAATATTAAAAGTGTTTGATGTGTGAATAAATCATGGAAAATAATAAAGTTTGTATGATTATACTTGCCATTAGGCTACGAAATAATTATTGTGTATTATTATAAATAATTAATACGTTAGGCTCAATTATGATCAACGCAATCAATAAATAATCTAAATAAATTAAATAAATCATTTATATTAGAATTATATTTTCTGGAATGTTATAAATATAATACATAGCATTATACTTATTATAAATTCAATACAAATTTATGATAACTTGACTATATAATTAATTCGAAAGAAAATGTTTTCAAACATTCTTCTAAAAAAATCGAATCCTTGTTTATTATCTCAAATATATAATAGTGTATATTTAATTATACCTGAGCATTTATGCAATGATATATTGTAATTTCCTAAATGTTTTATTCAAACATTATTATTTTCTCAATTCACTTCTTTAATTTTCGTTTAAGTTCAAACCGTGATTCTTTCTAGAAACTAGCTAAAATCCAGACAGTCTTAATTATACTCAAAGTCGTGACGAACTCCTAGATAGCGCTAAGACTGGGACTAAACAGCAGAAAGTTTTGAATCAAACACGTAGCAAAAACTAGACAGCACCAGTGTAGCGCCAGGCTAGTATTGCGTGAATAGACAGGCTTGAAAAAAACTACTGGCTTTAGCATGATTCAAGACTGCCACGAAATTTTTCCACACGGGGAATAGGATATTAGAAGATTATGTTAAGGAATTACAAAACGACTTTTAAGGAAACATGAAAATAGTATTTAAAGAGATGAACAAAAGTAAAAGTACAGAGTTTGTCAGCATGAGAAGCAGCAAAGGTGAAATGCTATATGATACAGACGGGATAGTAGACGCTTTAAAAGACTCTTTTAAAGAATTATTAGGAGTAAGAATGGCCACTTTGCGCGCGATTGCAGGAGTCTTGTTGAAAGAACATGGGCATGTTTTACCTGTAATAAAGAGGTTCATGTTGCTCGTTATTGTCCTGAAAACAAGGATAATAACAGTAAAGATAAAGATAAATTAATCTGTAGTTATTGCAAAAAGACTGGACACGAAATTGAAAAATGCTTCAAAAGATTAGATAAGGTAGATGAGAATCGCAGGGACAAAGATGAAGATTTATACGAGAAGTGAGTTCGATTGCATGGTGCGACAGCGAGCTCTTCAAAAATGCAGCACCAATCCGACGGGTCGTATTTAAATTCAATACAGCTGGGAAGGCACTCTCTCCAAACGTAAACCTAAATAGTACAAATATAAAAAATGGAAAGGGTGGTTTTGTTGTAGACATGAGGACAGAATTAAACTTAATTAAACGAAAAAAAGTAGAAACAGGAACACCAGTAAATTTTGATGTAAGATATCATTTATTTTGAATTACCAGCCAAGGGGTAAGAACCTCTGGAGGAGTATACATAAACATTAATGGGGTTGATTGTCCTTTTCAAATAGTACCAAATAATTTTCCGCTAAGTTGCGACGGAATGTTAGGAATGCCTTTCCTGTCCGAATCTGTGATCGATCTGAAAGCAAAAATAATAAAAAATCACATAGGTGAATTTTTATTAAGTTCGTCAATTGAAACTTTACCCAAAAGGGGCATCACGCTTATTTTGAAAACTCGTACTAAAAAATTAGTAACTTTGCCAGTAACTAACACCGATTTGACAGAAGTGTACTTACCCTTAATACCAACAGGTCCAGGTATATTTTTGGGAAAATCCTTATCAACCATAAAAGACGGCAATATTCGAGTTTATTGCATTAAGACTACTACCACGGACGTAGAGCTCTCGATTTTGCCCGTGACATTACAAGAATTCGAGACTGTTGAATCAATGGCTAAATCTGCGAGTAAAGACATTAAAAAAGACATGAACAAAGATAATAGCAATGACCGTAGCGAAGACGACAACCAAAATACTAACAAAAGCAATAATAAAAATATTAGTAAAAACGCTAATAAAGACACTACTAAGAAAAAAAAGGCGAAGCTACCCCCACTGAAAGATTTAATAAATTACTACTAGAACTTTATTTGTCCAATTTAAATGAAGAGGAAAAAGAAAGTCTTTTGAAAAGTATAAGAAAATTTCCTTACCAATTCTTTTTGGAAGGAGACAAATTAGGCAGTTTCCGTTATATTTATGGATATTGGGGGTTTGAACTGCTGACTGGGACAAAAGGACTGTGGTCTTCTGGGGACCGGAAAAGATCAGTTTAAGATCACTTGAAGATAGGCCTATATCTGCCTATACTGTAGTCTTAAGTTGGTCTTTCTTTTCACGAGGGTATCCACTCTCTCTTTTTCCTTGAGAAAATGCGTGATATCTACAAAAAATCGTTGGTTTCCAGTGCCGAACACTGCTTTCGAATGAAAAACAGGGGGTGGATATTGCAGAAAGACAATGACCTCAAACACCGCAGCAAGTTGTGCATAGCCTGGAAGGCCCAAGCAGGAGTGAAAACGCTAGAGTGGCCCTCTCAGACCCCGGACGCGAATCCGATAGAAAACGTATGTTCGTATGTCAAGAGAATGCTCTGGGGAAAGGATTTAGGAACTTCGGCTTAGTTGCCTCGTGAAATTCGCAAAATTTCGAGGTCACTTCCACTTTCACTTTGACTATGCAGACAAATTAATCGACAGCATGCCTCTAAGATTCCAGGCAATCATTGATTTCAGCAGAGATTGGACCACATACTAAGGTGATTTCCTCGTTGTTTAACCCTCTGACTTAACTAGCATATCCCCACTTTGCAATCTACACCACGTGACCACCTCAACAATGCAAACTACATGAGTGTTAGTGCGAGAGTTTCGGGATCGTATCTATTAAAAAAGTGCATGGGCCCCCTGAATAACATATTTACTCAATAATAAATAAATTATTATTAGAAAGTATTAAAAATAAAGTATCAGCATTAAACTTTAAGAATATGCATCAAGATTGCTTCAAATTGGATAACAATGGCAGATTCATGTGGAACATAACCTACTTACGAAGGAAACGTCAAAGTGAACAAAATACCTTTAAGTGGAGGAATCGTTCAAAATTTATTTAAATTAAGGTAACTTTGTGTATTAGAACGTTTTCTTTCTTCAAGATTTCATGCAATTTTTGCGCCTAAACGGTTATTTAGCATGCTGTAATAGTAGGAAGGTTAAGTTATGTTTTCGTGACAGGTAAGGAAGAAAGTCATACAAAAAATGTAGAATTTTCTAATTTTTAATTTACTATCCTTCTTAAATTATTCAGGTTATAATTTTGTATGAGATATGAAATTTTTGATTGATTATAATAAGCAATGAATTCTTCTTTGCATAAAGGTACGTCGCATTCTTCACACATGAAAATTGTTCTTTTGATTTCTCCTTTCAAAACCTTTGTTTATTATTATTTTTTCGACTTTTCAAAACTTTGATTAGATTGGCGCTCTTGTGTTCTTCATGCTAAATAATTTGCACAGTTCTACATTTTCTTTTACATGTCATTTTTAAGCTTTTAATTTGACGACCTGATAAGCACCGCTTTATGCACTTTTCCTCCCACGCATTTAATGAAAGATTGAAACAAAATGTAGTAAACATCTCAGGAGAGTGCCCTCTTTTTAATACCATTAAACAAAATCTCATTTTCTCGCCGAACAGATAAACACCGTTTAGTGTATGAATGCGACCTAATAAACACCGTTAAATCTGTTGAAAACTAAACCTCACAAAACCTTTGTTTATTATCATTTTTCGACTCTTGAAAACATTAAGTACCTCGTCGTTCATGTGTTCTTCATACTAAATAAGTTTCACTGTTCAACATTTTCATTTATAGGTCATTTTGATGCTTTTACGTTGACGACCTGATAAACACCGTTTTATGTATTTTTCCTCCCACGCATTAACTAAAAGGTTAAAACCGAAAAAAAAGTAGTCACCTTCTCACAAGACTGCACTCTATCAATCCCATTAAACAAAATCTTATTTCCTCAACGACCCGGTAAACACCGTTTAATGTATGAATGCGACGTGATAAACACCGTTAAATCTCTTGAAAACTGAACCTCACAAAACCTTTATTTATTATCATTTTTTCGACTCTTAGAAACGTTAACTACCTCCTCGTTCATGTGTTTTTCATACTAAATAAGTTTCACTGTTCAACATTTTCATTTACATGTCACTTTGATGCTTTTACTTTGACGACCTGATAAACACCGTTTTATGTATTTTTCCCCCACGCATTTACTGAAAGGTTAAAAACAAAAAAAAAGGTAGCAAACATCTCAGGAGACTGCCCTCTCTCAATCCCATTAAGCAAAAGCTCATTTCCTCACCGACCCGATAAACACCTTTTAATGTATGAATGCGACCTGATAAACACCATTAAATCTCTTGAGAACTGAACCTCACAAAACCTTTGTTTATTATCATTTTTTCGACTCTTAAAAACGTTAACTATAATGCGATTTTGCTTTGTGGGAGGGATTAATAGAGGACAATCTCCTGAGATGTTTGCTACCTTTTTTTTTGGTTTTAACCTTTTAGTAAACGCGTGGGAGGAAAAATACATAAAACGGTGTTTATCAGGTCGTCAAAGTAAAAGCATCAAAATGACATGTAAATGAAATCACATGGTAGTCAAGGGGTCGGTTTAATTATGAATGAAAAAGCAAGACAGCATCCCAAAGATCATGATTTTGTATCTCGCAGATTGTTGTGGGCTAGAATGAAGGTAGGTTTCATTTCATTTAATTTCATTTCACTTTATTAAGCTAATCGGTCAAAGACCATTTACATAGCTACAATGTTATACAAGTAGTATTTATATACGTAGGTACTTAATGCCTAAAAATATTTGCGCAGATGTATATTGTATATTTATTACATGTGCTTTATACTCCTATATTTATTTATTTATTTATTGGGCCTCCATGTATAAAACATATTCATGTACCGCATTACAAAATGCGTCGATGGTGATTACAAACAGGTCTATATCTTGTTTAGTTTTATCATAAAATTGATTCATATTCGTGCACATAGTGTGCACTGAAGATTGGTGGATCAATTTTGGAGAAACATAGAAAATCTGTTCACTTCTTGTTTTATATGTTAGAACCTGAAAGCGTATAATTTGAAGAATTTCAGGACAATCGAATATTCCTCGAATTATTTTAAAGAGAAATAGTATGCTTGTATACGTTCGCCTGTCATCTAATGAGCAAATATTCAATCTTTCCTTAAATCAGTTAGACCAGAACCAAGTGGTGGATAAATCCCATGCTGTTTCCAGTGTAAAAATTTCATAACCCTTCTTTGACAGTTTTCAATAGCTTTATTATAATTCTGGAAGTGTGGTGACCAAATTATGGAGCCGTACTCTGACTTTGATCTCACCAATGTGTTAAAAAGAATTTTTAAAAGTAGCAGGGTCTCTAAAGTGTCTGCTTGCTTTCAGCGTAAATCCTAGAGATATATTCGCACACAATAACATTTTGTCGATATGGATTTTAAAAGAAAGGCATGGATTGAATGTTATTCCAAGATCAACTATGGTAAACACTCTCAATTTTCACACCCTGGATTGTATATTCATAGTCATATGATACTGGTGTTGAGCGACCTCTGAGGAACGACAGGATCTTACATTTTCGAACATTAAGTTCCAAGTTGTTTACAATACACCAGTCCTCAAATTTATTTAAATCATCTTGTAGTGCGTAACATGAGTTAAAATCTAATATTGGCAGAGACAATTTAACATCATCTGCATAAATATAATGATGGCAATTTAGTGTGGCCGACAAATCATTAATATAAACCACAAAAAATAGTGGACCTAGGTTTGAACCCTGTGGTACACCAGATGTTGGCCCTATTTCATTTTACATAACTGAAAGTGAAATTTTAATATAATGCCGTAATGTCCTCCGTTTACCGAACTAAGTTAGATTCACAGAAGACTTTTACATAATTTAAATTACAAAAATGGATTAAAAATCTATCTAATACAGAAATCCCAAATGAAATTGCTGAAACTTTAGCTCCAGGCAATAAACATGGCATACCTTTTAATAACAAACAGCACAATTGCTAATATAGAAAATTGCATTAAAAATACAGAAATTGATGAGCTAAAATTAAATATTAGGAAAACTACAACTCAATTAATTTCAAACCATAATTTTTTAAATAAATTTTAAAACAAAAGTAAAATTTTTGAACCTATTTAAAATTTTCAAAACAAATACAAAGATTTAATTTTAATAAAATCTGATAAAAGCAATATAACAGTAGCTGCAAATCGCACAGATTATATAAAAACTGTGGAAAATTTATTAAAAAATGACATTCTTTATAAAAATATTAAAACTAGTATGGTTCCAACTCTTGAACAAAAATGCAATGCTATTGCTATAAGATGGGGGAAAAAAAGATTAATAAATGATAGCATGTCATATAGATTAAAAACACATAATAGTGTGGTCTCTAACGCATATGCTCTCCCAAAAGTTCACAAACCTGATTTAAAATGGCGGTTAATGGACTTTAAAGAAAAACTAAAAATTATTAAAGTTCCTGATTCACGTTCAATAGTTTCACTTGATATAGTTTCAATGTATAATAGCATTCCATTGGTCCTAGCATTAGATTGCATCGAAAAAAATTAAATATTAATAAAAATTTAACAAAAATGACTAAAAACTAATTTTTAATTGCTACTAGAACCGTGTTAAATAATACAATATTTTCTTTCAACAATAAATTTTATAAAGAAATTTCAGGATGTCCAATGGGTTCTCCATTATCTCATATTGTACAAATTTAGTAATGGAGGATCTTGAAAAAAGGGGCTTTAATAATTTAAGTTTCACTCCTATTCTTTACAAAAAATACGTGGATGACATTTTAGCTATTATTCCATCGGATGAAATAGATGAGTTCAAATAGTTATTTGTGATACAAGTGCGCAAAATAGGTTAGATCTAAATTCATTTCATAGAGGTACCAGAACCAGTATTTAAAGTTACCTATGCCATTGTCTAAAGTACCTCATCTCGAAAGTGCGCATGCGCAGCTTTTTCACCAGTGCCTAAAGTAAGCCATATTCAAACTGCGTATATTTCGTCGAATGTTGTTAAATATCCGGCTCGAAGGACCAAAATGTTTTTGTTTGTTGCAAATTTATGTTGAAAGGGTGTGTGGGTGTAAATTGTAAATTTTAAAAAAAGTTATTATATTTACACTTAAACACTTCATAATGTACATGAGTTAAGAAAGTTATAATAAAGTTGGTGAAATATTCGAAATGTGATAGACCGATTTGTCAGAGGATCCGAACTCTATGACGTTGGAAGAGTATCCCTCCCTTTTTTGATTTTTAGACGCCAGTCGAAATACAGAGTGGAAGGGATGTCGATGTACACAGTAGTGGGAACATTTTGACCTGTCTTATTGGCGCTAGACAGAGAACAGTGGGGTCAAGAAAAACGCCTACAATTTGGTGACTATGAAAATGTAGACTAATATCTCTGATTGAAATAAATCGTAAAAATATTAGACTCTTACATACAAAAAATTACAGTATTTCTAAGTCGCTGTATTAAATTTTGCAATGGATTCAAATAACGAAAATTCGTATAGTGCTTTGAATGAAGCGAAACAAACGCTTTGTAATCTGTCTAAACCACTACACGAACAATGGGGGTCACGTGATGTTGTGTTTCACGCTGGCGCATGAGAAATAGAAAGACGGGTGGAAGTGTATGGGCGCAGACTATGGCATGGGCTACAAAACTTCTTAATGCATACGTTTGTATATGTTTGGACGACACTCGCTAGATGCAGCGGTTTGTTTACGAATACTATACTAATGCCTATACGCATGCATAAACCCATCTTATATCTATAAATCGCACGCATTACGTTAAGCCTTATGATTCTTTCGGCCCTTATATACTAACTAGTGAAACGTATCACTACTTGTGAGAAACTAATAGTGCTGGGTCAAAAATTGCAGGTGCCCCTGACTTTATTAAATGTTTATATTTATCATAAATATGTAGTAGTAGTAGTTAGTTAGTATAAACGTTTATTCTTCAGCCTGTTGGCCTTAAAAAATTGACTTGCTTACACTTTCCTTTTTTTTGTACACAGTTTTGCTCAAACTAAGCCTTAAAACTAACATCCTTCCACACCTTATCTCTAGGATCGCACGCTCTTATCGGCTTGCCTTCGTCGCCTTGCCTCGCTTCGCCTCGCTCGCATGTCCCTACTCTCTCGCTTCTGCATCTACTACCTAATGCTTATCTACTATTTACAATATTTACATACTACTTATATCTACTTCCTCTCCTATTTACAATTCAGTACCATTGAAAATTCTTCTAGATTTATATCTACACTGTCATTTCAGCAACTATTGGACTCTATTTAACCCTACTTGTAATTACCTAATTTTGACTCTGTTGGTTACTGATCATGTTATTTTTATTTCTACTATCTTTTCATATGTGCTACAATTTTTTCAGGTAACTTCCAACTTAAAACTCACCATTTTGCATTTTCAATGGATATCTTAAATATTTGTCATGTTGACTTCATAATGTTTATTGCTTTTTTAATTTTTACTATTTTCTGTGCCTCATTTCGTGTTTTCAATTGTAATCATGTGAACTGAATTTTGTTGGTTAACGTTTTTCAGACAATTCTATATTTAACTATGCTTGTACTTTACTATTCACTATCAAAATGGAAACTTCAAATATTTATCACGTTAACGCACAGTCTTTACCTGCTCATTACGACGAATTTAAACATCATTTTATGTCCTACTCCTATCATATCATAGCTGTTTCTGAGACTTGGCTTACGCCCAACATTCCATCTAGACTCATAGCATTCGATCATTACACATTTTTCTGCAGAGATAGAGATGAGAGAAGAGGGGGTTTGGGTCTGTCTCTACATTCATGACAGCTTAAGGGGTGTACAGGTGGGAATGAGTCCTCCTGCTAATAACCCTATTGCTGAATACCTTTTTATCAAGGTATCTTCGTCTCATGACAGCATGTTGAAGGGTGTCATTTACAAACCTTCTGATGCTCCCTACTGTAGGGAATTTGAGACTGACATTTTTGACCTTATACCAAATTATAATAACATTGCACTTACCGGTGACCTAAACACAAATCTTATTGCCACAAACAACTTAACTAACTATTTAAAATCGGTAGTGTTCTCTGCCGGATTATCTATAGTTCTCCACAATACCACGCACCACACCGATCATTCTAGTACATGGATTAAATTGATGATTGTTGATGATCTAGACAAGGTAATTTCTTGTACTCAACACTCAGTCTCATTCCTCTCAAACCACGACCTTATCAGCATTCAATACCAGTACTCCTTTGATCCCTCCTCTAGTAAATCTCCTGTGTCTATACGCAATCTCACAAATATAAATGAAGCCGAATTTCTTGAGCACCTCTCTGCTTATGACTGGAAAAGAATTTTTATTGAAAAAGATATAAATAAAAAGGTTATCTGGCTTAAAAATTTTTATCTTCAGCTTTTGATAAATTTGCGCCTCTTCATACCCTCAAAGCTTCCCATTCGGCAATTTTATTATTCGGAAATTTTATTATTCAGGAATTTTATTATTCGGGAATTCTATAATTAGGGAATTTTATAATTTAAGAATTTTATTATTCGGAAACTTTCCAATTCGGGAATTTTAAGATTCTGAAATTTCATTATTCAGAAATTGTATTTTTCGGGAATTTTCAATTAGGGAATTTTATAATTCGGCAATTTTATTATTCGGGAATTTTATTATTCCCGTATAATTAAATTCCCGAATTTAAAAAATTGAATATTTTTTTGATAAAAATATTTAATTATTGTATTTTTAATAAATAAATAATATTTATTTTAAAAAATTCAATTGTTTGAATTCGGGAATGTGATCATTCGGAATTTTTTAT
>JAABKJ010075445.1:197252197-197458426 GCA_011634705.1 Andricus grossulariae | reverse complement strand
ATAATTCGGCAATTTTCTGTCGAGAATTTTATTATTCGGGAATTTTCCAATTCGGTAATATTATTAACTGTTCGGGAATTTTATTATGCGGGAATTTTCCAATTCGGAAATTTGATTTTTCACGATTTTTCTGTCGTCCCTCATTATTTCTGATTTTTCCAATTCGGGAATTTTATTATTCGGTAATTATATAATTCTGAAATTTTATCATTCGAAAACTTTCTAATTCGGGAATTTCATTATCCGGGAATTTTATCATTCTGAAATTTCATTATTCGGGACTTTTATTATTGGGGAATTTTATAATTCGGAAACTTTCCAATTCGGGAATTTTATTATTCCCGTATAATAAAATTCCCGAATTTAAACAATTGAATATTTTAAAAAATATATTTAATCACTGTATTTCTAAT
The DNA here is from genome assembly GCA_011634705.1 of Andricus grossulariae. NCBI lineage: Eukaryota > Metazoa > Arthropoda > Insecta > Hymenoptera > Cynipidae > Andricus > Andricus grossulariae. Next base: position 197,458,013 of record JAABKJ010075445.1, on the reverse strand, counting down.
AAATAAATAATATTTATTTAAAAAAATTTAATTGTTTACATTCATGAATGTGATAATTCGGGATTTTTTCAGTTCGGTTATTTTATAATTCGGCAATTTTCTGTCGGCAATTTTATTATTCAGGAATTTTTCAACTCTGTAATATTATAAACTGTTCGGGAATTTTATTATGCGAGAATTTTCCAATTCGGGAATTTCCTTTTTCGCGATTTTTCTGTCGTCCCTCATTATTCGGGATTTTTCCAATTCGGGAATTTTATTATTCGGTAATTATATAAGTCCGGAATTTTATCATTGACAAACTGGGATGACTGAAAAATCTCGAAAAATAAAATTCTCGAAACTGTAAAATCCCCGAATTGGAAAATTCTCGAATAATAACATTTCCGAATGATAAATGATTAAAAATACAATAATCAAATATTTATAAAAAAATGTTTTTTAATCATGAAAATTAATCTGCTTTGGTTGTGGATTCAACTATTTGGTTGAAACTTAAATGTTTTGTTTAAAATTCATCTTTTTTGTTGAAAATTCAACTATCTGATTGAAAATTACCCTTTTGTTAAAAAATCAACAATTTAGTTAAATTTTTCTTTTGTTTTTTAACTGAAAAATATTTCTTGCTTAAAATTTCTCTCTTTGGGTAGAAATGTTGTCTTTGTTGATTTAAAATTCAAATGTTTTTCTCAAAATTTGTCTTTTTGGGTTGAAAATTCAACTATTTTGGTACAAAATTCAACTATCGTTTGAAAATGCATATTTTCGTTTGAAATATTTTACTGTTTTGTAAAAAATTCAAGAAATTGGTTGAAACTTTCTTTCCTTCTTGACTGAAAAATCCTTTTGGTTGAAATTTAAACTCTTTTGGGATAAATTTAATCTTTTTTGGTTAAGAATACGACGGTTTAATTGAAAATCAATCTGTTTTGGTTTAGGATTCAAATATTTGTTTGAAAATTCGTCTTTTATATTGAAGTTAACTTTTTTTATTCTGTATAAAAAATTGGTATCGGAGAAATATTAACTATCACATTTTTCATTGAAAATACCTTTTTTTTGTTGAAAATTTAACTATTCCATTTTTGGTTGAAAATTTATCATTTTAAGTTTAGGATTGATCTCTTTCATTAAAATTTTTACTATTTTCTTGAAAAAGGGTTATTTTTTTATTGAATTCAATGTTCATTGATTTAAAATTCAGATCTTTTTTGTTTGAAATATCAGCTATTACATTTTTCGGTTTGTAATTAACTTTTTAACTGAAAATTTAACTATTCTAGTTTTAGTAGAAAATAGATCTTTTCTGGATGAAAATTCGTCTTCTTGGTTTTTAAAATGAAATTGTTTCATTAAAATTATTAGGTTTTGGTTGATAATTTTACTATTTTGTCAAAAATTTGTTCTTTTTTCAGTTGAAAATTAGTTTTTTATCTGTTAATGTAACTATTCGATTTTTATTTAAAAATATTTGTTTAGTTGAAAATACAACTATTTTATAGAAAATTCATGTATTATGCGTCCAATTGAACTTTTTTGTATAAAATTAATCTTCTCGGTTGAAAATTCATCTTTGAAACTGAATTTAATATAGTACCCGTATTAATTTTGTTTGAAAGAATTCATTCCCCTATTATAATTGAAAATTTTTTTGGCTTCATTTTGTGAGTGGAATGAGGTGGGGGGGGGGGGGATTGAAGAGTCTTCCTCGAAAATTAAACTAGTTCAAAATAGGACTCAAAATTACATTATTTTCATTATAAATATTAAATATTGAAATGTCTTCTCCGAAAATTGAACTATTTCAAAAAAGGACTCAAAATTGCATTATTTTTTATTATATATATATATTAAATATTGAAGATTTGTCAATTGAAAATATTCTAAGTTGAAGAATTTTAATTTACAACTCGTAAAAATTGGTGAATTTTCAATTATAAATCTTCAAAATTGAACTATTCCAAAGAAAAAACATTTTATATTTGCATGATTAGAGAATTTTTAACTGGAAGTCTTCCAAATTGTAGAAAAATTGACAATTTACAATTCTAATTGAACTCTACCATTTTACATAGTGATGTATAAATAAAAATTCCTCAATTTTTATAATTTTAATTGAAAACTCTTCCATCTTGGAGATTTATTAATAAAAATTCGTAAAATTTAAAAATATATAATTGCAAATGATTGAATTTTAAAGATTTATATTGTAAAGGTATTTATTTTTGAACATTTTTTTAGATCAGTTCGATTTGGAATATTTACAATTGAAAAATCTTCAATTTTAAATTCTTTAATTTTGAAGTTTTATATTTGAAAACTCTTCAATGGTAAAGATTTTCAACTCAAAGTTCTGCAAGTTTGAAGAGTTACAATTAAAAACTTTTCAATTTAAAATATATATAAATTAAATTAAATTAGAAAATTGAATTTTAAATCATCAAAATGACATCTTTTTTAATTCTAAAACATAAAACTTGCATCATCTTTAATTGTAATTTTTCAAAATTAAAAACTCTTCCATTTGAAAGATTTATTAATAAAAATTCCTAATTCTTTAAATTTTATATTTTAAAGGTGTGTAATTTAGAAGATTTTTTTGGAATTCTTCAATTTTGAAGATTTACAGTTGAAAATTATTAATTTTTCAAAATGCAATTTTGAAAATTTACAGTTGAAAATTCTTCAATTTTTACAATTTTGATTAAAAACTCTTCTATTTTAGAGATGTAAAAATAAAAACTTTTACATTTTCCAAATTTATATTTTAAAGGTATGTAATTGAGAACATTTTTTTGGAAGTCTTCAATTTTGAAGATTTACAGTTGAAAATTCTTAAATTTTCAATATTCAATTTTGAGGATATAGCGTTAAAAATTATTCCATGTTTAACTGTAATTCTTAAAAAATTAAGAATTCCAAGAAGTCTTCTAAATTCACCTTCTTTTTTTGTTGAAATATCAACTGTTACATTTTTCGTTGAAAAATCGTCATTTTGGCTTAAAAATTCAACTATTTGGTACAAAATTTGTTTGTTCTTTTAACTGAAAATTAATTCTTGTAAGTAAAAATGCAACTAATCCATTTTTACTTTAAAATTGATCTTTTTAGTATAAATATTCAATTATTTAGTTGAAAGTCTTTAGAAATAAAAAAAATATTAGCTAAAAATTATTCAATTAAAATTTGGACTAATAACGTATCCATTGTTCAAACTATTTAGTTGAAAATTTACGTAATTTGTTGAAAATTCGTATTTTTTGTAGAAAATAACTTTCTTGTGTGAAAATTCAACTATTTGGATAAAAATTTACGTATTTTGTTGAGAACTTAGTTTCTTTGGTAGAAAATTAATCTTCTGTATTGAAAATTAATCTTTTTTGAAGATTCATCATTTTAGTTGAAAAATCGTTGTTTTTTTTTGGTTAAAAATAAATTTTCTTAACTGAAAATTTAACTGATTTGTCGAAAATCCGTGTTTTTGGCATGAAAATTCAACAATTTCATTCAAATTTTTTCAATTCTAGGCTAAACAATTTTTTTTTTAAATGTGAATAAAAATGCAACTGTTTGGTTGAAAATTCATCTGTTCCAGTTGAAAATTCAACTGTATTGTAGAAAAATTATATTTTCTGCTCGAAAATTCAACAATAGAAAATTTAGCTATTTGGTAGAAAATTTAACTATTTGGTGAAAACTTTAACAATTTGTTGAAAATTTATATATTTTTTGGAAAATTCGTCTTTTTTGTGGAAAATTCATTTTTTGTTTAAATATGCAACTGTTTGTTTGAAAATTAATATGTTTTAGTTATAAGAATTCAAGTACAAATATTGTTCAAAATTTATTTTTCTTAGTTAAATCCAACTGTTTTTTTATTTTCAAACTATTATTTTTTTGTTGAAATATCAACTGTTACATTTTTCGTTGAAAAATCGTCATTTTCACTTAAAAATTCAACTATTTGGTACAAAATTTGTTTGTTCTTTTAACTGAAAATTAATTCTTTCAAGTAAAAATGCAACTAATCCATTTTTACTTTAAAATTGATCTTCTTGGTATAAATATTCAATTATTTAGTTGAAAGTCTTTAGAAATAAAAAAAATATAAGCTAAAAATTATTCAATTAAAATTTGTACTAATATCAGATCCACGTTTGAAAATATTTAGTTGAAAATTTACGTAATCACGCAATTCAAGGAATTTAAAGAATTTCACGGAATTCAAGGAATTTAAGGAAAATCACGAAATTCAAGGAATTTGTGGAATTCAAGGAATTCACGGAACTCTGGGGATTCAGGGAATTCATGGAATTCAAAGAAATCAAGGAATTTAAAGAAAATCACATAATTTAAGAAATTCACGCAATTCAAGGAATTTAAAGAATTTCACGGAATTCAAGGAATTTAAGGAAAATCACGAAATTCAAGGAATTTGCGGAATTCAAGGAATTCGCGGAATTCAATGAATTCAAGAAAATCACGGATTTCACGGAACTAAAGGAATCCAGGAAATTCGAAGAATTTTAGGAATGAAAGCAATTCAACGGAATTGAAGCAATTCAAGGTATATGCAGAATTCACGGAATGCATGGACATCAATGAATGCATGGGATTCACAAAATTAAAGGTATTCACGGAATGCAAGGAATTTACGGACTATATGGGATTTACAGAAAATCACGGAATTCAAGAAATTCACGGAATCCAAGGAATTTAAAGAAAATAATGGAATTGAAGGAATTTCAAGAAAATCACGGAATTCAAGGAATTCGCGGAATTTAAGGGATTTCAAGAATTCACAGAATGCAATGAATTCAGAGAAATCACGTAATTGAAGGCATTCACAGAATTCAGGAAATTCTAAGAATTCAAGGAATTGAAGGAATTCACAGGATTCAAGGTATTTGAAGAATTCACGGAATTCAAGGAACGCATGGAATTCCATGAATTCAAGGGAATCACAAAATTCAAGGAATTCACAAAATTCAAGGAATTCACGTAATGCAAGGAATTTAAGGCATTAATGGAGTTTACATAAAAAATCACGGAATTCAAGGAATTCAAAGAAATGTAGAGAAAATCACAGGATTCACGGAATTCAATGAATTCACAGAATTCAACGAATTCACGGCATTTAAAGAAATCACGGAATTCACGGAATCCAGGGAATTAACAAATTCACTGCATTCAAGGATAACGGAATTCACTGAATTTAGGAAATTCAAAGAATTCAAAGAATTTAAGGAATTTTGAGAAAATCACGAAATTCATGGAATTTAAAGAATTCAAGGAATTTAAAGAGAATCGCGGAATTCATGGAATTCATGGAATTCACGGAATTCAAGGAATTTGAAGAATTTACAAAATTTGAAGAATTCACGGAATTTGAAGAATTTAAAGAATTCATGGAATTCACGGAACTCTGGGGATTATTTTATTATGCGGAAATTTTATTATATGGGAATTTGATTATTCGGGAATTTTCCGATTTGATAATATTATAAACTCTTCGGGAATTTTATTATTTGAGAATTTTTCAATTCGGGAATTTTATTATTCGGAAATTTTATTATACGGGAATATTATTATTCGGGAATTTTACAGTAACGGGAATTTTATTTTTCGAGATTTTTCAGTTCTAGAAAATTGTTAATTGTTTATATGTATTCGGGATTTTTATAATTTGGGAATTTTCCAATTCGGGTATTTTATGATTCGGAAATTTTATAATTCAGGAATTTTATTATTCAGAAATTTTCCACTTCGGTAATATTATAAATTGTCGGGAATTTTTCGATTCGGTAATATTATAAACTGTTCCGGAATTTTATTATTCGGTAATTTTCCAATTAGGGAATTTTATTATTCGAGAATTTTTCAATTCAGGAATTTTCTTATTCGGAAATTTTATTATACGGGAATTTTGCGATTTGGTAATATTATAAACTCTTCGGGAATTTTATTATTCGGGCATTTCATAATATGGGAATTTTATTATTTGAGAATTTTTCAATTCGGGAATTTTATTATTCGGAAATTTTATCAGACGGAAATATTATTATTAGTGAATTTAACAGTGTGGGGAATTTTATTTTTCGGGATTTTTCAGTCCCAAAAAATCGTTAATTGTTCACATGTATTCGGGAATTTTGTAGTTCGAATATTTTATAATTCGGCAATTTTCTGTCGGAAATTTTATTTTTAATAAATCATATTTATTCATTAAAAATGCAATGATGAAGTATTTTAATTAATAAAAATAGTTTTTGGGTGTTCAAGGTACTTTTTTAAATTGTTGTTTGAATTTTAAATGACAATAATTGGAAAAAATATGTCTGAATGTAAAAGAACAATACAAGAACGAGATTTTTATTAGTAGAGCAATAATTTAAGAAAACTACTTCAATTATTGTTATTTTAAATGTGAACAATAATTTGTTTAAATACATTAAACACTGAAAAAATTTTTTTATTGATAAACAAATATTTTATTATTGTATTTGCAATAAATAGATAATATTAATTAAAAAAACAATGTTTTGAATTTTTTAATTTAATTTTATAATTCGGGAATTTTTTAGTGTCGGAAATTTGACAGTGTCGGATATTTCATAATTCGGAAATTTTCCATTTAATTAATTTAAAAAATAATTAATTATTTGTAATAAAATATATTATAAAATATGATTTTTCATGAAAAAGCTAATTTTCTACCAAAATAGTTGAATTTTCAACAAAAAAGTTGAATTTTCAAAGATAAATTTTCAAACAATCAATAGAATTTTCAGCAACAAAAAATGAAATTTCTACTAAGAAAGATGAATTTTTAAACTAAAAGAACGAATTAAAAAAATATTCTTGAATTTTCAACACCAAAATTTGAGTTTTCAACAAAAAGATAATTTTCTACCAGAATAGTTGAATTTTCAACAAAATAGTTGAATTTTCAAAGAAAAATTTACAACCAAGCAATAGCATTTTTATCAAAAAAATAAAATAAAATTCCTATTAACACAGATGAATTTTGAAACTAAAAGGACGACTTAAAAAAAAATACTTAAATTTTCAACACAAAAATTTGAGTTTTCAACAAAAATATAATTTCCTATCAGAATAGTTGAATTTTTAACAAAGCAGTTGAATTTTCAACCAAACAATAGCATTTTTATCCAAAAAATAAATGAAATTTCTACCAAAACAGATGAATTTTTAAACTAAAAGCACGAATTAAAAAAAAAACTTCAATTTTCAACACCATAATTTGAGCTTTCAACCAAAACTTAATTTTCAACCAGAATAGTCAAATTTTCAACAAAACAGTTGAATTTTCACAGATAAATTTTCAACTTAACAATAGCATTTTTAGCAAAAAAAATTAAATTTCTACTAAAACATATGAATTTTGAAAACGGGAACACAACTTTTCTAAAATTTAGTGGAATCTTCAACTAAGAAAGATTTCAGTTGAATATTCAACACCAAAATATGAGTTTTCAAAAAAAAGTTAATTTTATACCAAAACAGTTGAATTTTCAAAGATAAATTTCCAAGCAAACAATAGCATTTTTAGAAAAGAAAATGAAATTCCTACTGAAACAGATGAATTTTTAAACTAAAAGGACGAATTAAAAAAAAAATCTTGAATTTTCAACACCAAAATTTGAGTTTACAATAAAAAGATAATTTTCTACTAGAATAGTTGAATTTTCAACCAAACATTAGCATTTTTAGCCGAAAAATAAATGACATTTCTACTAATACAGATGAATTTTTAAACTAGAAAGACAACTTTTCTAAAAAATAGTTGAATCTTCAACTAAGCAAAATTTCAGTTAAATTTTTAACACAAAAATATGATTTTTCATGAAAAAGCTAATTTTCTACCAAAATAGTTGAATTTTCAACAAAAAAGTTGAATTTTCAAAAATATAAGGTTTGTTTGAATCAAAGTGAATTTGAACAATTTTTTTTTTCAAAAGAAACAAACATTTTTCTTAAAAATTCAAAAACTTTTATTGAACCAAAAAACTTTTTTCTTGAATATACATGAAACTTTGGTAGATACAAACAAATTCTTTTTAATTCAGCCAAATATTTGATTAATTAAATTAAATGTTTTGGTTCAATTAATAAAACACTTCAGATAGGAAAAGTTTTTGTTAAAACAACCAAAAAATTTGGCCAGATCAACCAAATATTTTTCCCTCTATATAATAACGATATTCTATGGTTGAACCAACATTAAATAGTGAAAAGTCTTCAATTGCAAATATTGAAAATAAAAGAATTTTCCATTGTAGATCTTCAAAATTGTACTATATATTTCAAAAAAACATTGAAAATTACGCTATTTTGAAATATAAACATTCCAAATTCATGAATTCTCAATTGAAATCTTTAAAATTGATTTGTTCCAAAGTAACGTTCAACATTACATACCTTTAGAATATAAATATTGAAAATTGAATAATTTTCAATTCTGTATTTTCAAAATTCAAGAATTTTTATTTGTAACTCTTCTAAATTGTAGAACTTTGAAATCTTGAAAATTAAATTTGGAAATTTTGAAAATTTACAATTAAAAATTATTCAAGTCTAAGTTTTAAAATTGAAAATGTTTAATTTATACGATTTAAACTTGAAATTTCTTTAATTTGCAAGGTTTAGAATATTAAAAACTCTTGACTTTTGAACTTTAAAAGCATCAAAATTTAAGAATTTTTATTTATACATCTTTGAAATTGAATAATCGTTACTTGCAAATCTTAAAAATTGTGAATTTTCCATTGCCGATCATCAAAATTGAATTATATATTAAGAAAAAAGCATTCAAAATTAAATTATACTGAACCATAAATGTTGCCAATTATTGAATTTTAATTTTAAATCTTAAAAATTGGAGAATTTGAAATTACAAATCATCAAAATGGAAGAATCTTCAATTGTAAATCTTCAAAATTGAACTGTTACAACAAAAAATTCAAAATTTCGTCCCAATATAAATCTTGAAAATTGGATAATTTTCAATTCTGTATTTTCGAAATTCAAGAATTTTTATTTGTAACTCTTCAAAATTGTAGAACTTTGAAATCTTGAAAATTAAATTTTGAAATTTAAAATTAAGAATTATTCAAGTTCCAAGTTTCAAAGTTGAACACGTTTAATTTATAATGTTTTTGATTCAAAATAAATATCTTTACCTTTTTAAAATGTCAACTATTATATTTTTTGATGAAAATTATGATTTTTGATTGAAAATTCGTCGCTTCTGCTTGAAAGTTTAACTATTTCGTTATTAATGACAATTGATTAATGTTTTTTTTTAAATCAACTGTTTAGTAGAAAATTGATCTTTGTGCGTAGAAAATTCCACTATGTGGTTAAAAATTCAACTATTTTGTTAAAAATATAACTATTTTGTTAAAAATATCATAATTTTGTTGAAAATTTCATTATTTTGTGGAAAATTCAACTGTTTTGTTCAAAAGTCATCTTTTTTTATTGGAAATTAAACTGCTTCGCGGAAATTTCCTCTTTTTGGATTGAAAATTCATATTTTATTGGTTATTGGTTAAAATGTCAACTATTATATTTTTCGTTGAGAATTATGTAATATTTTTTTATTTAAGATTGAAAATTGAAAATTCGGCACTTTTGCTTGAAAGTTCAACTATTTGGTTGTAAATGATAATTAATGAATTATTTTTAAATTCAATTGCTTGGTTGAAAATTCTTCTTTGCAGATCGAAAATTCAACGATGTGGTTAAAAATTCAAGTATTTCGTTAAAATTATGATTATTTTGTTGAAAATTCAACTATTTTATCAAAAAGTCATCTTTTTTAATAGAAAAGTTCTTGGATGAAAATTCAACTTCTTCTAAAAAATTCGTCTGTTTGGGTTTAGGATTCAAGTATTTGGTTGGGGTTGAAAACTCAACTCTTTGGTAGACCATTAATCTTTTTTGATTACAAATTCAAGTAATTTGTTAAAAATACAATATATTTTAATTGGACGTCCTAAACGTTTCATATTGAATTTAATATAGCATCTATATATCAGTTTTTTTTAGAATGACGTCATTTTTGAAAGGCCCCTATGATCCAAAACACTCTAAAAATATTATATCTAGGGAGAGGATTAGAGCCACTGTAGAGTTGGCTGAGCGCAGCTCGGTTCTCATATGCTGAGAACCCCTGTGAAAGCAACGGCAAGCGTGCGCGCGCATACACGCTGCTTCGCAATCCCCTCCCTGCCGAGCCGTCGGTTCTCCGCATCAGTGGTGCTAACAGACCGCGACTTTTTCAACTGCGCATGCGTCGCGTAAAGAAGGAGTGACGAACAGAACATCAGTTTTCTTCCTTACTCCACCATTGTGCGACGCCTGCGCAGTTGAAAAAGTCGCGGTCCGTTAGCACCATTCAGGTTAATAAGTCACTTCTTAACACTAAACAAAAATACAAATTTTTTAACAAAATACCTCAATTTTCAACCAAAAAAGAAATATTTTTCAATTGAAAGTGGAATAGTTAAATTTAAGGATTAAACAATTACTTATCAACCAAAAAAATATGAAATTTCAACAAAATACATCAATTTTCAAAGAAATAGTTGACTTTTCAACTAAAAAATATCAATTTTCAAATTAAAAATAGAATAGTTGAATTTTAAGTTAAAAAAATTACGTTTCAACAGAAAAAAAAATTTGCAATAAAATACATGATGTTTTAATCAAATGGTTGAATTAAAAAAAAATAGAATTTTTCACAAAATAGGTGAATCTTCAACTAGAAAAGATCAGTTTTTTTAGTTGGAGATTCAACTATTATGTAAAAAATTCAATATTTTCAAAGTAATTTTTTTCAACTGAAAATTGCTTTTAAAATACGAATTTTTAACAAAATACACGAATTTTTAACCAAATAGTTGAATTTTCAACTAAAAAATATAATTTGTCGAATTACAAATGGAATAGTTTAATTTTAACAAAATACGTGAATTTTCAAGTAAACAATAAATATTATTCAATTGAAAATGGGATAGTTAAATTTAGGGATTAAAAAATTACTCATCAACCAAAGGAATATGAAATTTCAACAAAATACATCAATTTTGAATCAAATAGTTGAATTTTCAACTAAAAAAGATAAATTTTCAAATTAAAAATAGAATAGTTGAATTTTACGCTTAAAAAATTATGTTTCAACAAAAAAGAAACAACGAATTTTCAACAAAATACATGATTTTTCAATAAAATGGTTGAATTAAAAAAAAGAAATGGAATTTTTTACAAAATAGGTAAATCATGAACTAGGAAAGATAAGTTTCTTAGTTGAAGATTCAAATATTTGGTAAAAAAGTCCATTTTTTTAACAGTACGAATCGTTAACAAAATACATGAATTTTAAACCAAATAGTTGAATTTTGAACTAAAAAATATAAGCTTTCAAATTACAAATGGAATAATTAAATTGTCAGGTTAATAAATTACTCCTTAACAAAAAACAAAAATACAAATTTTTAACAAAATACGTAAATTTTCAACTAAAAAAGAAATATTTTTCAATTGAAAATTTAATAGTTGAATCAAGTTATGTAGTTAAATTTAGGGATTAAAAAAATGACTTATCAACCAAAATAATATGAAATTCCAACAAAATACATCAATTCTACTATTTGGTTCAAAATTCGTCTTTTTGCTTGAAAAATCATTTTCAAGCTATTCGAAAAGAGTCTTTTAACTGGAAATATAACTTTTCCATTTTTAATACCTTGTTTTTAGTTGAAAATTCATGTCTTTTTTTGAAAATTTGTCTTTTTTTTGGTAGAAAAATAGTTTTTCTGGTTAAAAATTCAACTAAACTATTCAAGATTAACCAGCTTTGTTAAAACTTCACGTTATTAGCTAAAGATTTACATATTTGGTTGACAACTTAACTATTTCAGTGAAATTTTTTTTTTATTTCGGTTCGAAAATAGTTTTTTTATCTGAAAATATCACTTTTTCATTTTTTATCGTTTTTAGTTGAAAATTCATGTATTTTTCAAAAATTCGTCTTTTGTTGATACAAAATTAATTTTCCTGTTTGGAAATTCAACTAATCAGTTGAAAGCTGAACAGTTTCGTTCAGCTTTCAAATGATTTTCCGAAAATCATTTTTTTTTTTCAAGTGGACATTTAACTATTCCATTCTCGTTTGAAAATTGATCATTTTCGGTTGAAAATTCAACCGTTTTGTATTTTTCATTTGAAAATTCATATTTCAAACTATTTTATTTGAAAATTCGTTTTTTGTTGTTGTTTGAAAATAATTTTTTTGAGTGAAGATTTAACTATTTTATTACTGTTTGGAAATTGATCGTTTTCAGTTGAAAATTCAACTGTTTTGTATTTTTAATTTGAAAATTCATATTTAAAACTATTTTATTTAAAATTCGTTTTTTGTTGTTTGAAAATAATTTTTTTTTGAGTAAAAATTTAACTATTTTATTATTGTTTGGAAATTGATCGTTTTTAGTTGAAAGTTCAACAATTTTGTAAAAACTTTTTTTCTCTCTTGACCAAAAATCTCTCTTGGGTAAAATTTCTTTTATTTAAAAATTCATATTTTAAACTATTTTATTGAAAATTCGTTTTTTTTTGTTTGAAAATGATTTTTTTGAGTGAAAATTTAACTATTTTATTATTGTTTGGAAATTGATAGTTTTCGGTTGAAAATTCAACTGTTTTGTATTTTTAATTTGAAAATTTATATTTTAAACTATTTTATTGAAAATTCGTTTTTTTTTGTTTGAAAATAATTTTTTTCAGTGAAGATTTAACTATTTCATTATTGTTTGGAAATCGATCGTTTATAGTTGAAAATTTATCTGTTTTGTATTTTTAATTTGAAAATTAATATTTGAAACTATTTGAATTCATGGAATTAATGGAATTCATGGAATTCGTGTAATTCACGGAATTCATGTAATTGAAGGAATTCACGAAATTGAAGGAATTCACGAAATTCATGGAGGTAATGAAATTCACAGAATTCAAGAAATTCATGGAACACAAGGAATTTAAGGAATGCACGAAATTCGTGAAATTCGCCGAATTCTGGAATTCATGGAATTCGTGCAATTCGCCGAATTCTGGAATTCATGGAATTCTGTAAATTCATAGAATTCAAGGAATTCATGGAATTAATAGAATTTAAGGAATTCACGAAATTTGTGGAATTCACAGAATTCAAGGAATTCATGGAATTCAAGGAATTCATGGACTTCGTGGAATTGATTAAATTCACAGAAGTGAAAAAATTCGTGAAATTAAAGAAATTCATGGAATTCATATAATTGAAAGAATTCACGAAATCGAAGAAATTCACGAAATTCATGGAATCAACGAAATGTATAGAATTCTAGGAATTCGTGGAATTCACGAAATTCATGGAATTATTGAAATTCACAGAATTCTGGAATTCTAGGAAGTCATAGAATTCTAGAATTCATGGAATTAATGGAATTTAAGGAATTCACGAAATTTATGGAATTCTAGAAATTCATAAAATTCAAGGAATTCATGTGATTGGAGGAATTCACGAAATTCATGGAATTAATTAAATTCACAGAATTGAAGGAATTCGTAGAATTGTAGGACTTCCTGGAATTCAAGGAATTCATGGAATTCAAGAAATTCAAGGAATTAATGGAATGTAAGGAGTTCGCGAAATTCACGGAATCAATGGAATTCATGGAGTTCGTGTAATTCACGGAATTCATGTAGTTGAAGGAATTCACGAAATTGAAGGAATTCACGAAATTCATGGAGTTCATGAAATTCACAGAATTCAAGAAATTCATGTAATCCAAGGAATTCAAGGAATGCACGAAATTCATGAAATCAATGAAACTCACAGAATTCTGCTATTCATGGAATTCTAGAAATTCATAGAATTCAAGGAATTCATGGAATTAATGGAATTTAAGGAATTCACGAAATTTATGGAATTCAAAGAATTCATATAATTCACGGAATTAACGGAATTCAAGGAATTCATGGAATTCAATAAATTCAAGGAACTAATGGAATTTGAGGAGTTCACGAAATTCACGGAATTGATGGAATTCGTGGAATTCATGGAATTCCTGTAATTCACGAAATTCGAGAAATTCACGGGGTATGCTTTTTAGGTTACAGCACCCCAAAGATTGGTGAGTTTTCCAAGCATTTTTAGAGAATCTCGACAACAAATTGCGGGGTTTTTTCGAAAGGATTCCAACGGATGTAAAAGCTTTTAGGATGTATCTGAAAAGATTAGAATGGATTTCGTGAGATTTTTTGGGGGATGCGAGTTGTACATCAGATAAAAAAAAGCAGTTACTCCTTTTATGTGATATTAAAAAAATTGCATGACACCAGAAGCCGCGGAGCTTTTTTTCTATGTAGGGGTTTCAATAATTTCCCACAGATGTGACGAAGATTTTAAAGGTGTCGCATAGTTTTCGGATATATTTGAAAGATTTTACAAAATCTGCAATGCTTTTCCAAAGCTTTTACAAAAATTTCAATAATTTTATAGATATTACCAAATATTTCGCACAGATGTCCAAAGATTAAAGCAAAGCTTCATAATGATTTTACAAAGATTTGAATGATTTCCCAAAGACTTGAAGAGTTTCACAAATATCTTACAAAGATTTCGGACAGATTTAAAAGATTTCACAAATATTTAATTGACTTTCCGAAAATTTCACAAAGAGTTCAATTATTTCACAAATACTACTGAATATTTTTAATATTTCGCAAAGATTTCACAGAGTTGTCACAAAATCACTGAATATTTCAAAGGTATTACCAAATATTTCAAAAATATTTCAAATCTTTCGCAAATGTTTCCATAGGTTTCAAATATCTCTCAAAATTTCGTATAGATTCAAAAGATTTCACAAAGATTTCAATTATTTCACGAATATTTCAGATAGATTTAAAAAAAATTAAATGATCAGATGAATTTAATTATTTGATTTTAAAGGGAGGCAAATCAATACTTTCGTTCTCCCTATTTGATTTTTGGGTTTGGCATTGTCCTGTGTGCCCCTATGGCTCCGCCGCCTCTGCATGACACTGTTTATTCACTATTTTCGAAACATATGCTACTTTTGAGTCTATTTTGAATTCATTGAACAAGTCCTAGGCCTGTCATATCAACCTTGAAATTTTTCAAATATTTGTCTGCCGTGTTATTTGTTTTCTCAAGCAGGGGGGGGGATGATCAATTTGCACCGGCCGCAAAAAAACTTGTCATGACCTTACCAAGATTTAGCCAAAATTTGGCCCTCTTTTAAGTTTAAAGAATTCTTACATCCTCTATAATTATATTCCTCTGCATTTTCAACTTTTGCAATACGCTCAATGCCATCATGGTCTCTGCAAAATGAAAAAATCGTATTAGTGTCATGAAATAGGTGTACCTATGCTACTTTTTAGAAAATAATCGTAGTATAAAGCCAAGTACAGGAATTACAGTACAAAAAGAGCTCAAAAAAGGGGAAGTCCAAATCTTTTTAAATCTTCTCAAATTTGTTTAAACCTTTTCAAATCGTTTAAAATCTTTTGAAATCCTTATGAATTCTTTGAAATATATGTTAAATCTGTTGTATTCGTTTGAAATAATTTAAAACATTTCAAATGTTTTTAAATTTGGCACACCGTACCCTTGTTGAAATCTTGGAAATTCTTGAAATCTTTTGAAATCCTTAGGAATTTCCTTTGAAATATTTATGAAATCTTTCTGAAGTCTTTCGTATTTGTTTGAAATCATTGCAATATTTTAAATCTTTGTGAAGTCTTTTGAAATCTTCAAAAAAAAATTGAAATCGATTCAAATCTCTGAAATGTTTTGAAATCTGCTTTACTTAAAATCGTTAAAATCATTGAAGTCTTTTGATAGTTTTAAAAGCTTTGTGAAATCTTTGAAATCTTATGTAGACGCTTTTTTCAAATCTTTGAAATCCTTGAAATCTTTATGAAATGTTCGAAATCTTTAGGAAATCCATTTAATCTAGTGTATACGCCTTTTTTGAATCTTTGAAATCCTTGAAATCTCTGTGAAACCTTTTTAAATACTTCGAGGAATCCTTCAAATAACCAGGTTGTCCAGCGATTCCTAGGAACAAAGTTCAAGGTCATTTGCGAGGTTTTCCAAGTCAAGAAATCAAGTTTTTCCAGGTCTCCTTTTTTTTTAAATCAAATAATGAAATAACTGTTTGTTATACATGTAAAAAAATGAGCCGTTTCCTTTTTTTATTGGCCAACAATATATTAAGAAAGCTAAACTCTAAAGAAAATTCTTATTTTTTGCAAAAATAAATCGTCTTTGTGAAACCTTTAAGAATATTTTTCAATCATTGTAAAGTGTTCCAAATCCTTGACATCTTTAAAATCTTTGTGAAATATTTGTGAATTCGTTGAAATCTTTTGAAGCATGTATTAAAAATCTTTGTAAAATTTTGAAATATCTGTGATATTTTTGAGAAATCTTCTGGAATCTTTTTAAATGTTTGTAAAATTTTTTGAAATCCTTGTGAAATCTTTGAAATATTTGTGAAATCTTTTGTGTTAGTCTGAAATCTGTTTTTATTTATTTATTGAACAGTGTACGGGCTAGAACACTAATAATAGATAATAAAATGAATATTAAATTAAATAAATAGGTTCTTAGTAACCGCTTTACAAAAAGTTTACATTTAATGTGATTCATGTAGAAAATTTGAAGGATATTTCAAATACATGTTTTATTTCAGAAAAATATATTCACAAAAAAGGAAGAGATTGTTTAAAAAATGATTTTCTCTAATGTTTGTTCATTATATAATTATAAATAAAAAGACTTGCTTAAAAAATTCAAAAATTTCAGAAAAAAGCGTAACTTTCTATCAGTTATCTAAAAAATACGGTTATAAACAATAACAAATTGTTGAAACAATGATGTTTTTCAATTTGCATTAATTATCACCTTTCTATGTGAGAAGTAGACAAAAAGTAACAAAATTTAAGAAAAAAAAAACCGCAACTATCAATCATTAATATAAAAGAAAATAGTTATAAACAATAAACATTTATTGAAACCATTGTGTTTGCAAAACTGCATTAATTATTACCTCACTTTAATTTAAAAGTGGGCCAAAAGTTGAAAATTCTAGAAAAAGAACTTGCTAACATTATTCAAAGAGAATATTATTATAGAATCAAAATTAATTGTTTGAACAACTATTTTGTTAAATTCAATCAATAATTACTCTACTCTTATTAAAAAGTGGACAGAAAGTAGAAAATTTTTAAAGTAACTGGAACTTTCCTGCCTAATTCTTAGAGAATATTATTATAAATAATAATAAATGGTTTAAACGATTATTTTTGTTAAAACTAATTGATTATTGTTTTGGTCTAACTGAAAAGATGTAAATAAGTTTATTTGGAAAAATAACACGACTTCCTATCTCTATTCTAAGAGAAAATTGCTAAAAACGATAATTGTTTAAATAATGTATTTAAACAGCTCATTATTAGTAGAAAGTAGTATTTTATGTATTAAAAACAATTGTAGAAAGTAGTATTCCATGTATTAAAAACAATTTGTTTAAAAAATTTTTTTTTTAATCATAATTAGCGCCGAAAACTCGCGTACTCAATTTTTCACTTATGGGGTTTTTTGGGACTTAATAAAACAGACTTATGAGGGTGATATTTTAAAACTAATTTTTGATTCCTATTCTCTGGCTAATTTTTTAGAGAAATGTTGAGTTTCAACTCGATTCATCTGATATTAACGATTCTGAACAAAATTTCCAAAAACTTATTTTTTTACTTATTTCTTATTTTTGTGTGGATTTACACAAATACCACTGAATTTTAGTTTGCATTTTAGAACGTTTTAGCTAACAGTAATAGAGTCATTGTGTTCGTACCTGCTCCAAAGTAGCCTGGACTCTTATCTTCCAATCAATATTTCTTTTTTCACTGAAACACTTTTAACCATCTGACATACAACAAATCGTCTAAATACTTTTTTGGCAATTTCGTAAATCTTACAAGATATTTCAAAATTTTCCTAAATATTGATTTAAAATTAATTTTTCAAGATAAGAAATCATTTTAAATGTTCATAATAATAATTTCTAGATAATCTTCCCGAATTGAACAATTGTGATTGAGAATTTTTTATATTCATTTTTTAAATTCTGTTTCAATCTTCCATTAAAATTAATTTTTTTTCAATGAATATTTATTCTCTTGAAGTCTTTCAATATTCTGCAACGGTTTTTTTTTTAATTTTTAAAACAATTTTTGAAATCTTTTCAAGTTTTTTTTTTCAAAATCGTGAATAATCTAAATTTTTTGGATATTCTATAAAATCTTCTGAAGACTAAAATTGTTCCTCCAATTCTTTTGGAAACTTCAAAAACTTATGAATATTTTTCGAAATAATTCAGTGTTCCAAAACAATTTTTTAATCCTGGAAAATGAAAAAAAAATTATATTAAAATCTTCCAGGTTGTTTTTTTACATACTTTATAGTCTTAAAAACTTATAATTAATATTATAAATTAAAAGCTAAATCATTAAAAAGGTTTCCATGAACCGTTTTTCCAAATACAAAAAATTGTATTTCTTCAAAAAATAACAATTGTTTATAAAGGAATTAAACTGTCTTTTAAAGAATCGTGATTACTATTCTTTCAAATAGACGGACGCACAACATGTTCTAAGCGCTCGTGCGTCGCACTCAAAAATTTAAATCCCGTAAAATAATAGAAAGGGTTTCATATTTCTTTTCGCATTTCTCTTGCGAAAAAATGTAGAATAATGTGCAAAAAAGTTTTTTCTGTTAAGAGTACAAAAGTACAAGTTGTTTATAAATAATAAGGTTTTTTCAAACGAATCGAATCTTTTTATGCTCAGAAGGAAGATTTATCGAAGTTACGTTTTTCTACAAAAATTTCAGCGTAAGAATCGTCGAAATCTGTTTAGCCGTTCACGAGAAAAATCTTCATCATGTTGTAAGATTAAATTTCCTTTGTTAATAAATTTTACAAAAAATGTTGTTTGCGAAAAAACCTAAAGAAATCTTTTTCGTTATAAAGTCCTGGTGGTAAAAATTTTTAGTGTATAGTTATTAAAGTAATTCAAAATAATCCAAGTATTCTGGAGTAATTTGATAATAATCCAGAGTAATACACTTGTAATCTGCAGTAAATTCTGTAATTTTGCATAATTCAAGTATTCCGGAGTAATTCACTTGTTAGCCAGGGTAGTACACTTGTAATCCGGAGTAATTTGAGTAATTCGGAGTAATACTAGTATTTCGGAGTAATTCACTAGAAATTCGGAGTAATACACTTGTAGTACAGAGTCATCCACTTGTAATCCACTTGTAATCCAGCGTAATTCAAGTTATACGCCGTAATCTCAGTATTCTGGCGTAATTCACTAATAAGCCGGAGTAATTAACTTGTAATCTGCAACAATTGAAGTAATTTGGAGTAATGCCAGTATCTTTGTGTATATTTATTAAAGTAATTCGGTGTAATTCAAGCAGTTCGGAGTAATTCACTTGTGAGCCAGGGTAATACACTTGTGATTTGGAGTAATTTGAGTAATTCGGATCAATACTAGTATTTCGGAGAAATGCACTAAAAATTCGAAAAATCCCACTTGTAATACAGGGTAATCCACCTTGTGTTCCAGCGTAAAAACGAGTTATACAGTGTAATCTTAGTATTCAGGCGCAATTTACTTATAAGACAAGGTAATCCACTTGTAATCTGCAATAATTAAAGTAACTTGGAGTAATACCAGTATTTATGTGTATATTTATGGAAGTAATTCGAAGTAATCCAAGTATTCTGGAGTTATTTGATAATAATCCAGAGTAATACACTTGTAATCTGCAGTAAATTATGTTATTTTGTATAATACAAGTATTCTGGCGTAATTCACTTGTTGGCCAGGGTAATACACTTGTAATCCGGTGTAATTTGAGTAATTCGGAGTAATACTAGTATTTCGGAGTACTTCACTAGAAATTTGTAGTAATCCACTTGTAATACAAAGTAATCCCCTTGTAATACAAAGTAATCCACTTTTAATCCAGCGTAATTCAAGTTATACGGTTTAATTTCCGTACTCTGGCGTAATTCACTTATAAGCCGGATGAATCCACTTGTATTCTGCAAAAATTTAAGTAATTTGGAGTAATGCCAGTATCTCTGTGTATAGTTATTGAAGTAATTCGGAGTACTCCAATTATTCTGAAGTAATTTGATTTTATTCTGGGATAATACACTTGAAATCTGCAGTAAATTAAGTAAGTTGGAGTAATCCAAGTATTCCGGAGTAATTCACTTGTTAGGACTTTTAAGAAACTTTTCAATAGAACAGTTGAATTTTCAAGAAAAAAATTATTTTGAACCAAAGCAGTTTAATTTTTAACCAGACAATTGCATTTTTACCCAAACGAGGTAACATTTCTGTGAAAAGAGATAAATTTTCAAACTTAAAGTATGAATTTTTAACCAAATAGTTGAATTTTCAACCAAAGAAAATTTGGTAGTCCAAAAAGAAAGAAGTTTCAATCGAATTGTTGAATTTTTATGTAAAAAATACGCATTTTCAAGAAAGTGGATTAATTTTTAACGCATGAGCATGACACTCCTACCACATTGTGGAATTTGCAACTAAATAATTTAATTTTTAACCAAAAATATAATAGTAGACTTTTTAACCAAAAAGAATGAATTTTCAACAAAATAGTTGAATCTTTAACAAAAAATTCAATTTTCAACTAAAAGAATTTCATTTTCAACCAGACGATTGCATTTTTGCTTAAAAAAAACGGAATTTTTATACAACCATGTGAATTTTCAAACCAAAAAGTTGAATTTGCAGAAAAATAGTTAAATTTTGTACTAAAAAAAATATTTTAGTGAAGAAAGAAACAAATTTCAATCAAATTGTTCAACTTTCGGGTGAAAATGTTTAATTTTCAACAAAACAGTTGAAATTTCAACGAAAGGTTCCATTTTCAACCAAAACAGTTTAATTTTTAAAGACAGTGTTATTTTTACCCCAAAAGGTGAACTTTTCACACAAAGAGACGAATTTTCAAACCAAAAAGATAAGTTTTCAACCAAAATGATGCTTTCGTTCTGAAAGAATTTTGAAATTTCGATAAAAAAATAATTTTCAGCCCTGAAAGTTTAATTTTTCACCAGGCGCAATTACAGTTTTGCTAAAAAAAGCTAAATTTTTATAGAAAGAGATGAATTTTCGACAAAATAGATGACCTTATAACTAAAAAAAATTGTTCAGTCAAGCTAAAAAATAAAATTTAAATCAAATTGTTGAATTTTTAAGTAAAAAATACATCTTTTTATCCAACCAGTTGAATTTTAGAAACAGTTAAATTTTGACTGAAAAAGTTTAATTTTTAACCAGACAGTGTCGTTTTTACACCGTAAGGTGAAATTTCTACAAAAAGAGATGAATTTTCAAACCAAAAAGATGAATTTCTAATTTAAAAAATTTTCAACTAGGTGGTTGCATTCTCACCCAGAAAGGCGAAATTTTTGTAGAAAGAGATGAATTTTCAAACCAAAAAAAATATTTATTTCAGACAAATGGATCCAATTCACCGCAAACGAATCGAGGCTCTTATCGACGTATTTGCTTATTCAGTCGACATGATTATTATTTGGCCATTTTTAATTCAAACTGGAATTTTTTATTACGATGATTGCAACATTCCTGAATGGAGTAAGGATCTTGTCAACCCATTCACAATTAGAGATATTATGTTAACAATTAAAACAAGAGGACCACACGCATACGAAAATCTCATCCTCGCCCTGTGCCTGTCAGGTCATGTTTTACTGGCCGACGTTCTGGCTCTAATAAAATAGGTATCTAGTTCTAAATGAAAAAAAGTATCACTCTACAATATACATACATAATAAATCAATAATGACGTGATTAAAAGTATCCATAAATAGAACAAGTCGAGAATTTGGAAACTCCTTTTTCCAGAAATGGATTTACGAGGCTTCCTTTTGGCTCTGTTCACTGCATTCTTACATTATACAAGAACAATCCATGCCATAGTGGGATATAATTGTGGCCCGAATCAACTGAATATAACAACCGTGTCTTTATTAGAGGTAGCAAGATGTGATATACCTTCACCCAAATTAAACATCGAGTCGGCAATCATATAATTCCCTCAAATAACCGATTATAGTAATAAAAAAGTCATACAATGTAAAGTAGAAGTAAAACGGGAAGTAAAATATTGTGGGATGCATTCTCATGTAGCGTCAGTAGCTAATGAGTACAAAGAATATATACACGAAGTATCACATGGGTTAGTTCAAACAACTCTTTTTCTCACACCCTAATGATAGCAGACACTACTACTAATTGGGGAAAATGTTCAGGTACTACATTCTCAGACCCTTTCGGCACTTGGGATTATGTTGTTGTCGGAGCAACTTATAAAATTTCACTACGGGATTATTACGCTACTATTAATTTAAACGATGATAAAATTCACTTAAGTTTAGGTGTAGTATATACAGTCACAAAAAAAACTTGTATCGATTGAGAAGGAGTCCAAACCTTTTGGAGCCAATTACCGACTGAAACATGCAATTTCAAAAAATTCAAATTATTATACTCCGGTTTAGCAAACAAAACTTACGACAACACAACAAGAAACGAAATTTTATATCCCCTAGTAACAGATGATATAACGTTTGTATTGGCATACAAGTAATTGATGCCTGTATGCAATATCTTGCTAATGAGAACTGAGCACCCAAAACTATTAATCTATGAAAATAATCAAGGCCATTATATTTTTGGTTCAGAATTCATCTTTCTGGTTAAAAATTAATCTGTAATTTAATGAATCGCTTCAAAGTTTTTTTGGGTTAAAAATTCATCAATTTAATTGAAAATTAAATTTTGTTGTTAAAAATTAATTATTTAAATAAAAATTTAAATATTTTGTTAAAAATTCAACTGATTGATTGAAAATCATCTTTTTTGTTGAAATTTCAACAATTTGGTACAAAATTAAACTGTTTTGTAGCAAATTCATTTTTTTTAATTGAAGATTTATCTCTTTGGTTGAAACTTCGTTTTTTTTTTCGTTGAAAGTTAATTTGTTTAACTGAAAATCAACTATTCCTTTTGTTCGAAAATTTATATTTTTAGTTAAAAGAAATTTATTTTCAATCAAAAATTCTACTAAATATATTTTTGGTTCAGAATTCATCGCTTTTGGTTGAAAATATAATCATTGTGTTGAAAATTAAACTGTTTTGTAGAAAATTAATCTTTAATTTAATTAATCTCTTAGAAGTTTTTTTGGGTTAAAAATTCATAAATTTAGTTGAAAATTACATTTTGTTGTCAAAAATTAATTATTTAACTGAAAATTTAAATATTTTGTTAAAAAATCAACTGATTGATTGAAAACAAACTTTTTTTATTGAAAAATCATATTCTCGGGTTGAAAATTCAACTTTTTCGTTTAAAATTTCATTTTTTTGGCTTAAAAATTCAAAAATTTGGTATAAAATTTAACTGTTTTGTAGAAAATTCATTTTTTTGGGTCGAAAAGTAATTTTCTTAAACGAAAATTTAACTTCTCCATTTGTTGAATAAAACTGTTTTTTTTTTAGTTTAAAAAATTCACCTATTTAGTTCAAAAATGGTTATAAATAAAAAAAAAACATTAATCAAATAAAATTTGCACTAACATCACGTCCACTGTTTAAATTACTTAGTTGAAAATGTATGTAGTTTGTTAAAAAATTGTATTTTCTGGTAGGATATTAATATTCTAGACTCAAAATTCATTTACATAAAATCTTATATCTAGGTAGAAAATTAATCTTCTGTATTAAAAATTCAACTCCTTGGTTGAAAATTCATAAATTTTGTTGTTGAAAATTAATTATTTAACTGAAAATTTAAATATTTTGTTAAAAATTCAACTGATTTGTAGAAAATTCACTTTTTTGGGTTGAAAAGTAATTTTCTTAAATGAAAATTTAACTACTCCATTTTTTCAATAAAACTGATCTTGTTTCGTAACGTGGGTACAGAGTTCGACTCATTCACATTGATTATAGATATACAGATCTAGATCCACGTCTTGACCACCTAGTGACCACCACCATCTAGTCCAGACCACCCATCTCATGGTTGTGAGATGTAGCCATGAGTGTGACTTACTGCGGTCCTACTGGAAGCCCGTTTCATTCTTGTAGATGACAATTGCTTCCAGTGGGACCCTGCGAAGGTTGTTAACCTTATTTTTCAATTATATGTATATATGTTTCGATTTCTTTGGAATAGAACTGAAGGGCCTATGAAAAAGCCACCGAGGCGCAGCAACCGTGCCGAAAGCTGAATGGCACCAGGGTAAGGTGCCTTAAATGGCGACTCCGGGATATCGGGCGACCTTTCAGAGAATGCATCCTTATCCTTACACGCGGGACTCGACAAGGATGGACAAACCCTTTTCCTAGCTGCTCGTGGGAACAACAATGACACCACCAAAACACAAAAATTTGTAGATGCGGCTCAAAACGATCGAACGCGCAGAGCACCCGACAATGGGTCGGCAAATAATGCCGATCATCCTGAAGTTCTGAGTGCTAAAAATAATTTAGATGGAAACGCGACGATGAACCGGCGAAACGCCCACATTGAGTGAACGAATCAAGTCAAGGATGACTTGCTAGATTGCTACGATGCCAGCATTATCCATGTTCGTTGAGGCTTCATAGCGTGTATGCATACTCTTTGGTGCCAAAAACACCCGGACCTTCAGCTCATTCAGCTTCAATCCTTGCGAAATCAACCTTCCTACCTCTCGAAAAATGAATATGTACGCGAAGCGCATCCACAACCGCTGCTTGATCAAGCCGCAGCCGAAGATGAGGAAGCGACAATAATACCAACATCAGAGAGCAGGCACCTTCTGTGAGGTGATCAATATTCTACGACAAGAAGGAACATTAAAATGCAAGTTCCTACGAAGACTGAAATGGATGCCTCCCTTCATGGAGAAATCTCGCAAAAGTCCGAACTCTGGACCACCAATTGCTCAGTTTGTGGTGCTGCGAGAGCTTTGGCTGATTCAAATCAATGGCTCAAACCGACGATGGTTCAAAAGACCAAAAGGCGCTTGCATAAACTGAGCAAGAAGATTGGATGGGCAAGACAGAATTCCTCCAGTGTGGAAAGGGTTCGAAAGTTCGGTCAAGAACTAAGGATCTTGAATCACACATTGAACAAGTCGAAGCTGCTGACAATCAAGCAGCATATTGTAAAGGTCATATTTCGAAATTGTAAACGTGAAAGAGCCTTTTTCCAATTTGAAACCATTGCCTCGTAATTGTTTGAAACGAGTAAGGAAAAATAATCAATTAATGAAAAGGGATCAATAGGCTTCAAATAAATTATCATACACATGCATGGTCTTCATGTGCTACTTTTCAGCAGAGTTCTGCTTCTAATTTTCAAAATTTGTTCAGGTTGCACATTTTTCTAATTTCCTATAGAAAACTGCAATTACACAGCAAACTTTGTAAAAATTATTTTTTTCCGAATAAGAATGGACTGGAGTACATCAAGAACATCATTTTATATTATAGATATTTCTTACGCAATAGTTACCTTATTGCCTCCCTAAATAAAAATGGTTGAAAGTTATAACTAATTGCGATGGAGATTTTTCAAATTTGATAAGTCAAAAGTAGGCCACTAAACATTAGTACAAAATTACTGATTCGGTTAGTCTGGATATTTCCTAATACAATAGTAAAAAGCAACCAATTTTATGGTAGAAGCATAGACAATTATCATTCATAACTTTATATCGTAATTAAAAAAAGGTGATACAATGGAAAAAATGCAGAATGGAAAATTTTTATAAAACAACGCGGTGGTAGTATCATTTGCAATTCTATTAAAAAAATAAAGCAAGAGAGTTTATGAATAATGATTAATTTTAATTATGGTAGGTATAGAGTTTACAACAGTTTCAGGTAAAATTATGACGCTGGTTGGCTTGGATGATGTTTCATTGTCAAATGAAAAGTTCAGACAATTATTTTGCACAAATAAAAATTTTTTGACAATAATTAACGAAAATAAGATTTGGAAAATTAAATTTCCTTTCAAAGAAAAGGAATATCAGGTATCTCTTATCACCATAATTGTATGTAACTCAGAATCATCCAATGCAATCCGAAGTAATATTAAGTAATTCCAAGTAATTTTGTACGCAGAGATTATTCAGGATAATCAAATGTAATCTAGAGTAATCCACCTTCGCTGAACTGCAATTTTAGGAGTTGTTTCTTGGTAAAACGTAGTTTCTATTGAAATAAAAGGCCAGAATATGTGGTACGATTAATAAATTGCTATTATCCGTTCACGTGTTCCCAAAATCTCATTTTTTTCTGCAATCAACACTATCAGAGTCCCAAAGGATGCTTTTCGCGCATTTCACCAAAAGAGAATTTTTCATGGTGAAATATTTGTGTTTTCAATTTTAATTCTAAAATAGATATTCCTCAAGTGTAGTAGTGATTATGACAGTTGTATATTATTTTATCGTCGTTCTGTGACTGCAAGGAGACAAATTAAACTAAGAATTCTGGTGATTCGTGGTAGAAATCAACTACTCAGTTTAAGATAAATCTAGAAATTCGTTTCTACGTTGTGCAATTATAAACAGATTTGTATGTTATAGAATCATCAGCTCGAAATAGATGATATAATATAATGATGAATTGGAGAAAATTGTTCTATACAGGGTGTCCCAGGCTCAAGTGTCCTCACTTACATGGCTGTATAATAATAAAAATAAAATAAGTCAAAGTTCCTTTTCCAAACATCAGTTGAAGTTTTAATTTTCAAGTTATAAAATATTTAGGCTAGACCAATCAGGATCGCGGTATGCAAAGACTTGCGTGCATGAGTGGGAGTCCGACATAATATTATTGATGCAGGCGTCGAGGTGGCTTTTAGGGGTTAGGTGGGTTTCAGAGGTTCAAAAAAAGGAAATTTTTACTATTCTTTTTAAATATATGCAATCATATATTTTATTTAGACAATACAGCATATCAAAGGAACGCATTTAAACTGTATTTTGTGAAATTTTTATTTAAAAATACCGAAAACTCAGCCGTTGGTACCTCATCTCCCTTGACGTCTAAAAAAAATGCTCTTGCAGTGGACAGCATAACGCCATGTATTGGCTCGAAAGAATTAGTTGTAGTTAAAAAAAAAAAAAAATCCTTCATTCAATGAGTAGATAATGTTATTTCAAAGATGCGTGTCAAATCTGAACAAAATAGCTTTATAACTTTTCAAGAAATCGTGTCCACCGACTTAAAAAATTGAGTTTTGAGATAAACGCGTTTAAAGTTTTAAATTGAAATAACATGCAAAAAAAAATTTTTGTATTAACTTACATAGAATCATCGATTCCGGCACCATAAAGCAAAGTGCCTGTTGCTGCGGCAATATCCAGGGCATCCTTTTGCTCTTGCCTTTGACGAATTCTTGCTCCACGAGTCGCAGCGTCAGCTTTCTTTTCGGCAATGAGTATGCGGTTCTCATCCCCTTTTCGGGCATTCTCGTGGCTGTTTCGTCCAAGTTACAAGCCCATGTCATGCATAAAAAGCAATTAAGCTGAGACTCCTTTGTTAAAAGTGCCAGCGGCGACAAATGTAGCAATCTCTACTATTTTTGAACCAGCAGGAGGTACTTTTGGAGTAATTTTCCAAATTAATTGGTTCAAACTTTCATTATTCTTAACTTATTTGTAAATTTTATTGACGTAATAAATTCATTTATTTTGGAAATAAAAGAAATGTCATTTCTGAAAAAAAATTGTGATTTGTTCTTTATAACATGTATATGAGTATATAAATTTCAATTTCATGAATGAAATTTAAGAAATTTAGGAGAAATAAAATATATGAAAACATGTATTGAATTCAGCAAGTTTGAAATTAGTTTAGAAAAATTCTAGGAAATTTAAGAGAATTTGATAAAGTGCCTACTTCAAGATGAATTAAACAAGAACTAAGAAGAAATTTTAAAAAATACATTGAATTGCGCAGAATCAACTAAATTTTGAAGAATTCACGTGTAACAGAAAAGAATCTCAATTTTTTTTTCAAATTTGAGATCAGAATGAAATTTCAAAGCTGTTGAAAATGTCTTAGAATCTTTGAAAACAATAAAATAATTCAAATCCTATGAGCGACATTAAATCACTGAAGTCAATAAAAAAAATTCTTAGGACCTTTCAAAATACACTAAGATATTTGAAATCCTTCAAAATATTT
Organism: Andricus grossulariae; assembly: GCA_011634705.1. Taxonomy (NCBI): domain Eukaryota; kingdom Metazoa; phylum Arthropoda; class Insecta; order Hymenoptera; family Cynipidae; genus Andricus; species Andricus grossulariae. The sequence goes on along the minus strand of JAABKJ010075445.1, from coordinate 197,429,592 downwards.
TGGAATTCCTTGAATTTTTTCAAGCTCTACAAAATCATTTTCAATTTTTAAAAACAAACTAAATTTTTCCAATCCTCCGAAATTATTTCAAATTATTGAAATAAAAACAATTTTCAAATTCCTTAAAACTTGAAATTTTTTTCAGGTACGTCGACATTTTTAAACAAACTCAAAAATATTTAAAATCCTCTGAAATCAATTAATGAAATAAATTGTAAATTCCTTGGATTCTTTAAATTTTTTTATTAGCTTTACAATCAAATTCAGATTTGAAAAAAAATTAAATATTTAAAATCCTTTGAAATTTCCTCAAATTATTCAATTAAAAAAATTAATTGAAGTCTTCAGATATTTCATACATTTCAAAACTTCAAAAATCACTTAAAACATTTTAAAGCTCTCGAAAATGCATTAGAATCTTCAAAATTACTCTAGAATATTTCAAATGATCTGAAATCAATTAAATTACTGAAATCAAATGAAAAATCCTTAGAATCTTAAAGAAAACTCTAAAGGATTTCAAATCCTCGAATTTTTTTTAATTCCGAATCCTATAAAATTTCTTCAAATTATTATAATAGAAAAAATTCCTTAAAATCTTCTGAAATTCTCTCAAATATTTTCCCTAAATATATTCAGTTGAAATCTTGTAAAATCCCTCGATATTTTTGAAATCCTCTGAAATCCAATTAAATTACAGAAATCAGGTAAATGTGGAAATATGGGAAAAGGGAAAATAGGAGAAATGTAGGAAATAGGGGAAATAAAAGAAATATGGAAAATGCAGAAACTATAGTAAATAGGGGAAATAGGAATAATAGGGCAAATAAAGGAAATCGGGGAAATAGGGGAAATAGTCTGGCATTCTTGAACAAATTTTGATAATATATAAATGGAAATAGGAAGAAATCTGGAAAATGCAGAAACTAGGGAAAATAGGGGAAATATGAATAATAGGGGAAATAGGGGAAATAGTCTGGCATTTTTGAACGAATTATGATAATACAAATCTGGAAAATGGAAGGAGAAATAGGGGAAATAGGAGAAATATGGGAAATAGGGGAAAGGGGGAAATAGGGTCAATGTGGAAATAATCGAAATGTAGGAAATGGGGGAAATAGAAGAAATATGGAAAATGCAGAAACTAGGGTTAATAGGGGAAATAGGAATTATAGGGGAAATAGAGGAAATGTGGGAAATAGTCTGGTATTTTTGAACAAATTTTGATAATAAATACCTGGAAAATGGAAGGAGAATTAGGGGAAATAGGAGAAATATGGAAAATAGGGAAAAGGGGAAACAGGGGAAAGGGGGAAATAGGTTAAATGTGGAAATATGGGAAAGGGGGAAATGTGGAAATGATGATATATGGGAAATATAGGAAATAGGGGAAATAGAAGAAATATGGAAAATGCAGAAGCTAGGGGAAATAGGGAGAATAGGAATAATAGGGCGAATAGAGGAAATAGTCTGGCATTCTTAAACAAATTTTGATAATACACATCTGGAAAATGGAAGGAGAAATATGGGAAATAGGGAAAAGGGGAAATAAGGGAAAGGGGGAAATAGGGGAAATGTGGAAATAGGGGAAAGGGGGAAATGTGTCAAGGGGGAAATATGGGAAATGTAGGAAATAGGGGAAATAGAAGAAATATTTAAAATGCAGAAACTAGGGGAAATAGGGGGAATAGGAATAATAGGGAAAATAGAGGAAGTAGGGGAAATAGTCTGGCATTTTAAATAAATTTTGATAATACACATCTGGAAAATGGAAGAAAAGATAGGGGAAATAGGAGAAATATGGGAAATAGGGAAAAGGGGGAAATAGGGTAAATTTTATTCAATAAAAATATGATCTGAAATATCGAAAAATACAATCTATTCATTTTCAGCGCCACCTGACTCAATTTTCCACGCTCTCGTTTCACCTTCATTTTCAATGGCCTCATGCCATGTTGCTTGTAGGAGCCATCCATTGACTCCGTATTCTTTGAGGACTTCCCAAAGTTTACTTCTGTCTACATTGACTCTGTATCCATTGAGGAATTCCTAAAGTTTACTTCTAGCTACCTTGTCAAATGCCTTTTTCGGATCAACAAACGCACAAAAAACTTTCTTTCCTACCCTCAGACTTTTTTATATGATCTGTCTTAGTCTTAATATTTGTTCCGTACACGATTTTCCTGGCATAAATCCACTTTGGACTTCTCATATCGTTTTTTTCTGTTATTTTCATTACCCTGCGGATAAGTATTTTCGTGTATATTTTACCTACTGTACTTAATAAACTAAAACTCTCTAATTACTGCAGTTTTTAACTCCCTTCCTTTTGTACATTGGTACGATATTCGCTTTTCTGAACCGTCCGGGACTCCTCCCATCTCGATACATAAATTTATCAATTCGCACAACATGTGAGGTATGTGCTCACCATCGTATTGAAGAATCTCAGCGCTGATGATGTCTACACCAGCAGTCTTACCGTTTTTCAAGTTCCTAATCATATCTTTAACTTCAGTGACACAGACTTTCGCAATTGGGTTTTCTGATGCATTATGTCCTATGCCGCAGTTCTGTTGTCTTATAGCTTCACCTCCTGATAATTCTTTAAGAGAGTCTTTGAAATCGTCTACTTTCCCGTCTGTATCATATAACATATCACCTTCGCTGTTTCTCATGCTGACCATTTCTGTACTTTTACTTCCCTTCATCACTCTAAATAATAATTTCATGGTTCCTTCTTAGTATTGCATTCGGAACCCCTTGTGACTCTTGTGTCTTTTACTAGTTCTCTCAGTCTCTAATTCCCAATAACAAAGTCAATTATACTGTGTTTATTTCATTCACAACAGGTGTACATGTGGATCATTTTATGTCGAAACCAAGTATTTGAAATAAATAAGCCCTTTTCTAAGCATAAGCTAACATTCTATCCCACAATAATCTGGGAGATATAAAATCATGCTATTTGAGACGCTGTCTTGTCTTTTCATCCATAATCAAACCGACCCCTTAACTACCATGTGATTTATCATCTACTCCTGACCATATTTCAAAACAGCCTTTTAACACCCCGTTTTCTATGTTTCTACTTTCGCATCCCTTTTTCTTTGTCTTAGGTACATATAAAATATCTAGCTTCCTTGCGTGCATAGTTTCTTGTAATTCCCTCACCTTAAGATCATTAACTGCTCTAGCATTGCCTTGAAGTGGATGAAAGTTTTACTTAAAAAATTGTCATGGGTGTGTAGCGAATAGAGTGACGACCGCAGTCTTTATTTGAAGAAAATGAGGGCTGTGATTGCTTTTCTCTGCTTCATCATAATGGTATTCCTTAATCCCATTGGTAAGTACAAGAAGTAAAAAATCGCTTTATTTTCTAACATTTTGTTAATTCTGATATCAAAATTTTATTTTCAACTTTTCAGAGTAAGAAAAGTGTTACATTTATGTGCATAATGAAACTAAGACAAATTCAAGATCTATAATGTAATATTTTATTTAATCAAGACCGAAGCATACACCAGTATTTTAATTTATACTTGATATGAGTACAACTTGCTTCACTATTAAATAACAGGCAGAATGGTATTTTGACCATAAATGAAAAAACCATTGTTTTATATTTCCATGCTATTATTTACATTTGAATAATAATTTTTAAAACCAAAACTTACCACAACCGTTCAATTTTTGCTAGTTCTATTGAAATTTATTATTTTCAAGATAAATATATCTTACAAAGAGAAACGAAAACATCTAGAATTTACATGGTATTCAAATCAGTTCTTGTTCGAATCATTCGATCCATTTTTATTGGTACCAGGATTTTGGTCCCAATATTTTCTTATTCGATTAAAATTTCATCAAATTTTCAATATTTTCGCTATTTGTGAATAGCTTCTGAATATCCTTTTGTGGTTCAAAATTCAACTATTTTGTTGAAATTTTTTGTTTTTGTAAATTAATTATGTAAATTGAAAATTGAACTATTCCATGTTGGCTAAGCGTTAATCTTCTTCTTGGTGAGTTATTCAGCCTTTTGGTTGAAAATTCATTGTTTTGGTTGAAAATTTAAGTATTAGGTTGATAATTCTTTCAAAAATTCAAAATTTTGTTGGAAATTCATGTTTCTTGGTGGAAATTGATCTTTTTAAATAGAAAATTAATCTTTTTGGTTGGAAATTCAACCATTATCTTGGAAATTTGTCTTTTCCTGGTAGCAAATTCATCTCTTGAGTTGAAAATTCAAATGTTTGGTTAAAAGTTAATTTTTGTTATAGAAGATTCAGTAATTTAGTTGAAGAATAATTTCTTAGCTTAAAAATTTAAACTATTTTGTTGAAAATTAATTTCTTTTTGTCAGATCTATTATACTACCCTCCAACTGAAACTGAATTCTCAATTATGTATGTGAATTTAGCAACATTCTTTCCTTCGAGTTTATGAATTCAAAATTGAAAATAATGCTCGCTATCATCCTTTTCGACGCTGGGATTCTACTAACATCGTTGGCTTGAACTACGTAGTAGTGTCATCAAACCAGCCTATCTATACTACTCTTCTCTGATGAGAACTAATCGAGATTTCATTTGGAAGGATAGTTTGGAAAAATAGTTTGAAGGATAGTTTGAAATGATACAATACTTCGTAACATTTAGTTCTGTCACACTTTTGAATAGACTACGCCAAATCCACCAGGGTTACGTATTTACAAGTAATCTTTCTGAAAAACGAAACCTCGTGTCTAAGTTCGAACAAAATATTTCTTTAATTTTCAACTAATTTTTGATCAACAGCAGCTTTTTTTATTTTGTTATTCGTTCTTAATATTCATATTCGTTTCGTTTTTATTTGATAGTACAGTCCAAACTCCGAGCGTTGCCGCTTCCGCGATTTCTCGCTAGAGCGCCTATTCCCACTTTAGCGTGGCTCGCGAGGACCGATGCATTTTATAGCTAACGCTCCGAGGATTGCCGGGAACGAAACAGCCGATTCTGAAGATTTTTTCATGAAAAATCTTGCAGTTGTTCAGGCAAGCAAATTGTTCATTTCATTATACATACAAGAAATTAAATATTACGAAAACTGTTCGTTATTCAAACTTGTTTTTGATCCACTTCAACAAAATTTTTTATGATATGAAATCAAATTAATGTACTATAAGGCTAACTACTTATTGTTTATTCAACGTTTCGTCAAATATTCAAAGGCTTTGGATGAAGATTGAAAATTAGGAATCTTAAATTAGATTAAAATCAAATGGAAATGTGAACTTTAAAACGTCAAGAAAATCATGAAATATCATAAAATCGCATTCAAAAGATATTAGATGTCCGATTTCAGCTTATTTAATGAACATTTCTATGAGAAAACTGCTTACTGTATTATTGCGCAGTACAAAACAGTGAATTTTCATTTTTCAAATGAACGAATATCTGTTCTCACTGCTGTAAAAAAAAGCTTCTTATTGTTCTTTCTTGTTTACGTTTTACATGTATTGTAATTACTAATAACATTACATGAGTGACATCAAATTGAGGTTACAATTGACAATTTGATATTTAAGTTTCTCTTTATATGAAAAAAAAAAATACGACAATACGTGACCGCGCTCAGAGTGGGGGTTAATGGCTTTTTGGAATTATATACCCCTACAGCCCCAACTGCGGCAATGCTCGGTGTTTGGACTGTTATAATTCCCACGTTCAACACAAATAAAAATCTCAAATGGTTTAGCCGTACGAACATAAGTTCATAAACCTGGCGAAAGTTCAAGATATGAATTACTGGTTATAGAGTTTAGAGTGTTTGCCCATTGTGCGTTGACAACCTTTTAGATCAAAAAGTGATACCTCCGTGTTTTCCAATTATTTCGAAACATGACGGAACCTGCATACGAACTAACGTCAAATTGCCTACCAATGCGAAATAATTTCAGATTTGTGAAAAGATCTGTAATATAACTAAAACATTTAGGTAGAGGGTAGTATACCATAAGGACCTGACCAAAATTTTCACGATTCGGACGGTGATAAAAAATACAGTCTTATTTCAAAAAATAAGAATTTTCTTTGTAGGTATTGAGTTTCAAAAACGATTTGAAAGAAGTTTGCTCAAACGTTTGTTTGTGGAATGTTTGTTTGTTAATCAGGTTTCTAGAAAAGGGAGGAAGATTTATTTTGCTTCTGAGGCACGTTTTCAAAACTTTGAACGTCAATAAAAAGTGTAATATTGGTTTCAAAGGAAGTGTAAAATCTAGTTCTCATTAGTTTGCATCTGAGGACCTTACGGCAGGCCAATACACTTCATTTAATTCTTTATGTGAGTATTATTTGAACCCAGGCGCATAAATTGCCACATTCACTCAAATTCAATGTTCTTTCAGGTACTGAAATTCAAAAAATTTCTGTGTCAATAGGGAATTTTTTTAGAATTTTATTTTTTAAAGCACATACAGTCTGGATTCCCCCCGAATACATTCAAATTAAATTCATGCTTATTTCAGACAAACTCGAATAATGTTTGAAAAAGGATATCAATCAGAATAAATACGATTTATGCCAGAAAAATCGTTCTTTAATTATCTTTTAAATCATTTACATGTCTGAGTTAGGACCATGTATCATGCTGAAAACGCTCATTTAACAACAAATGTAAGCATGACACGAATTAAGGTCGACAATTTACCACTTCCATTCACACTTAAAGTACTTTCTGGTTTAAAAATTCATAACGATACTGTATCAATAAGGAATTTTGTTAGAATTTGATTTTGTATCACGGTATTGTAAATCTGAGGACTCTGGGATCCAAAGGTTCGAGCTAGGCGTTAACACTCTTTTTCTATTTTTTTTTATGTTCATCGTTCTTGGGGTTAGTTGTGTTTTCTAATGTGCTCTTTGCGGTATGGGTTATGAGAACCTTAATTAATTTTTTTTCAAATAGTTAAATTTTCTGCTGAAATAGTTGACCTTTTGACCACATAGTTTCATTTTCAAACAATTAGTTTAATTTTCAACTAAATAATTCAATTTTTCAACCAAATAGTTCAATTTTTAAACAAATAGTTGAATTTTCTGCTGAAATAATTTTACTTTGACCAAATAGTTCCATTTTCAACCAAATAGTTTAATTTTCAACCAAATGGTTGACCTTTGACCAAATAGTTGAATTTTCAACCAAATAGTTAAATTATCTACTGAAATAGTTGACCTTTCAACCAAATAGTTGAATTTTCAACCAAACAGTTGAATTTTCAAACAAATAGTTGGATTTCCTGCTGAAATAGTTGTCCTTTTGACCAAATAGTTCAATTTTCAATCAAATAGCTGAATTTTCAACCAAATAATTGAATTTTCTACGAAAATAGTTGACCTTTTGACCAAATAGTTTAACTTTCAACCAAATAGTTTAATTTTCAACCAAATAGTTAAATTTTCTGCTGAAATAGTTGATCTTTCGACCAAATAGTTCAATTTTCAATCAAATAGTTTAATTTTCAACCAAATAATTGTATTTTCTACTCGAATAATTGACCTTTTGACCAAATAGTTGAATTTTCAACCCAATAGTTTCATTTTCAACTAAATAGTTGAATTTTCAACCACATACTTTAATTTTCAAACAAATAGTTGAATTTTCAAACAAATAGTTGACCTTTTGACCAAATAGTTTAATTTTTCACCCAATAGTTGAACTTTCTGTTGAAATAATTCACCTTTTGACCAAATAGCTCAATTTTCAAGCAAATAGTTTAATTTTCAAACAAATGGCTTAATTTTCAACCAAATACTTTAATTTTCAAACAAATAGTTGAATTTTCTGCTGAAATAGTTGTCCTTTTGACCAAATAGTTCAATTTTTAATCAAATTGTTTAATTTTCAACCAAATAGTTCAATTTTCTACTGAAATAGTTAACCTTTTGACTAAATAGTTTAATTTTCAACCAAAAAGTTGAACTTTTTGCTTAAATGATTGACCTTTTGACCAGATAGTTCAATTTTCAACCATATAGTTTAATTCACAACCAAATAGTTTAATTTTCAAACAAATAGTTTAATTTTCTGCTGAAGTAGTTGATCTCTCGACCAAACAGTTTAATTTCAACCAAATAGTTAAATTTTCTGCTGAAATAGTTGACCTTTTGACCACATAGTTTCATTTTCAAACAATTAGTTTAATTTTGCGGAAGGTGGGCAACAGAGTTGGCAAGATTGCGAGGAGTTTAGTGATAATGAAAAAGAAACGAATCGCACTTTTTTTGACAAAAGGTAAGAAAACCAAGTGGTCTGTAGGGCCACCTATGAAAACGAAAAAAACGCCTAATAACATCCTCACTCAACAACCAGCTCAGACGTCCACACTCCTTCGGTATCTAGTTTGCTTAGCTGACTCGGAGTAAATGTTGAGTGGGCTGGTGCAAGGCGTTATTTATATTTCCTTTGACTCTCCTTTGGCATGCTAATCATAGAGTGGGAGCATGAAATCACTTCGCGCGGTCTCACTCCTCCAAGGCAAGCAAGTTCCGTTTTGATGTTCCCCACTACCTCGAGGTGAGCGAGTTTTGCGCTTCTGCTCCCCCGTCACTCTGGTAAACGCAGATCACTCTTTTCTTCCCGCATTTCTGGCTCTCGTGAGTTTGTATTATATTCCTACTTTTGGTACGATATTTACTCTGCTGCTGCTCATTTCATTTTTTACTTTCCGTCTCATAATAAAACAATTGCTTTGTGCATACCAAATCGACGACTCAATTAACCACCACCCTCCTCTTGTTATGGATATTTCCTTCGAAATAAATAACACTTAATTAGTGACTCAAAAATGCTTTATATACTGATTTTCGTTGGAATGAGATAAGTTTATGAAATTACGGTCCGCCATATTGCATCCACGATTATTTTTTTCTGTAAAAATGACGACAAATATGTTATTATTGACTCATGAAACTCCAGTATGACGATTATCATGGAAATCGAATAAGTTGTTTATACAAGTGTCCGCCATATTGCATGCGTCATTTAGTTTTTTGTGGAATCGACATCAAATTCGTTATCGGCAACCCAAAAACCCCTGAGAGGAACATTTCAAGTTTCAATTATGAAAGCTTCTCTTTTTACCAATTTGTTGGCGAATTGGTCCGCTCGGGCGCATAGAACCTGACAGGTTTGAAGAATCACAATCACACTTCACGTAGTCTGCCATGAAACTTCTCGAAGGGTTTCGGAAGAGCTCATATTGATTAAAGAATACCATGAAGGTCAAGCCCATGTGCGCTCTCTATACGGAGAGATGAACGAAAACAGCTTGAGCTGGCCTGGCAGGTCGATTGCGTCTGACAGAAGTATGATTTAATAACGTGAATTTACATATTTTGAAAACAAATGAGTAGCTCACATGGAAGTCCTGTCGATTAGCGGAATCTTTCTAAGCAAATTTCGGAAGTTCGTCTTGAAGAACCTAACCTCCATTCAGCTTCGCTCCCCCCAGATCAGGGTTCCTCAAATCCTGAAGCGCATTCCTCTTGGAGGCTTTCTGGGGTATTTCAGAGTATTTTGAGATCCTTGAAATCTTTGGAGGTGATTTGGAGTTTCTGTAGTGATTGAATGTTCTGAACTTCTTGATATTCCCTAAATACTTGGAAAACTAACCCTTGGTAATTTAGGAGGGCTTTTGATAGTCACTTCTGAAGAAGGGCCCTATTCTAATATAAACTGATCAGTTCCTTTAGAAATTTTCATTTAGTCAGCTCTTATTTTAAAACTGTACCTTATTATAATTTTAGGGGGTACAAGTGTTGATACTAATCTTAGGTATTTTATCAGGAATTTTTCTATGAACTTTCCACATTTCATTTCATCTCCCGTGTTAAGATTTATAGGGTGTAGTTGCTAGGTATTGTCGAAACTATAATTTTAGTTAGGCTGTAAGCAATTATACTGTCTTCGGAATTTTTACAACCTTGTGTTTTAGGAATTCTATTCTTAAGCATTTCTTGATACCCGCCCTTTATTTTTTCAGGAACGTTGTTGAAAAGCAACCTTAGTCAACTGGTGTATCTAGTTCGCAATTTACTCTATGTTTTTCGCATTATGGAACAGATATGAGAGGTAGGAAAAAGGCCATAAAACTGGCTAACTGGAACGCTCATGGCGTTTCAGGTAAGAGGGGAGAAATTGAGTCCCTCCTCTTCCAGAACGACCTGGATCTGTTGTGTATTACGGAAACTTGGCTCACTGAGGATCTTAATTTTGAGATTCCGGGGTATCTTACATGTAGGTCGGACCGTCGGGATGGGCGCGTGGGGGGGGGTGTTCTTATACTGGTTAAGAATGATCTCTCTATCGACAGGGTTGACACAGAGGGTCCTTGGTGTGGTGATATCGATGTGGTGAGCATTACTCTTTCCTCCTCTTTGGGTAAGATCGCGGTTGCGGCAGTATATGCTCCTTCAGAAGCAGGGATTCGATATGATACCTGGCTGACTCTGATTGGGAAAATAGGTGAGAATGGTAGGATTTTACTATGTGGGGACTTTAATGCCCACTTCCCAATGTGGGGCTCTCCCAATCCTAATTACTCGGCAAGGCAGCTGTGTGCGGCGATCTTCGACTCTGGTTTGGTTCCCCTTAACGACTCGGAGCCCACCTTTCTGTCAACCTACGGTTCCTTCTCGAACCACCATGCGCCCTCTCCTCTCTTGAATCACACTTCTGTCACTATCTCTAGCTCCACGGAATTCTCCTGTATACCTCTACGACGAAACTAATCATCGCGAGTATAAATTCACTCATGTATTTTATATGGTTGACCTAGAGATCCATGCTTCTAGCGCAAGCCAGCTTCCAAGTGCTTTAAGTTTCGTTTAGGGGTACGGAAGAGAGATTGGTATTGACTTTGGGTTGAACAAGTGTGCCAAGATTCATCTGAAGCGAGGAAGACCTATGGCGTTCTCTAGTTTGTTGGCGTTCAATAAGGTATTTGCGACTTCACGCTTGCTATCCTGGTTGATCTCTACTTGTTTGGGATATTGCCATGGGCAAAGCACGACCTCACAACCCTTGATACTGTCACTCGTATGATCATGTACATGCAAGAGAGTTTGCATATCAGTTTGTCTGTTCTGCAATCATACATCCAACGCCGTCAAGGCGACCACGAACTTCAACATCTCCAAACTCTTTATAACGGGAATATCCTAGATACGGCTCACATCATCGCGAATGAAAGAGATCCTCTCCTGAAAATGGCCGTGACCTTCTCCTACTGAACGCTCTGAATGAGATAGAATCAATTCTCCAAAACGAGAAGTGCCAAATATTTTGGAAGTACGGTTTTTGAACAGCAATCTCTATTGCACAATCGATGCCTGACATGGTTCTTCAAGACTTCGAGAAACGAACTATATTCGTGATTAAATTCTCGGCTCCGACCGGCTACAATATCACTGCCAAGGAGAGAGAAAAGGAAGACATGTATCAAAACTTTAGAAGAGAGCTGCCACGACTGTACCCAAAATTTTCTGTTAAAGTAATTGCGGTGGTTGTTCAATCACCGATAGATTTGTATATATGTATACATATATATTGTAGCGAAGTTTTCAAAAAAACTGAGTATTAAACTGATAGTTCGTAAATACTGAGCAGAAAGCGGAAAAGGCTAACACCAAAGAAGCAGGACGGGAGGATAGAGCGAAACCAACACGGCGCATTAGTCCCGCGCATGACATGACGTTACTATCGGATGGTCATGTCACACCGAAGAAGTGGGGAGGTGCCACAACCAATGGCCATCTTCCATCGTCGACACCAGGACATGACGTCACTACCCGACGACCATGTTTCACCGGCGAAGTGGGAAGGTGCCACAACTAGCTGCCATTTTCCATCGCCGACACCATAACGCAGCATCATTACCAGACGGTCAAATATTTCAAGATGAAAAAAATTTTCATAAGAAATAGAGATGCAATCGGGCGGGACGAGACAAGAAAACATCGATTTAAGGAACTATCCCGACTGACGATAGCGAGAAGTTATCTCGTATCTCGTGATTTTGGTCAAGAATTTGAAAAACAAGCAAGATCGGGTAACATTTTCGATAAAGTTTACAATTCAACATTTCCAGTAAATATAATAAAAAATGCATCAAGATTTGAAAAATATGGAAGTGGAATCACATGAAAACAAACGATAAGGCCAAAAAATGTGATGGGAGCTTTGTGGTCATCAAAATAATAATTGAATATTAATTAAAGTTTTCACATTCTCATCCTATAATGACATGGTATTAAATTTGTGTAAAATTTTATGCCCCCCCCCCCTAATCACCTTTTTAGTCGAAGGTCCACATTTAGAGATCCGCTGAAAACAAAGAAAAAAGGTTTTTCCAAAACGTCTGTCTGTTAGTCTGTCTGTCTGTTAGTCTGTAGATTTTCGTTTGTTAGCACGATAACTTTCAAAAGAATTAACGGATTTGATAAGGCTTTCGTATACTCTTTAAGTATCCTAAAATGAAGGTAAAGTTTGTTAGCTAACCATTTTGCACGAAAATTCAAAATGTGAGCACATTTAAAAAATTTTTGAGAACCCTTTATTTCAACATTTAAAAATTCTATAGATGGACATTGATAGTACTCAAAAAGGCGAACAAAATATTGGCACGACCTTTTTCAATAGAAGAAAAATAACCAAAGTGACAGCATTCAGAAAATTTCAAAAAACAAACAAAAATTAACATTTTAAGTCAAACAACGCGCAATATAAAAAAAAATCAAGAAAAGAAAAAATAATTTTTTTTGAATACCCTACAGCATTGTTGTTAGATTTTTATTAATTTTCGTAAGTTATGCAAGTTACGTGAAAAGATAAATTATCAAAAATTGTGCATTTGGAAAAGATCGACAAATTTGCTAGCAGTCAATTTTTGATAGCATGCGTAGTTTTTGTTTTAATCTAAGTAAATAAAATTTATAGAATGGAAGAATTGAATTTTTAGACAAATGATAGAAGCTAAGAAAAAATTTAATAAACAAAATTTGCTGACATAAAAACAACCTATGAAAACTTGGCATGGAAAATTTTTCTAAAGAAGCTTAGTTTTTGTTTAATAGTTAAAAATAGCTTTAAAATTGAAAAAATCAAATTTTTGGCTGAAAGACACAAGAGACGAAATTCAAGGGATTTCAATGAATTTTGTAGAATTTTCACAAATTTAAATTTATTCAGAGGCATTTCAAGGAATTTCACAAGATTTAGAAGATTTTAATAATCTTCAAGGATTTCAACGGATTTAAAAGATTTCTAGGGATTCAAACCGTTTTTTCAGATGACTTTATAATGAATAATGTTAATTCAATTGATGTTTCAGGGATCTTCAATTATTTATAGCTACTCCTTGAATAGATTTTTACGTTTTCCAAGGATTTGAAGGGATTTGAAAGTATTTCAGGAGATATACAAAATTTAAAGTGATTTCATGTATTTCATACCATTTCTAAAGATTTAAAATAATTTGGTAGGATTTCTAAATATTTGAAGGTATTTCAAGGTATTTCAAGAAATTTAGCCAAATATAAAAGATTTCATTCGAGATATTAAGGCCTTTGAATAAATTTTATGACATTCAACAAATTTCAAGGGACTTCAAAAAATTTTGAAGAATTTTCAAAGATTTAAATTTATTTGAAGGCATGTCAAGGAATTTCACCAAATTTAAAAGATTTTATTCTAGATTTTAAGGCTTTTGAAAGAATTTTATGACATTTGAAAAATTTCAAGGGATTTCAAAGAATTTTGTAGGATTTTCAAAAATTTAAATTCATTTTAAGGCATTTCAAGGAATTTCACAAGATTTAGAGAATTTTAATAAATGTTCAAGGATTTCAAGGGATTTGAAAAATTTGTAGGGATTCAAAACGTTTTTTCACATAATTTGAATGAATGAAGTTAATTAAATTTATTTTGTAGGATTTTTAAATTATTCATTGCTACTTTTTAAAATAGATTTTCACGTCTTTCAAGGATTTGAAGAAATTTTTAAGGATTTCAGAAGAGATTTAAAATTTCAAGGGATTTCAAAGAAATTTGTAGGGTTTGCAAAGATTTAAAAATATTTCTAGTGATCTTCGAAAAACAAATTAATATCAATTAAATATCATGGGAATCTAAAATATTTCAAGAAATTTAACAAGATCTAAAGGACTGTAATAAATCACCAAGAATATCAAGGGATTTCCAAAGATTTCTAGGAATTTTAAGGTATTTCAAGGAATGTGACCAAATTTAAAAGATTTTATTTCAGATTTGAGGGCTTTTGAAAGAATTTCATGATATTTAAAAGGGTTCAAGGGATTTCAATGAATTTTGTAGAATTTTCACAAATTTAAATTTATTCAGAGGCATTTCAAGGAATTTCACAATGACAAAGCGTGGCAACGAGTTTTTTCTAAAGACTCTGGTTTTGGTGAAAAAGCAGCTGCAGTAGCTATAACTAACACCATGAAAGCTGAATCAAAGCTGAGTATAGGACTGAGGAAGAAAAATAAAAAAAAGTTAAAGAAACGAGTAGAGCTGAGGAATATTGTAGATGCAGCTAAAAAATTTATAATTCCCAGTTGTGATGCTCAAGTCGCCATCAAGGCTGCTATAAAGAGTGCTAAGAAAGCTGTTAAAAAAGCGGGTGGTAGACGTCAGGTGAGAGCACCTCGTATTCTACCTAAACCCTCGAAAGTTGGCGGTGTTTTACACCTGATTCCAATTTTCGCTGGACTTAGCGCGCTTGGCGCTCTTGCTCGTAGAGCAGCTGGTGTAGCAAAGCATGTGAGTGACGCAAGCAAAGCTACCACGACGAGCACTAACCGATTTAGATTTGCTCAAGTATGCCAAGACTGTAAAGATTCCCCATTTTCGCGGAGTCTTTATGCCGTCTGATCTTTTCAAGTATCTCGGTGCTGGTAGCTTCATAAAATATAATCATGAAAGACATCAAGAATATAATACATTTGAGTGTGGCCATTTATGCCCTAAATTCTTATGTGGGCAGCTTAATGTACCGAACAAATATTCTCTACTGTATAAGAGTAAGTAACTGCCTATAAGGAATCAGTATACAGGAAGACATCATCATGGATGAATCATTCACTCTGACCTATACACATACTGAGCTATTTTCTTCATTCCAACGTTTCCGAGGTTGACTGAAGCTTCAACTGGAACATAACCTCTAATGCTTTATCATCAGGAGTATGAATCTCAAGAAGATCAACACAGTCGGCCGCATGGAGGGATTTCTGCCGACAAAGCCGCTGTCCGAGTAGACTCCTAGACATAAATATCCTGTGACGAAGATCCTGAAGGTTCAAACCAAGTATGGTGCCAGAATTATTGTTGAGCTGCATGATACATTCAGCACATTTTTATCTCTAAGGCTCCTGAAAGTTTTTGAAGATGGCACCCTGAAGGAGATGCAGGAAGCTGCTTTCTCGAGGCAGCTTTATCTGCGATATATTGGCGGACGTTTTAATAATGTAGAATTTAAGCATGTATCTTAAACTGCATATGAGATGACTCAATAAATCATATTACAATGAATATATATATATATATATTTTCGGTTTCTATTCCTTTCGAATAGAACTGAAGGGCCTATGACAAAGCCACCGAACGCGGACAGCTGTAAAGATCTTATACAGTGCGTTTAAACAAGTTATTGGCCTGTAATTCTCTGGGTTGGACAAGTCGCCTATAATCAATATATATATATATATAATATAATACTATGTTATTGATCAACATTGGTTAATTAATTTTCAATTATTTAAACAAATGGAATTTGTTTCAATTTTTTTTTTCGAAATTTTTGTTAATTAAAAATTATTACCACTGCTTTGCTGGAATATTAATCAACATTGGTTAATTCATTTTCAATTGTTTAAACAAATTCCAGTTTTTCAAATAATTTTTGTTCGAAAATTAGTTTTTTTGTAAAAAATATTACTGTATTATCTACATATTTTCTACAAAATATTTTAATTTTCGATCAGACAGTTGAATTTGAAATCGAAAAGGATGACTTTTTAACGAAATTGTTGCATTTTCTACAAAATAGTTCTCTTATCACAGAATAGATGAATTTTTGAATTAAAAAGAAACATTTCAGAAGAAATAATTGAATGTTCGTCCAAAAAAGATATCCGTTGACTTTTCAACACCAAAATATGAATTTTCAACAAGTAAATTTTCTGCGAAATAGTTTAATTTTCAACTAAACAGTTGAATTTTAAACCGAAAAGGATGACCTTTTAACGAAATTGTTGAATTTTGAACCGGACAGTTCCACTCTTATCAAAGATCAGATACATTTTTTAATTAAAGCGAAAAATTGTCAAGAAAATAGTTGAATTTTTATCCAAAAAAGATTTCATGTCACTTTTCAAAACCAAAATATGAATTTTCAACAACGAGTATATTAGAAAAAAAAAGAAAATACTAGAATTTTGAACAAAACAGTTGAATTTTCAACCAAAAAGGATGATTTTTTAACAAGATTGTTGAATTCTCAACCAAATAGTTGCATTTTTATCAAAGAAAGGTGCAATTGTTACTAAAATAGATGAGTTTTTTAACTAAAAGACAAATTTGCAAAAAAATAATTAAATTTTCATCCAGAAAATATTTCAGTAGACTTTTAAACGCCATAATAGGAATTTTAATCAAAAAGTAAATTTTTCACGCAAATCGTTCAATTTTCAAACCGAAAAGACGAATTTTTCACAGAACAGTGGAATTTTCAACGAAAAAGGATGAATTTTTAACAAAATTGTTGACTTTTCAACATAAAAAGGTGTTGAAATTTCCGTTGCACATTTTTGCATCTGACCATAGTTTATATAAAACAAACAGAAACAAGTTTTGGTATACAAAAAATCAGACAAAATGGCTTCACCGTTTGGCCTGAATCCTATTTTTGCGATTTACACTCGATTTCCAGGACCCTTAAGGATTTTCCGCTTTCTTCTGAGATTGATTTTCAGTATATTTCTCTAATTTTTTTATTTTTGTTTGTAAAATTGAAACTATGATTTATTACCTTACTTTCATAATCAAAACAATAATTAATTGCCTGCTTATAATTCCGTTTTGCAGAATTAATTTATCCACATAAGCCAGAAGCAATTTATCCTGAACCAATTCAACTTCATGTTCATCACTTCGAAAGTTGGGCACATCCCGGTCGAATTAACCACTTACCAGCAGCCATTTACCGTGTGGCAACAGATGAAAATTACCGATACATAATTGGAGTAATCTTTTATATACATTTAAGTCCATTACTGGTTCCTAGAGCAGGTCATCCCAATATCTATGATAGAGTTAAAGTACGCATAGATGGCGCAATTGCCAACGCCACTGAACCAATACCAGATAATGATCCTCTATTTGATGTGTTCTACCAAGTCATGAGGAGAGGAAGAATTATTTATGCCGAAGTAAGAGAGCCCCATGAAGTTTAAGACGTAGGGTAAGAGCACCATTTCTTGCCCCCCCCCCCCCCTAATCGTTGGCACACTTCTCTGATTTCACGAATAATACTTTTTTTTTTAGCTTTTGTTGCCCCAATTAATTTAATTCTACTTTCATTTTTACATATAATGCATATAATAATTATTCCATGAAATAAAGTATGTACCTAGAACAAAATAAATTCACTTCGGTTTTTGGCGTGCAAATTAATATAGGACTAAGGTGTCAAGAATTGGTGTTTTCACCCTATGTGTAAGATATTACTTTTTTAAATATTACCCACATAAGTCTGTTTTATAGAGTCCCAAAAACAACCCATAAGTGAAAAAATGGGTTTTGCGAGTTTTTGATTCTAATTATGATTTTTTGCGGTTTCGTAAATGTAAATTATTTCTAGTATATAAAATACTACTTTATACTAATAATTAGATGTTTATATTAATTTTTTGAACAATTTATTATTGTTTTTAGCAATTTTCTCTTAGAATAGAGATAGGAAGTCGCGGTTTTTTTCAAAAAATATCCACTTCTTGTCCAATTTTCAATTAGAGTAAGGGAGCTTCCATAAAGGATGTCACAGTTTTAGGGGGGGGGGGTGGTAGCCGAATTGTGACAGTTTATGACAGAGGACATTGAACCTTCATTTCATAAAATAAACTCGGCCGAATAGAGCCTAATGCATTGCAGAATTGAATTGAGAGGTCCAATTCGATAATGGCAGCAAATCCAATACACCAAACCTAACCTGAATTCGTTTTCGCTTTATATCTATTCAACTTTTTTTACTGGGACCCTTACCATGGGGCAGAACGTTCATTCTGTTTTCCTTTTTAAATTTAAAAAAAGTAGTTTTTTCAAAGAATTTTTTAATGTGTCCGTGATACTGGAACTCATTACTTTTTAATATGTCAACAGTTAAAATATAAAAAATTTAGGTAAATAATTACAATTTTTAATTTTTCTCAACCTCACTTTTGTATCGTATATGTTTCTTTATGTATGAAAAATAGCTTTTTTCTTTCTCGTCATTTACAATTTCATTATTTTCCTCACAGAAAACTTGAGATGGCATTTAAGAGCATGAATTTTTTATTGACTTCGACTTTTCGTTTTTTTCCCCTAATTTTTCTAAGGACTTATTAACTATGTGCAGGTTAAGCGTTAAGCGGAAATGGAAATTGCAGGAAAAAAGGTAAGTAGCAATGGCTTAAAAAATAAGTAATAATATAATGATTGTCAAAAAATGTGGTTCAAGTGTTTTAAAAAATGTGAATATTACAGATGGTTGTGTGTTTAAGAACGGGTTTTGAGCCAGTCAAGCATTCAATTAATTTTACAGTGACGTCATAAGACATACATCAATAAGTGCACGAGCGTACAAAGTAAGTCTTGATATATTTTTTTAAAAATTTATTTGTTTATTTGAAATTAATTAAAAAATTTTACTTTTCATTTATTTTTATTATATTTTTTTCTTATTTTAGTTCATTATTTATTTAAAATACAATTTATTAATCAATTCCTAACCTCTGAAAATAAGTCCAAATGCAGTTAATAGTTAATAAATAAGGAAATATTAATGTTTTGTAATAGATAGCATATTGTAAAAGGAAATTATTAATTACGGTTTTTAGTTGATAGCCAACATCTTTTGATATAATATTTGGTTTTATAATCACTAGTCAAATGAGTTCCTGCATGGCAGCAATGAAGACTGAGCTGTAGAGGCAGTGGAACATTTAATTAATTAATATACAACTTAATTGCAATTTAATTAATGTATTTCAATTTATTTCAATTCAAATGATATCTATGAAAATTTTCTACATGAAAATTTGTTTACAACACAATTAGCATAGCAAATTAATACACATTTTCTTCATCGGATAGTAAATTTTCTGAGGAAAAGTTTTCTGAAGAAAAAATTTTTTCCCGAAAAATGTCAAAAGCGCTATAGGCTTTAATAACAACAGTAACATTAAAAATTTCGCTAGTAAATTTTCTAAGGGAAAATTTTCTGAAGAAAAAATTTTTTCCCAAAAATCTCAAAAGCGCTATAGGCCTCAATAACAACAGTAATATTAAAAATGTCGATAGAAAATTTTCGGAGGAAAAGTTTTCTGAAGAAAAAATTTTTCCCGTAAATCGCAAAGGCGCTATAGGCTTTCATAACAACACTAACATTAAAAATTTCGATAGAAAATTTTCTGAGGAAAAATTTTCTGAAGAAAAAATTTTTGCCCAAAAATGTAAAAAGCGCTAAGGGCCTCAATAACAACAATCACATTAAAAATTTAGATAGTAAATTTTCTGAAGAAAAAAGTTTTTCCCGAAAAATGTCAACATCACTATAGGCTTCCATAACAGCAGTAAGATTAAAAAATTCGATAGTAAACTTTCTGAGGAAAAATGATCTGAAGAAAAAATTTTTTCCCAAAAATGTCAAAAGCGCTATAGGCCTCAATAACAACAATAACATAAAAAATTTCGATAGTAAATTTGCTGATGAAATGTTTTCTGAAGAAAAAATTTGTTCCCGAAAAATGTCAAAAGCGCTACAGGCATCAATAACAACAATAACATTAAAAATTTAGATAGTAAATTTTCTGAGGAAGAATTTTCTGAAGAAAAAATTTTTTCCCAAGAATCTCAAAAGCGCTATAGGCTTTCTTAACAACAGTATCATTAAAAATTTCGATAGTAAATTTTCTGAGGAAATGTTTTCTGAAGAAAAAATTTTTTCCCAAATATCTGAAAAGCGCTATAGGCCCAAATAACAACAATAAAATTAAAAATATCGATTGTAAATTTTCTGAGGAAAAGTGTTCTGAACAAACAATTTTTTTCCGAAAAATGTCAAAAGCGCTATAGGCTTCAGTAACAACAATAACATTAAAAATTTCGCTAGTAAATTTTCTAAGGAAAAATTTTCTGAAGAAAAAATTTTTTCCCAAAAATCGCAAAAGCGCTATAGGCCTCAATAACAAACATAACATTAAAAATTTAGATAGTAAATTTTCTGAGGAAAAGTTTTCTGAAGAAAAAATTTTTTCCTGAAAAATGTCAAAAGCGCTATAGGCCTCAATAACAACAATAACATTAAAAATTTCGATAGTAAATTTTCTGAGGAAATGCGCAAGTCTACAGCACATCATGATCCACTGCGCATGCCTACGAGCCACCATGACCAACTGCACATGCCGACGACCCACCAAGGATTACTGCGCGTATATTTTTGGCTTAACTGGAGCTAATCTCCTCAGGTATCTAGAGAGAAAAATGTCATAAACTCTAAAAATTGGCCCTCTTCGAATCCACACATAGTGATATTTGATCCCCAATTACACCACGAAAACCTCATTTTTTACAGTAGTGGTCATTGAGACTTTTGATCACCATGACATGAACTATATTTTTCCTCAATTACAAACAAATTAGCCGAAAGCCAATTTCTGTACAAATTCTGCGGGGTTCTTTACAATTAATGTAATTCTTAACCGTTTCAAAGTAGTCTGAAACACCTAAAAAGCAAAACGTTACACGAAAGTTAAAAAAGATATATTAATAAAAGAATTGTCGCAGTACGCAATGAATTTTTCAAGTTCCCTCGATGCAAATTGTAAATGCTTTTTAAAAATTACATTTCATGTCAATATTAAAAGTTGTTAAACTTTTGGGGAAAAAAAATTTGTTGGAAAAAATTAAAGAGTTTCAGCCCGGGGCTACGAAACCCTAAAAATTGTAATCGGTTTAAGCTATTTATTTGAAAAAATTTTAATCTATATTCCCGTTGATAGTTAACTTATTTTACATCTACATGATGTCGCATAATAACAAAAAAATTAATGAGAAGAAAAAAGTTAAAAAATTGTTTTTCTTCAACTGCTTTGAGCTGTGGCTTATGAGGATGATTTCTTCATTGACTTTCAATTCTGTAGGCATAGAGTAATGGGTAAGACTCCCGACTGTTAGCGATAGATTCCGGTATAGATGTAGGTTTGAAACCCCGTAACGTTAGAAATTTTATTTCTAATATAATATTTGAAAATGTCATATATGCATTCATTCTAAGCAAGACCATTAACATTTATAGTAAAAATACTCGCAATCAATTATTATTTATTTTTTCAATACCTACTTTGTGTATTTTCACCTGTGTAGTACGAACCTTCAAAAATCAAAGTTGGCCCCATATTGTTGTTCAAGGTTGGGCCGACATTATCTTAACAGATGGCCCATATATGGGACCAAATATCGGGTTGACGTTGAGAAGTCAAAGGCGGTTGACCGTTATCATTCAGCTCAGGGCTCGCCACTTTCAGCAGGTGCAGACTGACACGACAAGTGCGAGACTGACAGAAAGTTTTTCTTTAATTTTTTCTAAACCTGCAGCATGCAAAGAAACTCAATAGTTACTATCGTATAGCTGGAGCTATCTTAAACAGATATCGTCCTAGTATGCATATGCAAGATGCGCACATAGAACTCGCTAGAGAAATGATTGCTAGGTCAAATATGCCTAATGTTGTGCAGGCGAGAGTAGAGCTAGATAACTTGAAACAAAGGAAAGGTCAGTGGATATGATTAGATAATCAAAACCTTTTACATTTTTCTGAACTTAATTTATACTCACTAGAAGACCGTCTAGAAGATGTCGAAAATGTTAGGGTATCTGGGATATGCATGACGTCAAGACAATATCAGACGTCCCAACAGCTCATTACTAAATACCACATTGGATGCTGCAAATAGAGAGGTCAAAATAATAAATGAATAAGAAGCGAATGTGTGTGCGCATGTTGGTATACACACGCGCGCATTTGCGCCTGCATATACAATATATGTCTTGGCCTAATTGACTGCGCAACAGCGTCTTGTCTTCACCGACTAGGCAACCCGTCTTGCCTTGATTGGCTGGAATGTGTCGGGTCTCAAAATACAACCTTCTACGTCCTCGTCGTGGAACTTGGAGGCTACATCTCAAATCTGTAGCGACTTAATGACGGAAATGGTAATTGCATTTATCGCAAGTAGTTCATTTTAATGAATGCAATTAGAATTTCTTTTGAACGTTTGTTATAGTTATTTACAATTTTATCAATGAGTAGTCTGTATGATCCCCACATAACCTTCACATCCCAGGGAAATGAGTATGCGACACTAAAATAAAGGTATTGAACGCAGTATTTCTCGCACTTGTGTTACATTTTCGGTGTTAGAAAGGGAGCTTCTATTCAAAAAATTCAAGTTAACCGTCAAACAAGTCTCAAGAATGAAGGCCAGGCTCAAAGTCAAGGTCTCTATCGCATGCCTTCCTGCAAACCATACAACTTCTGTTTCGACCTTTTCAACATAAAGCGGTTTCCTGGAAAATTATTGGGGTGCGACTTTAAAAATAAAACTCTCTATAATATAATTACCTACATTTATGGCAGTGAGTGTGGACTGCACCATTGTTCAAATTATGATTGTTACGGTGACATATAGCGCATATATTCAACTAGCAACAACCTGTTGTGCACATCTACAGACCACCATAACCCACTGCGCAAGTCCACAGCACATCATGACCCACTGCGCATGCCTAAGAGCAACCGTGACCAACTGCACATGCTGATGATCTGTCAAAGAGTTACGACACTTTTAAAACACTATCAAGAGATACGACACTATGGAATTGGTGCTGCGAGTTGCGATACTTTTTCAACATGACAACGAGATACGACAGTTTCAACGCATTCGCTGGAGATACGTCAACATGGCTCGAAACCGTCGATGTCTAGGTGTATAATTTCATTGCGCATCTGTTTTCCCTCAGGCAAAAAATTGTAGCTTTTTTAGTTTTCTAATTAAAGCCAAAAAACTGACTTTTTGAAAAATCGATTTCAATTCGTTTTTCACTTCAACTCGTGTTCAGTCAGTCAGTTTTTAGGATTTTTAAATACAATTGTCAGGGGATTTAGTTAAAAATGTCCGTCTGCTCATAGAGCAAAATGAATTCAAAAATTTATTTTAAAAAATTGGTAATGATTTTTTTCTGATGTTCGGCGCACATCAGACTTCTGTAACTTCCAGAGTTTCGTTTATCGAGCGAATTTTGAGAGGCAAAAAACTTCCAGCAAGAAAGTTGTTAACAACCGTACAAATCAGTTTTCTGGCAAATTTTTAGTCAAATTAAATTGATATTTAAGAAATTATTAATGTCTCAATTCACTAGCGGCTAGGCGACTCGCGCGCGGACTGTAGCGAGTCTCAGCTGCGATTCACCGGTGCCAAAGATAAAACCGAATCAAGTAATCAGGCAATACCAAAGTATTATAAATAAATAATTAAATAAATAATATTTCACAATGTCAAATTTATTGATTTAATATTATTTAGAATGGAATGTTTCTATTTTTAGACAAACTGTACAAAAGTAAAACAAAACAAACATCTAATAGTTGAGATTCACTGGATTCTTGATTCCGCGAATTTTGTAATGCTTAACAATCGTGGAATTGAAAAAAGTGAATGATCGAGGAAGTGCACTTGTTTTTTGTTCACATTGTAATAGAGCGTTAGTATTTCTTTGATTTTAAAAGAGAAATGTCACTGGATTTTTAATCATAAGTTCAGAAAGCGAGATATTTATATGAAAGACGTTTATATATTTTTAAATTGATATTAATTAAAGAACGGAAAAGCTTTCAAATTGAAATACATGTTTGTCGAACTTCCGATTCTGGCAATTGTCAGAGATTATATGCTTTTCTTAAGTTTGTCTCAAAAATAGAACAATTATAATGTACAGAATATTTTTAAAATTAAGATCGAAAAGAAATCTATTTTATCATGAATAATTTTATGCAAAAGGAGCATGAAAAAGATTCATAATGTTTTTTAGAATTTTACAGTGTAAATAGGGTCTCTGATTTTTGGGCTCCTGAAAAATACCAACACTGATTTTTTTTATTCCAACCCTTACAGTTGAAAAGCAACCCCTTGACACCAGGAAGATATGAATTCATCGAAAAATAATGTTTTTTAGAATTTTACAGTGTAAATAGGGTCTCTGATTTTTGGGCTCCAGAAAAATACCAACACCGATTTTTGGGCTCCAACCCTTACAATTGAAAAGCGACGCCTTGACACCACGAAGATGTGACTTTGTCAAAAAACAATGTTTTGCAGAATTTCACAGTATAAGTAGAGTCTCTAATCTTTGGGCTCCTGAAGAATAGCAACACCGATTTTTGGGCTCCAACGTTTACAGTTGAAAAGCAACCCCTTGACACCACGAAGATATGACTTTGTCAAAAAATAATGTGTTCTAGAATTTTACAGTGTGAATAGATTCTCTGATTTTTGGGCTCCTGAAGAATACCAAACACTGCTTTTTGGGCTCCAACCCTTAGCGTTAAAAAACAACCCCATGACACGAAGCAGACATGACTTTGTCCAAAAATCATGTTTTTTAAAATTTTACAGTGTAAATAGATTCTCTGATTTTTGGGATCCTAAAAAATACCAACACCGATTTTTGGGCTCCAACCCTAACAGTTGAAAAGCAACCCCTTGACACCACGAAGATATGACTTTGTCAAAAAATAATGTTTTTTAGAATTTCACAGTATAAATAGGGTCTTAGATTTTTGGGCTCCTGAAAAATACCAACACTGACTTTTTTATTCCAACCCTTACAGTTGAAAAGCAACCCCGTGACACCACGAAGAAATGAATTTGTCAAAAAATAATGTTTTTTAGAATTTTACAGTGTAAATAGGGTCTCTGATTTTTGGGCTCCTAAAAAATACTAACACTGATTTTTGGGCTCCAACCCTTACAGTTGAAAATCCACCCTTTGACACCACGAAGACGTGACTTTGTCAAAAAATAATGTTTTTTAGAATCTTACAGTCTAAATAAATTCTCTGATTTTTGGGCTCCTAAACAATACCAACACTGATTTTTTTATTTCAACCCTTACAGTTGAAAAACAACCCCTTGACACCACGAAGATATGAATTCGTCAAAAAATAATGTTTTTTGAATTTTACAGTATAAATAGAGTCTCTGATTTTTCGGCTCCTGAAAAATACCAACACCGATTTTTGGGCTCCAACCCTTACAGTTGAAAATATAGTATACGCGTATACTAAATTTCATGTATATGCATACTAAATTTAGTATATGCATATACTAAATTTACTGTACGCTGATATACTAAATTTAATTTCATGTTGTGCATTCTTGCTTTCATTATATGTATACTGTTCAACGTAACCGGTAGATTTTAGCTGGTTAACGGAATTAATCGGCGATTAACACTGTTTGGCAGAACAGAACCTCAAAATCGAACTTTGCACTTGAACATTTGGAGCATGTTCAGAGCGAATGTGGATGATTTTTATAATAACTTTTATCATCTACGCTCCTGTTTTTATCAATATGTGGATGAAAGAAACTATGAAGCCAAAATATCTTTGATGAGGCGTCCGTAAAGTGTTAATTGTCTTCCAAATACCTCACTTTTCTTACCTACAGTCTTTTTTCACATCATTGGAAGGGATAATTTGTTTTTAAAAACAATGTATGTAAAATATATAAGTTAACGAAATATTAATTCAGTCACATAAATTCATTTTGCAGTGCTGAAAATAAATATTTAACCAATGTAAACTCGCAGTGCGCATCATGAAGCTTCCTTCATGTTTTTCATATATGCATCAAATATTTCTAAGCGTCTTTAATTATTATTATTATTGTTATTATTATTATTATATCATTAAGCCGTTTCCCTTTCGGGGTAGGCGTAATCACTATTAATGCCTTTATAATCTACATTATTAGTTTTTGAACTGAAATAGTGATGGAAATTTGTAACATTATTTTAATATATTGCATCCGCGAAAAATTATTTCACTTCTTGGCAAAAAAGACTTCTGTATGTCACATGACTTGGTTAATGTCGTCAGCTTGTACCGCGCGCGCGCAAGAAACTTAAATGTTCTTCTTGTAGCGGCCAATCAAAATCGCCGTTACAAGAGAATATCAAAGTTACCACGAAAAGGGTATATGATTAGCTAATCAGAGTTAAAATGTCCATGGTGGAATTTAGTCATGATTAAAGCCTCGTTTGAAGAATAATCATGATTAGCTTTAATTAATGAAATTAATAATTAAGTAATTTATTTTTAATGATTAATAATTAATAATAATTAAAAACCATGTATATAATCAAAGTTGGCGTTACAATACTATAATACTATCGAAAACTAAAATAGGGAAAACCACCCTACCAAAGCTTGCATATTCAATTGAGTATTCTTATAGAAAAAAATATCACGAAATTAATCAATTAGCTGTATTAAACATTTTTATTAGACTAAATTAATGAAGGAATTAATTTCTTAGTTACTTTTTATTGCAAAATTGTCTACTAATTTACTGATTAATCATCAATGAAGTAATGAATTAACTAATCCGAAGTGCAATTATCTGATTTCCTTGTATTTGATTTTGACCTTCGACAAAGACGGAAGTTAATCATCCACCGAAATTTTCCGGCAGATGATTATTCGGATCGGCGACGCGACGGCACGCCGCCTTCTTTGCTCCTCCGCGGCGACTGCGCGGCGCACACTGGGCTGAATGGGGAATATACTATTCAAAATCACCTGCAGCCTACAATTGCGATTGTAAGCTTTTTTTTCGAGAGCGTCCATGCCTTACATTTTTTAATTTTTGTCATTTTGTGTATTTTGTATAAATAAAGAGAGAAAATGAGACATTTTTCAATTATTACTTTCTATCTTAAAATCAATGACGTAATTATTCCCATTCTTGAAACAAAAGTAGAAGTACGCAAAGAATATAAATAATGTACATGATATCGAATATAATTGTTATAAACAAATTATATTACCAAAATGTCAATCTATTGAAAAATTTCCTTGCAAAGTATCTTTGTAAGTTGAAATTGCTTCATCTTATCAACAGGATCATGTTTGATCATGAAAATTTGTTGTGTGGTATAATTTGTTTATATGATAAACAAATGATGCAAACAAATTGCATAGTTTAGGTGGTTTTTGGCAGAAAGTAATCGTTTTTCTTTCTAGTACTTTTAAATTACATAAATGGCGCTATTTAGTGACAAAGAATTGTCAATCGATATTATTTGTTTTTCATAAACAACTGCGTGTGGTCATTTATAGACAGAAAGTAATACTTTTTCTTTCTAATCGTCTTTCTAATCGTTGATGTCGCAAAGAAATTTAAGAAACTACTTAATGCATAGTTTTACCATTTATAGATAGAATATGATCGTTTTTCTTTCTAATCGTCTTCAAAGTGTCTTCAAAGTGGAGCAAGCATGAATTTGAAATGGATCCTAAAATTATTTAAATGATTGACAAGTACAACTTGGAAGCTAATTCTTCTGGAACATCACAGAACATTGTCAGTGATGTGATTTGAAAGCAATAATAAAAAACGATCACTTTCTAATTATAAATGGTCAAACTATGCATTTGTGTATCACAATTAAGTTTAAAGAAACGCGATTATCGTACCCATATACAAAAGGAAGGGAGATAAAAACAACTGCAATAATTATAGAGGTATCAGCTTAAACCTGTCACTTTTTATCCAACTTCGAGCAATTTTGTTGAATGTTCTTCAACTTTAATACTGATACTTCATTTTTAGTGTTTTTTAATAATAATTTACTTATTATTTAAAAAGTTTCTACCGAGGGGCACTTGTGCTCCTCGAAATAGCTATACGATACAGCTCTGTCGTGCTTACACACGTCACGTTACGTGAATGAGCACCAATATTGGTTGTTCCCTTTCTACATGCCTCATTTGACGATTTTTGACGGTAACGGTCGAATGACCAGGCAGAGGGTTATATTCTCAAGGTCAAATTGAAAAGTCAGAACGGCCGACCGCCAACAGCCGGCGGTAAGTGATTACCAATTACAGCACAGGACCCACTCCGAAGGGGGTTATATAGAGGGGGGAGGGGAGTGCGACCGAACCCACGGCTGGCAGAGTATGTATGGATATTATGGATTAGTCTATACCTCGAAACGGTAACTACTATTACAGATTTTTTCACACATACATGCAAACCCCTCACTTGCCCACCGTGTGGAGACATCGAAAATGGCCGATTCCGCTTTGTACGCCACGATGGATATGCATGGATAACGAAAATGGAATCCAACTGATTAATTATTAAAAGTATCCGTTTAACTGAAGGGAAACCAGAGTAACAATAGTGACAAATCGTCGGTCTTCTTTTTTATTTCATCTTTAATCATCATAAATATGATTTACATTTATTTTATCATAAATTTACAGCTGAAAATTAATTGAATCAATAAAAATTTGATAAGTTAATATTATTCATTTCAAAGTATCTCGTCGTCCCGAAATTCGGGATGAGTAGTGAAATATTTTTTATAGGCTTGGCTAGTCTTCTCGAATATTCCGACTAGTCCAACTGAAAGGAGTGTATGCAAGGGCTGTGAGGAATTGAAAAGAAAAAAAAAGGGAAATAAAGGGAAGATTTTGCGGTAATAGTCGGCACTATTCTCCAGAGACATCTGTCGGTTGAAGAGGTGACTGCATGGAGAGGACACAGTTACCAACGGCAGAACGGGAGGTGGGCAGTGAGAGTGCTGGTAGTGAAATTGACGGGGAAGAAGTTTTCCACGTGCCACGACGGCCAACAGCGCGTGGTCGAGCTTCGAGCGGCGAGGCGGGGAGAGGGAGAAAACAGAACGGTGGGAACGAAGGAAGCGAGAAGGTAAGAGAGAGAGTGTCAAGCGCAAGTGACGGGGAGGATCTCTTGAAGAGAAAGAGAGACAGTATTTCTTTGTCATTGACGCGACACATTTTTAGATTTTTGTTTATCTTAACTGCTTCTACCTCTTGAACCGATGACGCCTCCGCTTCACCGGCAGTTAGTCATGCGGTCCTTTCTTTCTTTTTTTTTCTTTTTTTTTCTTATGACACTGATCCTCCGTATGCCCTACATTATCGCAAAACGCACATTTCTTTTTATCAGACTCGTTCTTCTGATGAGTTTTTGAAATATCACTTTGGACTTTCGAATTCTCATTCGGAACTTTCGAGATATTGGCCTTTTCAAGATTAGGACAGAAACGCTTTATATGGCCCTTTTCCCCGCATTTATGGCATCCATCACTCGAAACACTTCTTTTGTTTTTGTTGTATTTGGAAAAACGTTTAAATATTTATTTAAATCTGCAACGGTCTTATTGCGAGCTTCTAAAACAATTGTTCAAATAGACTCATCGTGAATACCCTGAGCAATTAAATCAACCATTTTATCCTCGGGAAGTTCTAGTTTTGGTTTATTAATCTTTCCTAGTTTCGCAAAGCAGTATTCCTGAAGATCTTGACCAGGTAAATTTTTATAAGTAACCGCGTCATCCATTCATTTACCAAAACTTTTCTCCCCAGGAAACTGTCTGACAATCGCTAAGGAAAAGACCTCCCAAGTTAACAATGAATTTTGCAATCCGTCATGCCAAAGTTTTACATTTCCCTTCAACTTCAAGATAGCCAGATATAACTTTGTTTCATTATCCCAGTCGTACATTTCCCCGCACATATCATCCCTTTGCACCCAATCACGGGCAGATAAATTTTTATTTTCAGGAACAAATTCAGGTAATATTCTTTCATTAACATAATTTGATCGCTTCGAACCTGTAGTGACAATATCTTATATTTTAAACTAGAGGTTAGATGGTTTAAGAATTGGTTTCTCAGCCAAGAACATAAAGTAATGTTTATCATTGAAACGTTTACATTTTGTTTGTGTACTTTCCACCTATATCTTACTTTTTATAAAAAAATGTCTTCTGGCTTATCTACTCCAATCCGGAATAATTTATTAACAAAAGTTTTACAATCTGATGTTTTATTTGAAAGAAATTGTAAAGAATAAGTAAAATCATAAGGAACTATAATTTTTTCATAATTCAGAGCACTAAACATGTGTATTTACCTATAAGAAATCTTGTACAGTAAATTTACTTGGCGTATATATATATATGTATATATATATATATATATATATTGTGAGACAAATGCTTGTGACGTTGTGAAATGACTATCTGAATTCAATTTTCAAAATTAAATGTACATATATTTTAGTTTTTTTTTTCAAATAGTTTAAAAGGTTAATAATAAATTTAATTTATAGAAATGAAATTTCAAAGTTAAAGGGAAATATAATGTGAAAGTTATTTGAATATTTTAATGAAAATAATTGTGTAATGATTTTCATGTTATGAACTGATTAATTGATTATTAACTGATTCTATTGAAACTTACATTTTCTGGAATTAGTTTAAAAGGTTACACCGGCACACAAAAAAAAAGTGATCTGCCCGGCGGACCACCTTGGCATATCTATATGTTTTTGGGATCGCTGAATCCGAATCCGGGGTCTAAATACCTAAGTTAGCTCGTATTTTTCCAAAAAACGCAAAAATAGACGTAAAATCGACGAAAACAGGGATTTTTCTGGTATATTTTTACAAAAAACAAAGTATTTTCATACCCGGCGGACTTAACCAGCATATCTATATGTTTTTGGGATCGCTGAATCCGAATCCGGTGTCCAAATAACCCAGTTGGCTCATATTTTT
This sequence comes from Andricus grossulariae, assembly GCA_011634705.1. NCBI lineage: Eukaryota > Metazoa > Arthropoda > Insecta > Hymenoptera > Cynipidae > Andricus > Andricus grossulariae. The sequence continues at coordinate 197,398,391 of JAABKJ010075445.1, read as the reverse complement.
TCGAAAAACGGAAAAATAGACGTGAAATCGACAAAAACAGCGATTTTTCTTACATATTTTTGCAAAAAAAAAAATCTTCATGCCCGGTTAACTAAACACGGATATCTATATGTTTTTGTGGTCGCTAAATCCGAATCCGGGGTCCAAGTAACCCAGTTGGCTCATATTTTTCCGAAAAACGAAAAAATAGACGTAAAATCGAACAAAACAAATGACAGATCGCGCTCGAACTTCATGTCAAAACAAATGACTGTGAAAAAAACAGATGACAGATCGCACTTGAACTTCACGTCAGCAAAGAGGACATTGGTGCCAAGTTAGCTTCATTAAGGTTTTGGACAATCTCTTTAAGCGGGCTGTTTAATGTGACTGTAGTCAGTGGCTTCCTTCTTTTCATTTTTCTATAAAATCTAATAAACTGTAAACTCTAATAAACTATAAACTCTGAAATTAAAACAGATTATGTCTTCTAAGCGCTGTTTCAATTCCAATTCGTCCACTTGCACCATAGCGCATGATTGCGTGGGCGAACCTGATGCATTTTGCTACATATGTGGTAAATTTGAATTTTTAGAAAATCGTAGGTTAATCAGCAAAGACATGAAAACACTTTATAAAAGCTATTTTGGTATGGAAGTTCAAAACCAAAGTGAAAATTGGGTTCCTCACAAAGTTTGTAGTAGAAAAACATTTTCTTCTTTTGCTCATTTTACCTACATTATTACTTAGTGTAAGACGTGAAACTACGTCTTCAAGACATACAAGAATGTTTTGAAGACCTAAGACATTACGTCTTGAAGATATGAAATAAAGTCTTGAAAACATAAAATATTGAGTCTTCAAGTGATAAAAGAAGATCTTCATTACGAAAAAGAATGTATTGGAAACATAAAATAGTAAGTCTTTAAGAGATGAAGGAATGTCTTCAATACGAAAAAGAATGTATTGGAAACATAAAATAGTAAGTCTTTAAGAGATGAAGGAATGTCTTCAATACGAAAAAAATGTCTTGGAAACATAAAATAGTAAGTATTGAAGAGATAAAAGAATGTCTTCAATACGAAAAAGAATGTCTTGTGGACAAAAACCGATGTCAATAAAGATATGAAGGCGCACGGACTATGATACGGGATATCATTGTTGAAACTGCAACTGAAGTGTGTGGTACGGCGGTTGTAGGAAGAAAGTCTGGTGATGCATGGTGGGATGATGAAATTGAGGCAGCCCGACAAGAAAAGATAGACTCAAAATCAGAACAGAAGAAAATACAAAACGACTTTGAAGGAAGCAGGAAACTATTATTCAAAGAGATGAAGGAAAGTAAAACTACAGAGCTTGTGAGCATGAGAAACAGCAAAGCTGAAATGCTATATAATACAGACGGGAAATTAGACGCTTTAATAGACTGGAGGTGAAGATATAGGGCAACAGAACTGCGACATAGAACATAACACACTAAAAGCTAGGCATTCACTTTTTCCGGGTTCCTGTTTTGGGCGTTCTAATATGATCTCACAAATAGTCTATTTTAGTACCAGTGTGTGTCTTTTTTAGTGTGCTAACTTCAGATTGATAACTGATCCGAGATGTCGAACTAAACTGATTCAGAGGGTGTACTATTTCAATTGATCCAAACTTCCATATTATTATGAATTTCATGAATTCCATGAATTCCTTGAATTCTATGAATTCCTTGAATTCCATTAATTCCTTGAATTCCATGAATTCCTTGAATTCCATGAATCCCATTAATTCCTTGAATTCCATGAATTCGCTGAATTCCATTGAAGTCCTTGAATTCCATGAATGCCGTGAATTCCATGAATTCCATGATCTCCTTGAATTCCTTGAAGGATATACTTCCGAAAAGGGCATATGTCCGATTTTCTTCGGGCTCCGTGTACTTATGTATTTTGACGCGCTGATTTTATTTTCAACTCCATTTTTTATGAGGAATTCAAAAATATAAAAATGTACCTTGAGTACTGGGACACCCTGTATAATTGGATTTCAAAGAATAAAAATATTGTAAGGTATTTCCACAGATTTTGAAGAATTTTTAAACATTATATATACTTTTAATTCTATATTATATTTAAATAAATATTCGTTAAACTTCCAAGGAATTTTCATGAGCCAACAAAAATTTAAGAGATTTCAAAACATTTTAAAGGATTTGAAATATTTCATGATATCTTAAGAGATGCCAAGGAATTTTCAAATGATTTTAGTAATATAATGGGTTTTTATAGGACTTAAAAATATTTTAAGGTATTTTCACAGATTTAAAAGAATTGTGAAATATTATACACTATATATACTTCTAAATCTATGTATATTATACTTGAATCAATATTTTCAAAACTTCCAAGGATTTTTCAAGAGATTCAAAAAATGTCAAGGGATTCCAAAGAATGTTGAAAATTTTAACGTATTTTTAAAAATACCAAGTAATTTTTCATAGCTGTGAAACAAATATCAAGAGATTTCGAAATATTTGAAATATATTCGATTTTTTTACATTCCGAGGAATTTTCAAGAGCTTTAAAAAATGTCAAGGATTTGGAAAATTTAAAAGTATTTGAAATATTTGATGATATTTAAAAGATTCCAATGAATTTTCAATCAATTTCATTAATACAGGGTGTCCGAGTATTCAAAAAACATTTTTGTATTTTTGAATTTTCAAAAAAAATGGTGTCGAAAATAATTATAAAAAGTTTTTGATAAAGTTAATAATTACCGAGTAATTAACAATTAATGATTAACCAATCGGAAACACGCGTTAGACGGTCGACAGTCCATGTGCCATCGACAAGAGTGTGTGCATAAACAGGTTCAGTTCGTATAATTTTTCCTCCGTTCACTTTTCCAGTAGGTTGTGACTCTCTGGTGTAACTTCACGCGTCAATGAGATATGAAAATTAAAAAATATATTTTCCACAATCATACAAATTACACAACATTCTCATGAATTCTATAAAATTCCCTTAAATTATGTAGAATTTTCGAAAACTCAGTAGAACTCTCCTAAATTGTGAAGAATTCTTCTGAATCACGGTCGTATACACAGGTCCGAGGGCTCTCGTGGTGAAGCAAGTTCCCTAATGTAAGCCAGAAAGTTTCGCAAACTGACCACTGAATGCAGTGGCGTATGTGTCGAGTAGTGTAGGACCTCCAGGATCTGAAAACCAAGATCATTTACGTGATTGAATTCTCGGCACCAGCCGATGGCAATATCACGGCAAAGGTGGAATAAAAACGGACGGAATATCAAGCACTTCTTTTCGAGCTGAGCAGGGTATATGAAAGCTACAAAGTCCATCTTGTAGTTCTCATGATAGGCTGTCTTGGAGGTATAAAAACTTAATTTCTTAGTCAACTCAACAAGATTCCGGCTTGCCAGCGTCAGGCTTATTCCATCGTGAATTTCCCGCTCTTGCTTACCTTCTAGGACAGAAGGAGCAGAAGTGGATGACACGTTCCAGTTGCGTTGGGTTTGGTTGCTTTAAGGAGCCATGATCGTAGCTTCCGGAGCCTAAGACTTCTATAATAAAGCCCAATATGTCAAGGCACACGCTCTTATCAGATTACTTGATTGCATTACAATAATGCGACCGTGACTGATAATAATACATACCGGGACAGCCCCATGCATACTATTAAAAAAAAAATCCAACTTTAACCAAAAAATGCCTTCGACACATTGGGCGGTAACCATCTTAAGATTGAGACATTAATATTTTTATTTATAATGAAATCCCTTCCGAAGGTGTTCTCGCGTTGTCGTCACGGTAGGGCTTGAGAATCCTCTCATGAATTTGACGGCTATGTTGGCTGTAGCATTGCTACTAACAGGGTTTTCCATGCCAGACAGACAGAGAGCGAAGAGGCGAATTAGAAAATTGGAGATCAAAATGATCCAGAGCCTACAATTTTCATCCGATTACATTTTTTTTGTTTTAATTAAAGCTAATTAAATTTTTAAGAGGTCTGTCGAGGCCGATTTTGCAAAAAAGGCTCTGTTTGTTTATTATTTAAGTTGCAAAATTCCAAAAAACCATAATTTTTCATATTTGAGCTGCCTGGTCTGTATCATTTATTGATACGACGTCAAAAAGGTAAAAAATTGATGGATGTACAATCGGTCAACAAATACTGATAACTAAGACAAAGTTCCTGCAATCCATTCAATTGTTATAAACAAATTTATGAACAAGATCGATTTTTTCTGTACATTGAAGCCTGAAAGCTCTTTTTATCACGTTTCGCTTCGCGAAATCGAGTAAAATCAATGTTTCGCTAAAATCAAACACTCAATTATTTTTTTTTCCAACGTTATAAATAAACAAATTCAATAAATAAGCGCTTTTGAATATATAAAATGCATTTTTTCTGCGCAATCATTAGTTTTGCCTTCATGCAGTGAACATTACAGAAGGATCGGTACATGCTACCGATCCGATCCGCGCGGACGACCGGATGAATTCATGACGTCCTCAGCAATGGATGGATTGCATTACCTCATGGCATCACCTAAAAAAACACTAATTTTTGAGATTTCTGTGAGAGTCGTCACATTACTCCATATTCCCACTTAGCAACGAAGGGGTCTTATAATGAATAACAGCATTTTGGATAGCAAATCGCATTCCCAGATCGCGTGCTGTTGAGAGTTTACTGGAGCAAGACGGTTTGTTTTTCGCGCCTATCACAGCTGACTTGTATGGGTATGAGGTAAATACGAGAGCTTATTTCTTGTGCGCGCGATGGCATGGACGCGTATTCAAAGTCGTTACCGAGATCGCCACCTTAGTTACAAAAACATTTCGGGATTATTTTACAGATCCCAACTCGTATAATAGTGTAGTGGTTAAGATAGTGGACTTGCGTGCTTAGTTTTATGCGTTCGAATCCCCCCCGTTGCGTGCGAAATTTTAATTGTTTTATGAGCGTTGTGACGTAAAAATACCGACTAATCATAAGTATATCCGAATATATATCTATGAATTACCCGTGTATTGCTTTGTTAATTATTTTTTAGCAATGTTTTTTTACAATTCATAGTGCCGCCTGTACCGTTAACATAAGTTAGCTCTGCAGTGCGACTCCGATACCGCGTCGAAAGTCGAACGGACCCCTTTTTCTAACGTGTGAAGATAGAAAGAGAGGTTCGTTCGATTTTAGACTTCAAGAAAGCATGGGAGTCTCACTGCTGTTTATATTATCCGTCAAAGTGACATGCTAATTCGTAATTGCAGCGTTGAGCAATAGTGCAGAATAGCGACTGGATCGGTAAAATCTACTGTAAATCATTATGAATCTAAGACCATTTCTTACCTAAAACATCTTGGCACATGAACAAGAATCACCTTTTATGTACTCTTCTCTGAAAAAGACTACTTGGGAAATTTACGAAGGATTGAAACGTTGAGAACTATAATACATTGGCTTTTTATTATTATTTATAATTACAAGCTGCTGGTAACATTTCGATTGGATCTTACATCGGAAATAATATAATATTTTAGTTTTCCATATGGAGCAGATTGAATTAGTAGTGCGAATTATTGCTGCTAGATGCGGTTTAACCGTTTTATTCGAAAATATTGACTGATTGGGCGGTTAGCACCAACTGGCACATCCTTGACTTCGTCTACAGTCAATAACATTCTCATCCAGAGAAGGTGTTAGATTTGTGTAAAATTTGACCCCCCCGGTTTTTGTCAAATGTCCACGTTTTGATACCCCTTGAACCCAAAAAACAGGTTTTTACGAATGTGTCTGTCTGTATGTATGTATGTATGTATGTCTGTCTGTCTGTGAGCACGATAACGTTGGAAAGAGTTAAACTATTGGATTGGCATTTGACATACTCTTTTCGTCTCGTAAGCGGAAGGTCAAGTTCGTTAGCCAGCCATTTTGGATGAAAATTTAAAAAGTGAGCGCATTTTAAACATTTTTGAGGCCTCTTTTTTCACAATTTGGAAATTATATGTGCGCCTGTTCATAGTACTCAAAAATTTAAACAATTTATTTATATGGCATTTTTTGATTAAATGAAGATTTTCAGACTTACAGCATTTCCAAAATCCAAAAGAGGAAACTAAAATTAACATTTTCAGCCAAACAGCGCAACACACGGAAAAAAAGTCAAGGCGAAAAAGTGTTTCTTTTTGTGCGCCCTACAGGATTATCATAACGACTTTTAGAATTTTCTCGAAAAATCGAAAATTCTCATTTTTATTGCACAAAAAATAAGGAAAAATCCAAAATTTAATTCCACGGTCAAACTATGCAAGATGCAACAAATAATGATTCAACAAAAACTGTGCACTCCAAAAGGGTCTACAAATTTGTTATCGGTCACTTTTCGATAGGACGTCTAGTTTCTGTTTTGTTCGTAAAAAATAACATTGACAGTGAAGAAATCGGCCCGAGTAGTGGGCACATTCTCATCAAAACTTTGATTATTTCATTTATTTTACATCTTGTATGTGGGTTTTAAAAACATTTAATTTTTTTCATGTTCCCAATACTATTGGGAACGATTAAAACAATAAAATAACCATCATTAAGACGCTTCCTCCGGCTTGAATTTTAGCCCATATATTACATAATAGCAGTTTCCTCCTACACGGATGAATGGTTCGATGTAATATTTTCACCACATAATCTCAATGGCATAGTAAAGAAAAAGAAAGCCTTCGTTTTTTGAAAAATTGTATTTTTTTTTGGTATTTTTTATTTATTCCAAAATTTGCTTCATTTATGCGCCTGGAAAGGAGCAATCCGCCATCGCGAAAGAACCCACGATGAACCGAAAACAGACGCTCCAAATTTGAAGAGCACATCCAAATGATGGAGTGTGAAATTTCTCGACGACACTTCGCCCCGGGCGGTCCGTCGTAACTCATAGAGATTTCAAGCTGAAAAATAGCTTAAAAGAAGCTTCTCGATTCAACGGTTTCATCTCAAAAGTTGAATGGTTAATACAAATTATAAATGTCTGCATTAAAAGCGTCGGAATAATTTCGATCTTAATGAGTTTCCATACTGGAAAAATCGTCTTGAAAAAACGTCCCTTCTCAGCATTGTCTAATTTAAGCGTGAAAGAGGTCCCTTCCAAAAAAAAGGGTTTACGGAAGCTTGACCCTTTTTTTTGGGAGGGATCTCTTTTACGCTTAAATTGGACAATGCTCAGAAAGGACGTTTTTTCAATACGAGATTTCCAGTATTGAATTTCATTAAGATCGTAATTATTCCGACGATTTTTAATTCAGACATTAATCATTTTCATTGACCGTTTAACTTTTCAGATGAAACCGCTGAATCGAGAAGCTTCTTTTAAGCTAGAGTTCAGCTTCAAATCTATATTCAGATCCGAGATAATTTCTTTGTACATTTTTAGTTCTACTAATTAAAATAATCATTAAATCAACGTAAAACAAATTGCCGTTTGTTAAGTACATGTTACTGAATACTCATGAATTTTTTCAATTTTCTGTTACCAATTTTTGAACGTGTGGAGGACTTCAATGTAGACGTAGTGAAAGTTGAGGGTCATTTCTCCTGTTTTTTCACACATTTTCTGTCACAGGAAAGACAAAAAATTGTTCACGAAAATTAAACTGACATCGTTTCACACGTATAATGTGGAAGAATAATACTGCCTTTGACTCAACATTTTGCGATTTTTTCTTGCAGTGTAATAAAGCTTCAAATCCAGGTGTCAGGACTTTTGAATCCGACTTTAGTTGTGTCAAGTAAGCTTTACCTGCTACCCTTTCGAGTCTAGTATTTAGCCCGACGTTATTTAGCCCGACGGAATATATACTGGTGAGGGAGACGACTGAAAGCTGGATAATACGTTACTTCGTCCGTCAGGGACTGTACAAGACGGATCTATGATTGCAATCAATTGTAATAAAACAATTATAATTATAATTGCATAAGCGAAAAATGTATACGCAATGTTGGAAATATTTCAGTGTATTTCAAGTAACTTATCGCAAATCTGCCAACTCTGACCACTGCTTTACAAAGTAAGATCGAAAGTAAAAAATTTAGCTCAAATTATAAGAGTTATATATATATATATATAATTAAAAACTAAAGGTTAACAACCACCGCAGGGTCCCACTGGGAGCAACTGTCATCTATGCTAAGTGTTTCCAGTGAGCGTAGCTCCAGTAGCCTCTACGTGGCGTGCATGCTACTCCAAAGGGTCCGTTTGGCGCCGTGCAGACGAAAATCTGTCCATTTTTCGGGGTTTTGTCAGAAGGATTTTTCGTTCACGGGGCCATGACCTACAAAATGTCACAGTTGCAGAGTGCTAAGTGTTTTCAGTGAGCTCCGCGCCAATAGCTTCTATGTAGCGTGAATGCTAGTCTGAAAGGGTACTTTTGGCGCGGTGCAGATGAAAATCTGTCCATTTTTCGGGGTTTTGTCATTATGATTTGTTGTTCGGGGGTCATGTTCTACAAAATATCAAAAAATTATCAAAATACACTGAGACCTTTTTTCAATACATTTTGTGCGGGGTCCTTTCGAACTGAAAAGCCGTGTTTACAGTACTTTTCTGAAAACGGAACCTATATTCCTCCTCAACAAATAGAAGTTTCCCATGTAGATATAAAATGCTCTTACCAGTTCTTTCCTCTGAGAAGAATTTTAAAAGAATTTTTCGAATTCCCAGGTTTTTACGATAGCATTATGAGCTACGTTAAAAAACTCGAAAAAGATGAACTCTTGCTTTCAAATATGGTCCAAGGATCATTTTGGAAGAAAAAAAGTCTTGTTCGAGAATAAAATAGTGCTGCCGTTATTTCTTTACAGCGACGACTTTGAGATCAATAATCCGCTACGCACTCATCGAAGAGTATCCAAAATTGGTGCTGCATATGTCGTGATTCCATGTCTGCCTCCACAAAGGCTCCAAAGAGCTTAATTTTCTAGAAGATAAAGGAGTCAATATCACGACGCCTTGTGATTCAGTTACGATTTATTTTTCAATTGCTGGCGTAATTGGTGACAACCTTGCAGCAAACACTATTCTAGGGTTCCAACAATATTTCTCATCCAACTATCCCTGTAGATTTTGTTTGGTCCATTTCAATGACATTGGCGATACATTGAATATTTCTAAATGCGTTATGCGAAGCGAAGAATTACACGTTCATCATTCAGCCCAATATGCACCTTCCAATACAGGAGTTGCCGGAATTTCAGCATTACCCGGCCTGAAATCTGCATTGACCCTTGAACTTTGCACAGTTGACCCAAAGCATGACATTCTGGAAGGTTTTTTGCAATATGGCGTTGGTCTTATCTTATTCACTTTCATAAAATTGGAAAAGTTTCTTACTCTCGACATTTTGAACGAACGGATCGATAATTTATTCTATGGATGAGCCGGGATTCTTGAGAGTACGTCTATATTCAAGATTCCGTAATGCAACTAAGCATCAACTTTTTATAGCATATGGATTTGATGTTGAAGACGATCATAATCATGTCCAAAATGATAATGATGTAATTCTTAGATACTATTGTACCTGTCAAAGCGGAGCTTGGACTCTAGGTCCATGTGCACATGTTGCTAGTGTGTTATGGTATCTGGGATATGTACGACATCAAGACAATATCAGATATCCCGATAACTGATTACTAAACACCACATTGGATGCTGCAAATAGAGAGGTCGAAATAGTGAATGAATAAGAAGCGAATGTGTGCGCATGTTGGTATACACACGCGCGCATACGCGCCTGCATATACAATATATGTCTTGGCTTAATTGGCTGCGCAACAGCACAGCGCCTTGTCTTAACCGACTAGGCAACCCGCCTTGCCTTATTTGGCTGGGCAACAGCGCCTTGTCTTCACCGACTGGGCAACCCATCTTGCCTTGATTGGTTGGCCTGTGTGGTGTCTCAAAATCCAAGCTTCTACGTCCTCGTCGTGGACCCTGGAGGCTACATCTAAAATTTGTAACGACTGAATGACGGCAATGGTAAATGCATTTATCGCAAGTACTTCATTTTAATAAATGTAATTAGAATTTCAAAATTAAAAAGTTGAAAAAACTTTTCTTTCTTCGGTCTTACGGTCAAATAATGTATAAACAATATCTGTTTTTTCATCATCCTATTTATTATTTAGAACTTTCTCCGTTAAAAATTAAATTGAATTGGCTTGGAGCCTCTCAAAAAATTTTTTTTGAGGCTCAAATTTTGATAACAATCACATAAATTTTCGACATGAGTATTAAATCTTCACCTTATGTAACCTTTTACTAGTTACATGTTAGACTCTAAAATGTCTATTTTTTGACACTACGAAATTTTTAATGACAGAAATGGAAACTTTCCTGATGAAGGCCCGCAGTGAGAGCCGAAACGTAGAAAAAAAAAAATTTTAAAAAAACTATAATCGTTTCTTTATGTTTGTATTTATTGGACCGTAAGACCGAAGAAAGAAAAGTTTTTTAAACTTTTTCATTTTGAAATTACATTAACAGTCGAAGAAAAAGGAGAATCAACTTGGAATCTTGCTCCAAAAAATTGGTTTAGATAATTACACCTGTCAATTAGCAGGTTCTCTCGACAGCCTGCTACACCTTTTTTCGAGCCACGTTGTTCGTACATCTCACGCTTTCGTCCCTCTATTTGGAAAGCCGGTTGATAGATTTCGGAAAATTAATTTCTTAAGGTATATATTTGTCCTTGTTTTGTTATAGTATTAGATAAGAATTTTACTTTATATTGTTTATATATCCCCCCCCCGCTTTTTTTCCTCAAGAAATCGAAGCTTTGAAGCACTCTCGACGTAGGAATTGAAGCAGGATAATTATGTTTCTCATTAAAATATCAAATCAATAAATCCATGTTAGGTTAAATTATAATAACATTATTGATATGTGCAACTTCCTGAAAAGTATAGATTTAGAGGCGGCGGTTAGAATTTGGAAAATTTCATTCAACATCAGTCCGCAAATTAACTTCTGCACAATTAATATACTAACAATAGAATTGAAAATCAAAATTAATACTTTTGACGAACAAAACGTTTCCCTCACGCAGTGTAAGAAGAATTAATCATTGATTAATTATTAAATAAATAACAAATAAAAATTGTAATTAATTACTAATAAACAATTAAATTAACCAATAATTTAATTGAATTATTAAAAATAGTACGTATATCGCTTAGGCCATGAGGAATTTTGAGACACGAGACAATGTGGAAATCGTCCATCACTTATAATACTTGGGTCAATTAAAAACTATATCTTTAAAAAAAAAAACAGCAAAGATGTCATCTAACTAACTTTTTCAAAAGGTTTTTAAAAAGCCTGAATACAATAATATTCCGAGTTTAGCAATCTTAAACAGAAAAAGTTAAAAATAGGATGAGTAGAACAACCATCACAAAGAAAACATAGAAACTTATGTCGATTTTGAACGAATTCAAGTCAAAAATTGGAGTCAAAAATTAATAATACAATAAAGATTGTTATTGAAGTCTCTAAAAAATTGAAGAGACTTCACTCACTTTAAAAACAACATCTTAAAAATATAAAAAAGAGATCTTTATAATGGTTAGGAAGGGCGAAAAAAAAATGACAATATGGAGATACATTAAGACAGTATACGTGATGAACGTTTAACAAGGATGAGTTTTCATCTCAGAGCATATATTACATGGAGTGCTAATCAGGGTTAATTTCGCGTCCAAAAGATAGGTAGCGCTGTTCAAAATCTCAGACGGTGAAAGTACTTGTCACTTATAACGTCGCCAGACGTAACTTGTCATATTATACACTTTTTTTATAAATAGCTTTAAAAATTCCTGTAAATATCAAAATAAGATCTCCCTCAGTTTTCGAGAAATAATTAAGAGCAGAAATGCCTCAAAGGGGAGGCTCTGGAAGCCGTAAGAAGTCTGTTGCTGACAGGGGATTGCGAACGAGTCATGGTGGTCCTTAAGGCGAGATTCGGACGAGAGGAACATATAATTCAACATTTAATACGTAAGGCCACATATAGCCCAGCAATGAAAGAGGTACGGCATGAATCGCTAATTAAATTTTCTAACCAAGTAATTAACCTAACAGGGTCCATCAAATCACTAAATTGTCCCGCTTATGTATTAAATCCCGTATTGACAGAGCAATTGATACAAAAATTACCTGCGCCGTTACGGTTAGGTTGGGGTGAAGTGGTGGTAGACAAAAATGGGTCAGTGTCTTTAGAAGAATTGTCATTATGGCTGGAAAAGAAAGCAGCATGTGCAAGCACCGTAATTAACCCTCTAGATTCATTTCAAGCATGCAAAGAGAAGCGCGTGTTATCTATTAACGAAGAATAATACAATATAATACTTATGCTTACCTGGATACTGGTTCTAATGTTACCTTGATACAAGAAGACCTTGCTCGAGAACTAGGATTACGAGGACCGACGGAGCCGCTGCTGACTGAATGGATGGACAAGTCAACACTGGAAGATAATCAATCGAGAAGAGTGAGCTGCAAGGTCAAGGACACGACAAATAAATACTTCCAACTAACAGAGGTACGTACCATAAAAAGAGTGAAACTTCCTTGCCAATCTATAACAGCAGACATGAAAGCATGGGATCATGTCAAAGGTTTCAATATCCCCGACATGGAACAGGCGCAATCAAAGCTGTTAATTGGAGAGGATCACTCACATTTGATAAGAGTACAAAAAACTATAGTTGGACGACTGGGCACAGCAGAGGCATCACTCACCGCTCTAGGGTGGTTACTACATGGGAAGTACCTTGATGGCCGAGTAGACGAAAACTACACTCTTTTAATTCACAAGAACGAAGAAGAATGCGAAATGGATGAACTTCTTCGGAAGTTTTGGAGTACCGAAGACTTCGGCGTGACCCCTGTAATGCAGACACTTCGTTCAAAAGAAGATCGAAGAGCTATGGACATACTCGACAGGACGGCCAAACGGGTAGGTGATCATTGGGAAGTTGGACTTTTATGGCGAAGGGATAACGACGTACTTACTGAGAGTCGAAAGACAGCCGAAAAAAGACTGCGATTAGTCGAGACGAGGCTGTCGAAAAACTCGACCCTGAAAGAAAAGTACAACGCCAAGTACAAAGATTAATAGGTCAGATGAGATGACATAAGGAGCTTATATATTAAATCTTCATTGGTCGAAATTCCAGAGCAATTTCGTGTGTTAGATTTTCTGAAACACTTGAAATTCTTATTACGGGCTTCTGCTGCTTCTTCTGAATACGGTATATTTTGAATATTTGAATTACCTAAAAAAAAAACTGAAAAGCAGTTTTGAAACTAAGAAAGAAAAGCGATTACTTTCTGCCAATAAACGCCTAAACTATAAATTTGTTCACATAATTTGTTTATAAAATAATCAAATTATACCATATAACGAATTTTCATAATGAAACGTGATCTTGTTGATAAAATCGAGCAATTTCAACTTACAAATATACGTTGCAAGCAAAATTTCCAATATGTTGACATTTTGTTAATATAATTTGTTTACACTGTGTGTCGTAAGCAAAAAATCAGACAAAAATATTCAACTCGCGGCCTCAAAATGCAGAACCGATTACTGAATTGCTAAATATCTTAAACCAAAAAAAGTACTTCAGCCATTCGTTAATTGTGCAGTCAATTTCAGACAATAATATTTTTTCACGATTTGCGGGGAAAACATTGTTTAAACAAATGAAAGTTTTTTTTAAACGTACTAAATATCATGAAAAAATATATGACTCTCTAAATGTTTTCATTGTGTCATTCGTTCCAGAAAATAACTTCACAATTCTTACGACTCACAGGGAGAAATAATTGTTTAAATGAATAATAATTGTTTGGACAAGTCAGAGTTATTTGACGAAAATACTTGCAAACCCTCTACTTATGGGTAAAAAATTATTCATGTGGAAAAAATTCCAAAAAATACCGTCTTTAGCGTGAATTGTGTACAAAACTGCAGTGTAAATGCACAGAAGTTGTGTATTATACATAAAGATTTCCATTATTACAGCAAATATTAACCGATTTTCATGAATCTTTTTTTCACTCTCTTGCAATTATATGAATAAATTGATTCTGCTCATTTAAATTAAATTAATCCATTATTTCATCATGTCAGTTTTTCTAAACGGCCGTAATCTCATAATAATGCAAGGGTTCATTCGTTCCGGATAATTTGACTCGCTCCGGGATGTCTACCGACTGGAGTTTGACAAGGGTGAACAGGCACGCTGGGGAAATGCATGGACAGCTAACACTGAGCGAAACTCACAAGGGGGGTTAGGTTGGTGTCCGACGCCGATTTTTTTGTAACTTTGCAGGTGAAAAGAGGATCCCAGACTGATTATCTAAATCTGGACTAGTATGAGGGTCTACTATGTCAATAGTGGAGAGTCCTTTATCGATTGATTTATAGTAAGCATTCTGATAATAATCTTGAATAAAATATTACTAATTTGTAGTAAATCGTAACAAATGTAATTAGTAAGAAAAAATTCTTTATGAATTTAATTTTTAACGTTTTTTCTACGAATTATTAGTTTTTACTAAAGATTGGTATATAAATACTTCTTACTATTCATCAATTGATCAAAGTAAACACACTATGTAATTAGTATAATTTCATACTAATTTAGATGTAAAGTATAACATATTATCTATCCTATTCAAAAACAGTACACGGATTGAAAAAATGAGCAACCCTCACGTAACCCTCCTGATATACAGCCTTAAAATTAAACGAAATATTAAAATTAATCATGAATGGGTCAAACGTCGCTAAAAATTGTGGTTATAAACGCAGTTTTATTTTTAGAATTAAGAGCATAAATATGTATATATAGAACTTCAAAACAGTCAGTTCGTGGTATACGTAACTTACTGGACGGCACTTTGCCTAACGCATTTTAATTTCTGGTCTGTTAGTAATGCTCACTGCTATATTTAATATATATCTATATAGATCCCTACATAAATCACAATTCTTTAAAACCTTCGTTAAAGATAAATTTAAAAACTAATACAATTATGGTCAAACGTTGTATACAAGCGTGTAATAAGTTATTAAATATAATTATTTAACATTTCAACGTGTTTAAACTGTTAACGCTTACAACTGTCGCTTGCTTACAAATTTCCGAGTGTGTGATCCGTCCCATAAATATTCCCTAGAAAAAAGTAAATAATCAATAAGGATAATCAATCATTTAAATTAGTGGTATCGTCGAGGCCTGGTGGGCCTTTAGAAGAAAGTTGAATTTTCATCCAAAAAATTCATTTCAAACCAAGAAATATTTCCGAGTAATTTCCGAGTAATCTTTATCAGTTACAAAAATCAACTTCTGTTATTTCTTCTGTGTTATTTTTTTACTCAAAAAGATGAATTTTCAACAAAATACATGAATTTTCTACCAAACAGTTGAATTTTTAACTTATACAGTATACAGGATACAGTTTCAGCCAAAAATGGTAAATGGCAACAAAAAAAAAAAAAAAAACAATTTTCAACAAAATTGTTAAAAGTCCAACCAAAAAGATGAATTTTCGACCAAGGAGATTGAATATTCTATAAAAAATACAAATTTCCAACCCTACTTCACCTAGCCTCATTTCCCCTTACTTCCCATCGATAAATTAAAATGAAAAATACATACTAATTTTCAGTTGAATGGTATCCTAACGCAAGGGGAAAACATTGCCGACAACGGAGGCGTGAAAATATCGTACCTGGCTTATCAAGATTGGGTGAAAAGACACAGTACCGAACCCAAATTGCCTGGATTAGACTATTCCCCGTCACAGCTTTTTTGGATCTATGCATCTATGCAACATTGTGCCAAATATACACCAGAGTTCATTAAAATGATCACTGCGTCAGATCCTCATAGTCCATCAGGATTCAGAATCATAGGTACATTTTCTAACAGGCCAGAATTTGCGAAAGACTTTAATTGTCCAGTGGGTTCCAAAATGAATCCAGTTAAGAAGTGTTCCGTATGGTAAAACTACCAAAAACTGTAAAGTGCTGAAACCGTATGATCTAACTTAAGTCCGCTATACTATACACGGGTTTTACTGCGATTTTCCTCATGCTCTATAAATAATAAATATCTTTGGTGAATACGATACAGATATTTAATAAAGATGGGCACAGCCGCTGGAATGCAGACTCAGTAGAGTCATTTCTTGGATCATTTCGCGAATGTAATGTAATACTTACAGTAAATCACAAGTTGCTCATTTTGATCCCGAAATTGAATCAAAATTATATGCAACACTTTTATACAGCCCGTGTGGAAATTGCCAAATGTTTGAACAGTTACAAGTTTGGCCACAACTTGGAAATTTATTTCATGGCTACAACAGGGTTGATATCTTAAATCTAGTTTAAAACAACTCTGTTTCACAGCTCTTGATTGCAGCGCCATCAACTTGGCTGTGCATCTGTTCTCAGTCGGGCTCCATCTTGAACCTCTTGAACACAAGCAGGTTGGTTTGAGGTTATGCTGGGGATTGTTTTTGTGATTTTGTCTGTATTAATTATTATTAAAGTGTGATTCAAATGATAACAAATGCCGAAAGTGAAAAGTACTTGTCGCATTCAAAAATTTAATTAAAATTGGTTTAATAACTCCTTGTTTATTTAATAAACTATATATTATTTCAGAGAATTACACCTTCTGAAATATTGTTCACAAAAAAGTAGCTGACCAGTTAACTGATCCTTTAGAGATCAAAAATGAAAAAAAAATTAATCTATAAAATGTAGATTACCTAAAAATCAAATTTCAAATAATTAAATATTTTATTATTTAAATAATTGTAAATAATTTTATTTGTCTGTCTGTGAGCACGATAACTTTCGAAAGAATTGACCGATTGGCTTGGCCTTTGTTATACTCTTTTAGTCTCGTAAACGAAAGGTCAAGTTCGTCATCCAGCCATTTCGGATTAAAATTCAAAAAGTGAGCGCATTTTGAAAATTCTTGAGACTATGTTTTTTCAAAATTAAAGAAAAAGAGTTGTTGGTTCCATGCCTAGATGTAGGCCAGTAACAAAAGTTTTGGTGTGACTGACATTACAAGTAGACTCTCCATCATACAGCGAATCACTACTTAACTTGGACATGATTTCATCTCACAAAACAAATTTCGCGTATAACGGTGATAGTTGGGTGTACAATCTCAACAATGAATATTACAAACAATAAAATAGCTTCGGAGTAATAATGAAAAATGAAAAATTCAATTTTACGGTCTAACTATACAAGATAACACAAATGATGATTAAACAGAAATTTTGTTCTCAAAAAAGGTCTACAAATTTGTTATGGGATATGCCCGATAAGTGGGCACATTTTCATACAAACTTTGCTTATTTCATTTCATTCATAACATATGGTCGTTGCCGTAAGCGCGCTCAAACTTTTGGGTTTCAATTAGGCGACGACCAGAAATGAGCATAGAGCGCGATGTTCACATGATTTCTAAAACAAATATCGAGCGCGATGCGTGAGTGTCTTGACGAGAATGTTTTCCTTAAGGTCGATAGAACCTTAAGTAAATTAGTTCTTCTTTTTATTTGAAACTGACGTAATCAAACCAAAAGCAGGTCATCACAATAGCGAGTACACTAAGTGCGAGAACCTGGAGAAACCGAGATTAAAGCGTTAAGCAAATGTGTCCGAGCGCGTAGCGCGAGCTGAATACATTATCGAGCGCGAAGCACGAGATGAATACTCATTGATGGCGAAGCGCGAGACCCAACAGGTGCGCGCCCTAGGCGTGCTCACCTTCTCGCATTCTTCATCTAGGCAGTTCTGCATCAATCTTTCGAATTTTCGCGAATGTTTGCAAATTAGTGTTCAGGGACATGTTATCGACCGAACACACTAGCTGCATTTTGATTATGCATTTCTAAACAAAGACCTAATTTGAATTTCGCGCCTGATGTATTCGATACCGTAGGAAGTGTTGCACAGCGCCATCTTCACCTGACTTACCGACCAGACTAAATACATCTAGATGGGAAACAACTACTTCGAAACTGAACGGAAGTCTGGTAGGACAAATGAAATTTCTGTGGGGTTTCTGCTGAATATGGTTACAATAATTAATAAGCAGTCGCGGACAATTGTCCAGGGATGGTCCCGAAGGAATAAGGCCTAAGCGGAGGCGTGACAACCGTGCCGAAAGCTTGATGGCACCTGGGTGAGGTGCCTCAAACGGTGACTCTGGGATACCGGGCGACCTATCAGAGTATGCAGCCTTATCCATGCATGCGGGGCTCAACAAGGATGGACGTATCCTTTTCCCTAGCTACTCGTGGGAACAACAATTTTAACAACAAACGTAGTTGTAGTAAGTGCGGTTCAAAACAATCGAAAGCGCAGGGCTCCTGACAATGGGTCGGACAACAATGCCGACTATGCTAGAGTTGGGGGAGCCAATCAAGACAGAGTCAATATGATTGACCAGCAGAATATCATTACTTTCAAGTGGACGGATCGACTCAGGGACGACCCGCTGGAGTGCTATGATACCAGTATGGCCCCTGAACAAAAAGGTTACAAAGCGCGAATGCATACTCTGTAGTGCGCGAAACACCCAGTGCTCTCGCATTTTTCGCATAAACGTCTGCGAAACCGTGCCGAGGAACTCCGGAAAAGGGGTTACATAAGCGGAGCTCCTACTCAACCGCAGCCAGGACAAGCAGGCAACAGAGAAAGAGAGGTGACACTGAGACCAACCGCGAGCAGGCATCCAATCGAGGAAGAGAGATGCTTCAGGACCCAGAGAAACATCAACATTCAGGTTTCTCTCAAGCCCAAAAATCTGGTTGAACTGGATGACGAGCTTCGTGGAGGTTTTTCCGAAGAACCGGACCTCTGGACTATCAATTGTAGTGTGTATAATGCAACGAGAGCTTTGGCATATGCAAACCGTATAACAAAATCAACGGTTGATCATAAGACTAAAAGACGAATGCATCAACTCAGCAGAAAGATAGGCTGGGCAAGGCAGTACGCTTCGCGCATTCAGTGCGTGATTGACTACATAACATCTCGTAGGACTTTCACTGCCAAGGTTCGACAGTTCGCGCGCGAGTTGCAAGTCTGTCATCACACACTCAACAAGTTAAAGCAACTGACCATCAGGCAGCATATTTTTGACAGAATACGAGTACTATCTAACGCCAGAAGGAGTCTGGAGCGGAGAGGGAGATGGGTCAGAGAAAATCAATAGTTCTTCTCGGACCCATCTCGACTCTTCCAAGACCCTCCAGTTACTGTCGTCCACCCGCCCACACCAGAGGAGGTCGAGGCATTTTGTGCCACTTTCTCTACTCTACTATTACGCTACTACCGGAAGTGGCAACTTTGTGAAATAATCGGAAGCTTCAATAAGGGAAATTCCCCCACCACGAGAGCCCCCGGACCTGTGTATACGACCGTGTAAATAACATATTTAATATAATTAGTTAATGGAATTGGAAAATTCAAAAAAAAGGGGGAAAAAATTAAATCACCTTGAGGGTTTATAAAATAATTATTTAACACGTTTTAAATAAAAAGAGCGAAAAAAAACAAAATTTCGCCAAAAAGATTAGATCGCGCGACAGCGTGCCCCTCAGCGAACCACCTTACCGCTGTACCACTGACTTTGGTTGGGAAAATCTCGTGCGCCACGGTAGATCTCGTGTTGCACGAAAATCGTGATTTTCAAAAATTCATTTAAAAAAACTAGGGCCCAATTATAAGAAAGCCGATATAAGTGTCTAATATTTTTCGTCGTTCTATCGAGTTATACTAGTCTCACCTCTAAGTCAATGTCGCAGAGCAGGCCTTCCCTTGTTAGAGACAAAAATCTATGCCTTGAGACAGGAGTATTTGATTTGGAAAGAACCTGAGAGATTTATAACTAGAAGAGAAGCCAAAAGGCTGCCAAGGCCTCCGAGGGTCATTAATAATCCGCTTTATATTTTACAGAATGTTTATAGTATTCATCTCCATGATATTTATTTTTCATGTAATAATAAGTTTGTTTATATGCAATAATTATGGGGCATAATTTCTGAAGTGTACTCATCTCGAAAATGAAAGTAGTCTGATTGGGCTAAAAATTGGCCCAATTGTAGTCCCATTAGATAGTACTCCTCACACCAAAAATGAATTCATTTTGATAATTATTTATGAAAGTGGAGAGGATACAATTTTTTTATTTTTTTAGCAAAGGCTTACATTCAAACATTTGTAACTTTTTTTCTATTGCCTTAAACGAAATTTCAGTCCAGATGTTTTTTATAGATTTTTTCACAAACTTCCTCGTGGCCATAACGATTTTATTCAAGAGTCAAAATTTGACCCTCATCTTGTGAAATCAAAAATAAATTGTACTTTTTTCAAATTTCGACACTTTTGTTTTCCTTTAAAATAGTTTTAAAAGAAAGCTGAGACTTTTTCCTATAGGATTCCTAATTTTCAGAGTGGCAAATTGATTCATCTTTGAGTAATAGAACGATACGTAAACAAGATGCCATGATAGAGCGGGTGGCGCGCGATCTCCCCTAGTGCGCTCATTTTAATGAATGATGTTAAATTATAACTCTCTCGAATGCGACTTTCATATTTTGCCCAGGAGAATAATATGGGAATGTACGAAAAAAATTTAGAATTTGCATTGTCAACCAAACATTTGAATTTTTAAGTCTCAAAAGATGATTTTTTTCGACGACAGGTAAATTTTCATCCCGAAAAGTTGAATTTTCGACAAAAAAGTTCATCTTCAGCCAAACGAAATGAATTTTCTGCCATAAAAGGTGAACTTTAAATGCAAAAGAACGAATTTTCTACAAAGCAGTTGAATTTTCGACCAGCTAAGAGGAATTTAACAAAATATTTGAAGTTTCAAAAAAATATTTAAAGTTTTTACCGTAAGACAAATGTTCAGTAAATTCATAAATTTCTAACCAAATAGTTGAATTTTCAACTAAAAAAGTGTTTTAAAACCAACAATAAAATAGTTAAATTTTCAAACAAAAAAAAACTAGTTTTCAACAATACAAAAATGAATGATCTTTCATTTGGATTCAACGAAAAAAGACGAATATTGAACAAATTAGCTGTATCTATTTCAAATCAAGCAGATTGTACTCGCCAAGTCGCAGACTCTCAAGGAGATGAAACATTCTGTTTTTTAGAAGAAACTAGGAAATACGTATTATTCCGATTTCCAGAACTACCCCTATAAGAGCACATTTAAAGAATACCGTCTACGGTGCCTTCAACTAAAACCTCAAAAAAATAAAAATCACAAGACACGCATTTTCAAGACTGTATAGTTAATATCCTTATAACCACAGAAAAATCCAACAACCCTCAAGAACTACCCCTACCACATTTAACGAACCCCGTCTCGACTGCCTTCATCTAAAATCGCCAAGAAAATTTGTAATTGATAATAATCACAAGACACGCATTTCCAAGACTGTATTAAATATCCATTATAACCACAGAAATATCCAGCAACCCTCAAGAACTACCCCAACCTCATTTAACGAACCCCGTCTCGACTGCCTTCATCTAAATTCGCCAAAATAATTTTTAATTGATAATAATATAAGGCACGCATTTCCAAGACTGTATTAAATATCCTTATAACCACAGAAACATCCAACAAACCTCAAGAACTACCCCTACCTCATTTAACGAACCCCGTTTAGATGGCCTTCATCTAAAATAGCCAAAACAAATTTTAATTGATAATAATCACAAGACACGCATTTCCAAGACTGTATTAAATATCCTTATAACCACAGAAATATCCATCACTCTGTTCTATATTAGTTACATTACAGAATTCCAGAACTGTTACGTATCCTTACAGTAACAGCGTTACAGAACCGTGTGACCTTTATGTTCCTTTTTTGGTACATATTTACAGGGTAACATTGTTCCGTAATAGTGCCGTAACACATATGTAACAAAGTTACGATGTAAATTTGTTCTGTAATCGATCCGTAACAATTCCATAACGGTGTAACAACGTTTTTGCATTTATTGTATCAATTCCGTAACAGTGTTACAAACCTATGCTTTTCTCAGCTCAACAGGGCTTAATTCAGGTACATAGGGTTTTATTTTCGCATGCCAGGACGGAGTCATTTCCACCTTAGTATACCGCAACCGCATTTTATGTCAAGAAGTTCCAAGCGGTAGGTGCAGAGCGTGTCATACACACGTTGAGTACCTAGAACACATACTATCGGGGTGCCCCACACACGCAGGAACGACTACATCTACAGATATAATGCGACCCTAAGAGTGCTTTATTACCATCTTTGTCGCTCTCACAGTGTTGGCCGCGACCCTGTTCTACCGAACGCTCCAAGGGATATAGAGTCAATTGTCCAAAACGAGAAGTGCCAAATATTCTGGAACTACTTTTTTCGGACAGCAATCTCCGTTGCCCACTCGAGGCTTGACATTGTTCTCCAAGACTTCGAGAAACGAACTATATTCGTGATCAAATTCTCGGCTCCTTCCGAATGTAACATCACTGCCAAGGAGAAAGAAAAGGAAGAAAGGTATCAAGACCTTAAAAGGGAGCTGCAACGACTGTGCCCAAAATATTCGGTACAAGTAATTGTCCTTGTGATTGATGCTCTCGGAGGTGCGAAACTATCACTGGTTCGTAACCTCGAAGCTATATCCGCGTGCAAAAATATGCCACGGCACTTGCGAAATGAATGCAGAAAGCTGTCATCCTTGGGTCGCTTCGTGTCCTCAAAACACACAAGGGTTTCGCCGGCCTATCGTTATGATTTCGTCGTGTCCTGTGACCACCGTTCTCACGGTTGTGAGATGTGCCCATGAGTGGGATTTACCGCGGTCCTACTGGCAGCCGGTGTCATTTTTAGATGGTAGTTGCTCCCAGTGGGACCCTGCGTTGGTTGTTAACCTTATTTTTTAATTATATATATTTAATTAAACACTGAAGGTTAACAACCACCGCAGGGTCCCACTGGGAGCAACTGTCATCTAAAAAATGACATCGGCTCTCAGTAGGACCGCCTCATTCAAGGAATATGACTCAGCGATAGAAGAATAAGGATAGAAAAAGAAATCGATAACGCTTTACAATTAGAATTTCATTAAAATGTAAACATATGAAATGAAAGTTGAAATGAAAAGTCGATGTTAAATAAGTGAAATTAAAATAAAACAATGTACTTAATAAGTATATCAGTCAATTCCGAACAACTAGATAATACCTACAATTTTTGGGGAAATTTCCCGAAACCTATGGTAATTCATAGCAAAGTTTGGAAATATTCCCTACAATTCAGGGAATTGATTAATTCCTGCTGAATGTAGGGAATCGTTACAAAAATAATTTTTTATTTCCACGCTAATTAGGTAAATTTTCTGAAAACTATGAAATATTACCGTATGTTCAGGAAGATATTTTGCTCTAAAATATTTGATAAACTAGCACAATATTTTGAACAATTTTACACATTTTTTGGAAAAAAGATTTATTAATGTTATACTCATCTCCAAGTTTTCTTTCCGTCGTTTTCATAGAAGATTATAGAAAATTGTAGATTTTTCAACAGTTCGGCATAGAAAACTTCAAATTTTTATAAATTTCTTTCGATTTTTAATGAATAATTATTAAGTTGATTCTGTATGAAAAATAAAATTTTTCTAAAAATAATAATCAAAATCCACAAAAAAAGTTTTTGATTAATCAGTGAAGTGTAGTGTAGTATGCACCACGATACAGTTCTTTGACGCTCTGAGCTGGTTGTTCATGAGAACTTCGCCAGAGCGCGACGTGTCACCTGTCTCTAAACAGAAATGACGGGCCGAGTGTTTAAGAAAGCAGTCCACGCGAAGCAAAGCATACTTACCTGGCGCAGAGGCAACCGTGATCGACAACTTGATGATCAACAAGGCGTTTCCTTCAGGGCTTTTTTATCAGCATTGCACAAATTTTGGGGAATTTTTCCTACATAAATTTCTGGAAATTCCCGAAATTTTAAGATAATACAGAATAACATGAGGAATATTTCCCATCAAATTTTTGGGAAAATTCACCACTTTTTGGTTAATATTCCAGAAAAGTTTAGGGAGATTGCTGTATACAATGAGTGCCAATATTCAAAAAGTTTTAGGCAATGTTCTATAAATTTTGGAGGAATTTCCCTACATAAATGCCGGGAACATTCCTGAAATTTCAGGTATTATTTCACAATAGCATAGGGAATTTTCCCCATAAAATCTTGGGGAAAATTCACCACTTATTGGTTAATATTCCCCCCCCCCGAAACTTACTTTTTCTCAATATTAATTTTTTTTCTTCATTTATGATACTTTAGGGTACGTTATGTTTCAGTAAGTAACTTTCAATTGTTTTCCATAATTGTTAAATGATTTATAATTTTTGTATAAGAACGTTGTTCCAACAAATCTGAAAAAGCTGACGTGTGGAACAAACGGGAAATTGATTCGAATTCAGCACAAAAAACTATTCTGGAAATTACACACACTTCATTTTGTAAATGTAAACATCACTTTATGTTGATTAGTTTTATTTCTCATGCGTATTCAGCGTATTGTGCAAAAGAAATATTTTGCGATTTTCCCTACAAAAATATAGGTTGACATTTTTATTTTTTAAAAGAAGTATGAATTGCTCTTAAAACTCATGATAATAACATTGATTTCGATATTGTTCTACTAGAAAAATAATCTTTAGAAAAAGCACTCAATGTCCTAAATAAGTGTACATTTCAAGTTTGGTATTCGTAATAATATACATAATAAAATGTACAAATATTAGTTATTTTTATTTATTCATGCTCTTATTTTTCAAGAAAAAAATTAGGCAGGTGAAAAGCGAAAACGAAACAATAAGAAATATAAACAAAAATTTAGTTTCAGCGAAGAATTGTATCGATATGTAGCAGAATGACTCTTCATATGTATCTCACCGTATACGCATGACTTTTTCTACTTGGTAGTCAGTGGTCCACATATCCAGTAGAAAGTTTTTTTGGAATATAAGTCAAGTATTTTACGGGTATACAAGGTGTATAGCATCCTGGAAATCATTGAAAACCTGGAAAAGTTGTTGAATCTTTTTACCTGGAAAAAGCTGGAAAAGTCCTTGAATTTTGCATAAAACTTTTCTAGCACCTAATTGTTCATTTTATCACGGTGAAAATACGAACCCACTATCAAAAATATTTCAAAGCTTCTTAATTATTCTCGATTTTTTTCTACTTTAACGGTGATTTCATTGACATTTTTGTTTCAAACCTACTAATTTTTTTCTGTCAATATATTGAAAAAAAGTTCAATTCCGCTAACAATGAACTTTTATGAATTAGACTTTGTTAAAATTTAACTGAGTTATTCCACATTATTTGTACAGTATGGCTGCAGGTCAGGAAAAACCTGGAAATCAGGGAATTTTATTGGCCGGGGAAAGTCAGGGATTTTGACAAATATCTTGCAAAAGTCAGGCAATTTCTATAAGAGGCACTTTAAATAACTGTCTAGTCGATGAGGAAGAAGAAACCATCAATTTAGTGGAATGTCAAAATTGTCCAGCTTCAGCAGGTATTTATGACAAAAAATATAAATAAAATCATTTTTAATTTAGATAGCAATTGTTTAACTGAATGTCAGTCTTTAATCAAATAAAATAATAGACGAGGATATGGTATTCATCAAGTTAGATAAATGTCTTTCCAAAATATTTGATAAATAATCACAATAAATATGCTCGATTTAAAAATGGAAAATGATTTTTTGTTAACAATAATGCAATGCTTGGTTTCTTTGTTGAAATTAATATAATTAGGGTCATTTTTTAAAAAATTATGAAACTTAAACTTAATTTTACGCATTTCCAAAGGAACTTTATAAATTGTTTATTTTATGTTAATCTTTTTGGACTAGGTGAATGTTGCATTACTCTAGGTGTTGAATTTTTTTCGATTTCCTGTTCCAATTTTTGAAAATGAGAGAAAATCTGTTGACGCGGAAATAGATATTCAAAAATTGGACTACTAGATCGAAAAATTGTAATCGAGAAAGCTCAATATGCAGAAGAATTGTATAAACAATTGCGTTAGATATTAATTTGTTTTTCGTGTGAGCACCAATGACCAAAATCATTTTATTAGGTTGAAGTACCTAGAATTCGTAAATAGCGAAACAAATATAATTTATTTGAAATTGAAACTAATTTTGAAAACAAAAAATCTATTGTTTGTAGGTGGATGCAAGCACGAAATTGCTTTCATAATGTGGTTACATCGAAGAAGCGAGGAACCAGCACCAACTTCGACTACGTTCTATTGGAAAAAGCCTCCATTAGCGCGAGCAGTCACGCGTGTTAAATATATTAAAATCGAAGACATGAAGAATAAGTCAAAGGAAGTTGAAGTGGGAGATAGCAGTAAATTTTTTGGATTTGGTACTGGAAGAGATGAAGAAACGCAATCACGACTGTCAGCTTTCAAGACACTTTATAGTCTTCGATGTAAAAAGAAATGCATCGATACATCAAATAATGATCCGATTTCGCAAAGGAAATTCCACAGATGTGACTGATTTTTTTGAGCTTGCACGTGAAGTTTTAACACCCGAACTTTGTGTCATGATTAATAAAGCAACTCTAGATCAATATCAAACTCAAATTTGGGAAGAAATGCGATATGGACGAGTAACGGCTTCAAAAATATATGAACTAGCCCAGTGCAAAACGCCCAATGGTTCACTAGTCGAACAAATAATGGGTCAATGGACGAAGAACGAACTTAAGGCCCTTGATGTCACCACACGTAAGATCATGCATATGCATAAAAGCTTGCATAATAATTCGTCAGTTCCGCGATTATACATTTCACGCCGTCAAGACGGACGCGGACTTCTGAATCTCCAGTCTCTTCATAACCGAATTGTTCTGAGTACAGCTTATATAGTTGCTAATGGCAGATATCCTCTTCTAAGAATGGTCAGGAACTACGAAATTATTGGTGAAGAAGCGTTCCTTTACAAAGCCGCGGAGCAAGCGGCCGAGACCCTTGGCCTGCATTTTAACGTCAGACGTGAGGAAAGTGCATTACTCCATCTAGTTGCTTTACTTCTGAAAGCCGAAGTGCAAGAAGCAGAAGTTCAAAAATTCCATTAAGAGCTATTCGACAAGAAAGTGCACGGAAATCTTCACAGGAATGTAGAAAAACTGTCCTTATCGAAGGAGCAAACTTTTGCGTTCCTCAGGTCATCAGGTCTTAATCCAGGTACAGAGGGTTTTATTTTCGCATGCCACGACGGTGTCATTTCCACCTTAGCATACCGTGACCTCATTTTATGTCAAGAAGTTCCCACCGATAGGTGCCGAGCGTGTCATGCACACGCTGACTACCTAGAACACATACCATCGGGGTGTCCCACCCACGCAGGAACGACGTATATCTACAGACATAATGCTGCTCTAAGAGTGCTTTATTACCATCTTTGTCGCTCTTACGGGGTTGGCAGCGACCCTACCCTACCGAACGCTCCAATAGAGATAGAGTCAATTGTCCAAAACGAGAAGTGCCAAATTTTGTGGTACCACAATTTTCGGACAGCAGTCTCCGTTGCACACTCGAGGCCTGACATTGTTCTCCAAGATTTCGAGAAACGAACTATATTTGTGATCGAATTTTCGGTTCCATCCAAATACAACATCACTGCCAAGGAGAAAGAAAAGGTTCAGAGGTATCAAGACCTTAAAAGGGAGCTGCAAAGACTGTAACGTAAAGTAATTGTCCTTGTGACAGGTGCCCACGGAGGTACGAAAGTATTACTGGTTCGTAATCTTAAAGCCGTACCCGCGTGCCAAAAATATGCCAAAGCACTTGCGAGATGATTGCAGAAAGCTGTCATCCTTGGGTCGCTTCGTCTCCTCAAAACACACGAGGGTTTCGCCGGCCTGTCGTTGTAATTTCGTCGTGTCCTGTGACGACCCATCTCACGGTTGTGAGACGTGGCCATGAGTGCCTTTATGTTCCTTTCTTGGAACACGTGTGACATTCTAGTGACATAACAGTTCTATCACTCTGTTCTATATTGATTAAATGACATAATTCCAGAACTGTTACATACCCTTACAGTAACAGCGTTACATAACAGTGTGACCTTTATGTCCTGTTCTTGGAACACGTGTGACATTCTAGAGACATAACAGTTCTATCACTCTGTCCTATATTAGTTACATTACAGAAATCCAGAACAGTTACGTATCCTTAGTGTAACAGCGTTACAGAACAGTGTGACCTATATGCTCCTTCCTTGGAACACGTGTGACATTTTAGAGACTTAAAAGTTCTATCACTCTTTTCTATATTAGTTACATTACAGAATTCCAGAACAGTTACGTATCCTTACAGTAACAGTGTGACCTTTATGCTCCTTCTTGGAACACGTGTGACATTCTAGAGACATAACAGTTCTATCACTCTATTCTATATTTATCTCTGTTATATATTTAGAATTTATAAGGAAAAGTGTTGCATTTTGATGTAAAAATAACAATTGAAGAATTATTAATTTGAAACTCCACACTGAAGAAGATATTGTACTGATCTGTCTTGCTAAAAATGAAAACATTCCATTGTATGGAATAATGGAGAAAATGTATTCTAAACATAAATGTATCACTGATGCCAAATTAGAGGATTTCACACTTATTGTGAGCACCATATACAAACGTTGAGTTTTTCGGAGCATGTACAAGTGTACAATCATATGTTGTAGGAGATCCTCTTGAAACCAAAGTATGTATTAGATCTCAAAGAAATAGTTGATTATAAATTATAGAAATTTATTCTTATTCCTGATGTACTTTCTTACGTCTTGTATGACGGACTTCATAATCGTTACTATTTTTTATGATTTGAATCAAAGGCTGTATTCAAAAGCTGTTACTGATGCAGTATTATATATGACAAAATACTCTTTATAAACTTTAGATTATATAGTTATACTCAGGGATCACAGTCTTTTTCCTATTCTTCTGTGTTTTCCCTTCCCTTAAAATTCTCCTTTTTCTCCTATTCTTGAACAAATTCCCCTTTTCTATTTAAATATGCTACATTTGAGAAGCACCGTATTTGGATTACGCAGAAAATTTTTGCAGCGAAACTTGAAATTTACTAGAGAGACTTACAAGGAAGGTTACCCAAGTGTCCGCCTCCGATTTGATTCGTTCTAAAGTATGTTTTAGAGCACTAAAAAATAAGGTACACAGGCTATTAACCAGTGAAACCTTGGCACCTCCAAGAGCGCCGATGATCAGGACGATTAGCTTAACAGAATATTCCGCGTATAACCGTCGCAACTCCCTTATAAGATCTTCATACCTCTCTTTCTTTTCATTCTCCTTGGCTATTATGTTTTTGTCAGCTGGTGCCGAAAAGTCGATGACGAACATGGTTCGTTTCTCGTAGTTAAGAAGAACTATGTCAGGCCTCTAGTGCGCAACAGAAACAATTGTCGAGAATATGAAGTTCCAGTATATACGGCACTTCTCATTCTCGACAATTGACTCTATTTTTCAAAGAGCTTTTAGCAGAGCGGTATTTGGGCTGATCCCATAAGATGACAGAGATGGTAATAAAGCACTCTTAGTGCCGCATTATGCCTTTGGATTGTGCTTTTGGACTGGAAATTACACCGTCTTGACATGCCAAAATGAAACCCACCGTGCCTGACTTCAATCCGGAAGATTTAGGGAAAGCAAATGTTAGCTGGAATGACATCGATAGATGCTCCACATTTTTGTGGAAGATGCCGTGCATCTTCTTGTTGAGGAGCTGTTTGCGGAATTTTTTCTCCTGTGGTTTCTCAATCCGGGCCTTCAGGAGTGAGAACTCGAGATGGATAAGATTTGATGCATTTTGCTCATCCCTGATAATGAAGTCAAGGCCGAGTGTTTCAGCAGCATCCTCCGCTACTTTGTACAGAAACGTTCCTTTGCCCACTTTTTTGTGTTTCCTGACCATTTTAAGAAGAGTGACTTGTTCATTTGCGACTATATGTGCTGTACCCAGAATAATCCTGTTGCGAAGACATTCAAGATTTAGTATTCCGTGACTACTTTGACGGCGTGAGATGTAAAATAAAGGGATCTGAGTTCGTCGCAGATATTTTGCTCCGCGCCGACGGTTCGGAAGACCAAATTCGTCTGATCAGACGTTTGTATCTGCATCGGAGAGTATCCTTAATAGATGTCACGACCTGAATTCGGCTCTGTGGCTCGCTCAGGTATGTATAGGTGTCTCCAGCGCCAAAGTGTCGTATAGCGCTTCTGTCGACGAGCTCAGGGTCTTTCGGGACGCCATTAGGTTTCCCTTTCTTCAAATAAACCATAGTGCATTTTTCTTACTCGAACTCCATTCCAATCTCTTGAGTGTACTCTTTGACAATATCTAGAGCTAGATGTAGTTTCTCTTGATTTTTAGCATAGATCTTAAGATCATCCATGTAAAATACCAGACAGACACATTCGTAAAAACCTGTTTTTTGGGTTCAGGGGGTCTCAAAACGTAGACATTTGACAAAAACCGGGGAGGTCAAATTTTACACAAATCTAACACTTTCTCTGGATGAGAATGTAAAAGTACCTTTGTAAGTTGGCATCACCGCGCAACGGCAAATTAGCAGTCGTAACAAATTAATATTTGAGTTGATTCAATCTAATAATAATAGTACGAGTATGAACGTGAAACACAAGCATGTAATCAAATGTTAAAAGATGTGAAAAGTTTAGATGATTCCAAATCACAATGAATCACAAAAATGGCCTGCATTGTAAGATTTGACTGTCGTGCACAAGCCCATTGAATACGCATTTTTCACACGAGTGAGATTATGTTCTTCCCGCAGATACTGCATTAGGTTCATCTACAGCGCAAAAAATTGAAAATTTATTTGATTCATAAATCATTCAACTACTTCATTTAAATAATAAACACAACACTTCACTGTAAGATTCATCTGTTTTGTAGCACACACAGAAAAAGTGTATCTTGGAAGTTTAAATATCTGGTTCGGATTCTTACGGAAAATAAGCCAAATAAACCTAAGTAGTTCAACTTCACATTCCCTTCCATGAGGAGAAGGAAGACCTGTCGGCGGAGCTTCGGACGTAAAAGAAGGAGCAATGGAACTGCCAGGAGAAGACCTTGACCTGGCATGAAAAAGTGGTTCGGCAGAAAGACGACATCTCTCAGGTGAATTATGACTATCAGACGAAGAAGAAGTAGGTCCGCCACTAGAAACACAAGGAATTGGGCCGCCAGTTGGTATACAATCAGACTGTAAACATAACTCTGCAACAAGAAAAAGATTATTACATTTTTTTAAAGTTCGTGCTTGGTGAATCAGTGGCAGTATTGTGACGTAAGACTGTAGAAGGGAAAAATATTTTTCCTGCGAAACTCGTTAACATTTTGACCAGCAAAATTTGTAAAGATTTCACTATTATGTTACAAATTTATTTTTGTAACTAGGGATTCAACTACCTATTCTATTTTTGGTTGCAAATTAATCGTTTTCAGCTGAACATTTAACTACTAAACTTGTCATTGACATTTTCTTTAGTTCACCTGTTTGGTTAGAAGTTAAATTACTTTGTTAAGTATTCATTTCGATGATGAATTCACCCATTTTGTTAAAAAGTTCGTGTTTTTGTTCTGGTTGAAAATCAACTTTTTTATACGCGGATTTAGCTATTCTGCTACAGTCCCGTACCGCGGACGAAACTGTTCTTGGCTCTCGGATTAGGACATCGAAAACGATTTCACGAATCGTTCACTGCCTTCTTCGCGTGGCTCACTTGTCTTGTTCACCCGTGAATAGACGCATCCCTTGTTCGAATTTGAGAGGAGAGAGCTCACGGGTCAGCCCGACAATATAGTATCTGTTCACCACAAAAATTCACTTGCTGTAAACAGTAGAGTAGTAGACCCTTCAGTTTATCATTGCCTGGAAGCTAGGAAACATTTGGTTCACGCTAAGAAGCCTCCGTAATCTTTTTAATGTATATTGTGCACAATCCAAGGGTAGTGGTTTCTACCGCTAATTCATGCCCGTTATCTAGCAACGCTTTGAATTTCATACATGTAAAGTCGAAATGTATTACATTTTCAACAAAATAATTGAATTTTAAATCCAAAAAAGATTCTCTGCCAAAAGAGAAGAATTTTCAAAGAAAGAATGGAGTTTTTAAGCTGATAAGTGTAATATTTGAGAAACCTGTTTGACTTAGAAATTCAGGAAGATGATTTCGTTCCACGAAAGAAGTTAATTTTCAACGAAAACAGATGAATGTTGAACAGAATTTTTGACTTTTCAAGCAAAGAGATGAATTTTCAACCAGAAAATTGCGAAAAAGTATCATGTGTAAAATAATAATTATTATTAGTATGATATAGTGATGTTTCGATAGCAAATTTCTCATGATTTTTTGGCGATTGATTTTATTCCTATAATTCCTATGATTAATGTTGTTTCAACCTACAAAGGTGAATCTTGAAGGCGATACTGTAATTGTAAGTTACGAAATATTTTTCGATAAAAAAAAAATTTTCATCAAAGGATACAAATCTATCTCCAACCAAAAGAAGTTATTCTTTAACAGTGTAGTAAAATTTTTAACAAAATAGTTCGTTTTTCAACAAACACATATGAATTCTCAGGGAGAAGTATAATACTGCAAGTATTTAAACCAAAAGTGTTGTAATTGTAAATCAAAAGTAGTACAATTCATCCAAGAACGACCAATTATTAACAAAATAGTTTAATCTTCAACAGAAACAGATTAATGTTCAGCCAAACAGATCAAGTTTACATTAAAAAGATGAAATTTCTACCAAAGAAGATACATTCCAAAAAACGAATTTTCAACCAAATAAATTACTTGTAAACCAAACAGACGAATTTTTAAGATAGTAGTTAACATTTTAACCAAGTGGTTATATATATAATACTCTGAGAGGTCGCCCGGTATCCCAGAGTCACCGTTTAAGACACCTCACCCAGGTGCCATTCAGCTTTCGGTACAGTTGCTGCGCCTTCGCTTAGGGATTATTCTTTCGGGACCATCCCTGGACCATGGTCCGCGACTGCTTGTTAATTATTATAACCATGTTCAGCAGAAACCCTTGGTACAGGGACCCTCTATCCGCAACCCGAGGACGCGTTCAGTGGCTTTGTCATAAGCCCTACAGTTCTGTTCCAAAGGAATAGAAACCGAAACTGAAACCTCTTCAAACCGAAACCGAAATATATATATATATATATATATATATATACATATATTTTTTTTGTGGGGGAATTTTGTAGGTATTTGTTTAAACCATTTCAATTGGTTTCAGAGGATTTGAAATATTCTAGAGTAATTTTAGAAGATTCCAAGGCATTTGCGAAAGCTGTAAAAAGTTTCAACCTTCAAGTAATTTGAAAATATTTCGAATAAATATGAAAGGAATTTGAAAAGACTGCAAGGCATTTCCAAAAGATATAAATAATTTGAAGGAATTTCAAAAAATTGTAAAAGATTTGAGAAATTTCAGAGTATTTTGAAAGATGTCAAGACAATTTCGAAATGTTCAAAAAGCTTCAAGTGATTTTTAAGGAATCGAAGGATTTTTTTATTTCAATAATTTGGAAGAATTTCAAAGGATCGGAGATATTTTAGGGTGTTATTCAAAATCACAAGGGGTTTTCAAGAGCCTAAATAAATTCAAGGAATTTTAAAATATATTGAAGGATTTGAAATACCCTAGGGTATTTTAAAAGATCCTAAGAATGTTTTCACTGATATCAGTAATTTAATGTCACTTATAGGATTTGAATTATTTTATGGTTTTAAAAGTTTTTAAGGCATTTTTAGGAGCTTTAAAATCTTTCAATTGATTTCAAAAGATTTCGAAGGATTTGAAAACGACAAAAGTATTTCAAAAGAGTATGAGGAATATTTTATTGGTTTCAAAGGATTTGAAATATTTTAGAGTATTTCAAAAGATTTTAAAGCATTTTCAAGAGATTTGAAAAAATTGCATGTGGTATTGTATCTATAACTTTCCTAAAATGTCGAAAATATAGATCGATTTTATAAGACCTATATATATATATTCGGTTTCGGTTTCTATTTCTTTGGAATAGAACTGAAAGGCCTATGACAAAGCCACCGAACGCGTCCTCGGGTTGCGGATAGAGGGTCCCTGTACCGATCTAGAAAAGCTTCGTGACCATATTATGCTCCCAGCAGAAAGACCGATAATATTAAATACCCTAGCTCGTGGTATAAGGGGACAACAAGTTACAAACCATGGCTTTTCATTTTCAAACATCTTAGATGAAGACTCAATAAATAAAATAGCCGAATCTGCATGGGCAAAGTTTTGGACAATCTTTACTAGTTTTGGTACTGCATGTGCAGGATTGATTGGAGTAATAATAATACTTCAATTAATCAAATTTTTCATTCATTTTTGTAAAAACGGACCCTCGAACCATTATAACAAAGTATACAACAAAAAAATATACCCAGTAAAAACAATAAAAGAGTACTATAAAGTACGACGAACTAAATTTCTTTTTCTCTTCCCTCCCATTTACAATCACCTTGCATGAGTTATCTATTAAAATAATATATTATATTCTTTCTACTCTATTAATTTGTAATCAAATACTAATCCATACACCAGGCATTTATTTCGAAACATTAGCGAAAATTAAAGTCGTCTCTAACGAAGTTTATTTAGTATCTTACTACGATATAGAAGATATTTTAAAATTCGAATCAGATTTAATAGAAAACTTCAAGCACTCGTTACCACCGTGCAAACAGTACATACATAATTGTAATAAAAATCAAGCAAGAATAAAAATTAAATATCAACAAGAAAAAGTCATAAATATTAATAACAAATTAAACATTTTTTTAAATAACACATTCAATTTTAATTCCGAAATGAATCTGCAAGACCCAAATGAAATAATTCATCAGATTCAAACAACAATATATATTAATAGTAACATTTTACCTTATAATAAATGTACAAGTGAAACCCCTAATGTAAATACGAATATGTACAGTACCTAAGTAACGGAAAACCTAATTTCAAAGGAAAAAGAAATTGACCACTATATCGAAATTATAGAACAGCTTACAGAAACTTTACTTTTTGCTACAAACAATTTATTTCATCCCTTAATCCTACCAAACTTCCCTCCCAAGACTCTCCAAGAAATTTTTCCACAAGTTTCACCGAGCGTAATCTTTATGACGTAATCAAAGGTTCCACTTTAAAATATTTAAAATTAAAAAATATTTAGTTTTTATCCATACCCTTCTGGCTATTTCCCTCAGAAATATAACTCCTTTCAAAGCATATTCATCTCCTATTTACCACAGTCTAAATAAGGATCAAATATTAGCAATATATATTAAACCCCAATTTAATTATATCAGCCACAGAAAACTTTCTTTCCTACTCTCAAGCTTTTTTCTGTGATCTGTCTTAAGCTGAATATCTGATCTGTACATGATATTCCTGGCATAAATCCACTTTGGACTTCCCATATCTTTTCTTCTGTAATTTGCATTACCCTACGAATAAGTACTTTTTGATATATTTTACTTACGGTACTTAGTGAGCTGGTATCTCTGTAATTATTGCAGTTGTTTTTATCTCCCTTCCTTTTGTATATGGGAACGATAATCTTGTTTCTCAAAATCGTCTGGAACTTGTCTCATCTCGATACAGAAATTTATCAATTCGCACAATCTGTGAGGTATATACTCGCCACAGTATTTAAGCACTTCAGCGCTAATACTGTCTACACAAGCAGCGTTATCATTTTTTAAGTTCTTAATTATATCTCTAACTTCATTGAGACAGACTTTCTCAATTGGGTTTTCTAATTCATTATGTTCTATGTCGCATTTCTGTTGTCCTATACCTTCACCTCCTAATAATTCTTTAAAAGAGTCTTTTCAAGCGTCTACTATCCCGTCTGTATCACATAGCATTTCACCTTTGCTGTTTCTCATGCTGAGAAACTCTGTACTTTCACTTTTTTTCATCTCTGTAAATACTATTTTCATGGTTCCTTAAAGTCGTTTTGTAATTTCTTTTCTTCTTCTCTTCTGATTTTATCTTTACCTTCCTTGACTAGTCGTTTAACTTTCCTCTTGTTGTGTCTGTTCTCATTTTCAAGTCCATTTCTCTCTTCATCGCTAAGAACTGTCATGTTTAATGTTCACTTGTACGCTTCTTTCTTTTGTTTTTGGGCTGCCATAATCTCATCATTCCACCATGCATCACCAGATATTCTTATTACAACCGCCGTACCACATACTTCAATCGCAGTTTTGATAATGATATCCCGTAACATAGACCACGCGCCCTCTACACCTTCATTGATTCTAAGCGCCTTGCAAGTTGTCTCATCTATGCGTTTGCTTATCTTATTCTGCAAATATATACGTACTTCCGGTTTCTGTAAATTTTCAATCTTGATTCACGTTTGTTTTGTTTTTGTTGTTTTCTTTTCTCTCCATATCCACCCTAAGTTTATTTTGGAAACTAAAAGGTAATGATCAGTATTGCATTCGGATCCCCTCATGACTCTTGTATCTCTAACTAGTTCCCTTAGTCTTTCATCCGCAATAACGAAGTCAATTATACTGCGGTTGTTTCCTTTAGACCAGGTGTACATGTAGAAAAGTTCACATTTTGGACAAAATCGAGTGCGAAGCACGAGATGCGTGATAAGAATATGTTCGTTAAAGCCAAAGGAGCTTTAACAAAAGAGAATTCGCAATCATCAAATTACAGTTGTTAACGCTTTGACTTTTAATTTTAAGAAGTCTGTCCACAAATGTGTGGAAAATCCAAAGACCGAGCGCGTAGCGCGAGATAAATACATTATCGAGCTCGAATGGTGAGATAAATATATTCTCGAGCGCGAAGCGCGAGAACCAACAGTCGCACGCCATAGGCGCGCTCAAACTTGCGAGCTGCGCGCGTAGCGTGCAATAAGAATGTGCCCGCGCATCGAGCATATTTTTTCAAAAGTATTTTCGGTGGATAAAACCAGAATCGTTGGTCAAAAATAGCTGCTTAACGAACTCCACCTTTCTTTTTAGGTTTAAAAAAGTATGCCAACGGGCAATACAATCGGATTTATACATAAAATTAATAAATATTATCTGTGACAAAATAACCGATTACTAAATTGGTAATCATTATTTATATGAATTTTTTTTAATTCAAAAAGTCACTGACTTATCAAACAGCCCTCAAAATTAAGATGTGCAGTTTTAAATTGGGTTGAAAGCTAATTTATTTCTGCATAACTCATATTATGTAGAAAATCTTTGGACTTAAAATTAATTCAAAATTAGAGTGATTGCACTCTAAATATAAATCAGTGAAAAATTGACTGATTCAATTAATCAAGCATATTTTAAAAGCGATTCATTATATTCGAGTTCTGTTGAATACATGTACATTTACAAGAATTCTCTTCCGATCTTTGAAAAATGTAAGAAATGTACGAAAATGAACTTTAATTCCTAATTACCTTAACAGATATTCTAATGAGTTCAACAAAATTTAAATAAAGTGAATCGGCAGAGTCCTGTGTACTGTGAGATTAGAAGAACTAAACAAAATTTTTAAACTATTTTTGGGGTTTTCATAAACGTTATGTTATTTTATGTTTTGAATGGAATTATTTATGATATACGTCATGTCATATATTCATATTGTGATTTTTTGAACAATCAAAAAAGGTAACTTACTATATATACATAACTTCGGTTTCGGTCTCTATTCCTTAGGAATAGAACTGAAGGGCCTATGACAGAACCACCAAAAGCGTTCTCGGGTTGCGGATAGAGGGTCCCTGTACCAATGGTTTCTGCTGAATATGGTTACAATAATTAATAAGCAGTCGCGGTTTCCCTAGCTGCTCGTGGGAACAACAATGATAACACCAAACATAGTTGTAGTAAGTGTGGTTCAAAACAATCGAACGCGCAGGGCTCCCGACAATGGGTCGGACAACAATGCCGACTATCCTAGAGTTGCTGGACCTGCTGGAGTACTATGATACCAGTATGGCCCCTGAACGAAAAAGTTACATAGCGCGACTGCATACTTTGTGGCGCGAGAAACACCCAGAGCTCTCGCATTTTTCGCATAAAAGTCTATGAAACCGTGCCAAGGAACATCGGAAAAGGGGTTATATCAGCGGAGCGCCTACTCAACCGCAGCCAGAACAAGCCGGCAGCAGAGAAAGAGAGGCCACAGTGAGACCAACCGCGAGCAGGCACCCAATGGAGGATGAGCGATGCTTCAGGACCCAGAGAAACATCAACATTTAGGTTTCTCTCAAGCCCATAGATCTGGCTGAAGTGGATGACGAGCTTCGAGGCGGTTTTTCCGAAGAATCCGACCTCTGGACTATCAATTGTAGTGTGTATAGTGCATTCAGTGTGTGATTGACCACATAACATCTGGCAGGAATTTCACTACCAAGGGTCGCCAGTTTGCGCGCGAACTGTGGATCCGTTATCACACACTCAACAAGTCAAAGCTACTGACCATCAGGCAGCATATTGTTGACAGAATACGGGTGATATCTACCGCTAGGAGAAGTCTAGAGCGGATGGAGAGGTGGGTCAGAGAAATTCAACCGTTTTTTTCTTACCCATCTGACTCTTCCAAGACCCTCCAGTTACTGCCGTCCACCCGCCCACACCAGAGGAGGTCGAGGCATTTTGGAGAGAATACCACGAAGTCCAGCATCCACTGAATGAAAACTCAAAGAATATAAATAGCTTCAAAGAGCTGTATAGTGCCCTCATAACACCTGAGGAGGAATGCCCACATATCACTACCGATGAGGTGAAAAAAGTATTAACAGGCATGAAGAACTTTTCTGCTCCGGGACCAGATGGCATCAAGACCTTCTGTTGGAAGAAGTTTCCGTCAGCCCACCAGCACCTGGCCCGAATTTTCAACTCATAACTAAAGTCGGAAGAGCCTACTCAGGAGTGGTTGGTGGAAGGGCGCACAATGCTCCTGCCGCAAACGTTCCCTTCGGAATGGCGAAGTGCGAGAGATGGTGGCAATAATGTGAGGCAAAAGAGGAGAGGGCTCATGGTGTCGCCCTGAAACACACCTCTCTGAAAGGTGACACTATAAATCAAGGAATACTAAATCATGGAGAATTATTAATGCAAGAAATACGAAATCCTAAAGAATTATTAAATCAAGAATTGCGAAATCCTGAAGAATTATTAAATCAAGAAATACGAAATCCTGAAGAATTATTAAATCAAGAAATACGAAATCCTGAGGAATTATTAAATCAAGAAATACTAAATCAAGGAATACGAAATCCTAGAGAATTATTAGATCAAGAAATACGAAATCCTAAAGAATTATTAAATCAAGAATTGCAAAATCCTGAAGAATTATTAAATCAAGGAATACGAAATCCTGAAGAATTACTAAATCAAGAAATACGAAATCCTAAAGAATTATTAAATCAAGAAATACGAAATCCTGAAGAATTATTAAATCAAGAAATACGAAATCCTGAAGAATTACTAAATCAAGAAATACGAAATCCTGAATAATTACTAAATCAAGAAAAACAACATCCTGAAGAATTATTAAATCAAGAAATAAGAAATCCTGAAGAATTATTAAAACAAGAAATACGAAATCCTAAATAATTATTTGATCAAGAAATACGAAATCCTTAAGAACTATTAAATCAAGAAGTACAAAATCCTAAATCATTATTGAATCAAGGAATACGAAACCCTGAAGAATGACTAAATCAAGAAAAACAAAATCCTGAAGAATTATTAAATCAAGAAATACGAAATCCTGAGGAATTATTAGATCAAGAAATACTAAATCATGGAGAATTATTAATGCAAGAAATACGATATCATGCAAAATTGTGAAATCAAGAAATACGAAATCCTACAGAATTATTAGATCAAGAAATACGAAATCCTAAAGAATTATTAAATCAGGAATTGCGAAATCCTGAAGAATTATTAAATCAAGAAATACGAAATCCTGAAGAATTATTAAACCAAGAAAAACAACATCCTGAAGAATTATTAAATCAAGAAATACGAAGTCCTGAAGAATTATTAAATCAAGAAATACGAAATCCTAAATAATTATTAAATCAAGAAATACGAAATCCTGAAGAATTGTTAAATCAAGAAATACGAACTCCTGCAGAATAATCAGGTCAAGAAATACGAAATACTAAAGAATTATTAAATCAAGAAATACGAAACCCTGAAGAATAATTCATTCAAGAAATACGAAATCCTGAGGAATGATTAAATCAAGGAATACTAAATCATGGAGAATTATTAATGCAAGAAATACGAAATCCTAAAGAATTATTAAATCAAGAAGTGAGATCAACAGTTCTCATATTAAAACTCAAAACGCAAAACTCAAAAAACATAAAAGATCCAAAAATAGTCAAATTCTGAAGAAAAAAAACTTGTGCTGGGTTTTGCTTGACAAATGCAGCCTTTATTCCCTTCGATAAAATTACGTGAGATCAACGGTTCTCATATTAAACACATTAAAGCAAAACTCAAAAAACATAAAAGATCCAAAAATAGTTAAATTTCGAAAAAATAAAACTTGTGCTGGGTTTTTCTCGACAAATGCAGCCTTTATTCCTCTCGATAAAATTACGTGAGATCAACAGTTCGCATATTAAAACTCAAAACGCAAAACTCAAAAAACATCAATGATCCAAAAATAGTCAAATTTCGAAAAATAAAACTTGTGCTGGGTTGTTCTCGACAAATGCAGCCTTTATTCTTTTCGATAAAATTACGTGAGATCAACTGTTCTCATATTAAATCTCAAAACGCAAAACTCAAAAAACATTAAAGATCCCAAAATAGTCAAATTTGGAAAGAATAAAACTTGTGCTGGGTTGTTCTCGACATATGCAGCCTTTATTCTCTTCGATAAAATTACGTGAGATCAACCGATCTCATATTAAAACTCAAAACGCAAAACTCAAAAAACATAAAAGATCCAAAAATAGTCCAATTTCGAAAAAATCAAACTTTTGCTGGGTTGTTCTCGACAAATGCAGCCTTCATTCTCCTCGATAAAATTACATGAGATCAACAGTTCTCATATTAAAACTCAAAACGCAAAACTCAAAAAACATAAAGGATCCAAAAATAGTTAAATTTTAAAGAAATAAAACTTGTGCTGAGTTTCGCTTGACAAATGCAGCCTTTATCCCTGTTGATAAAATTACGTGAGATCGAAGGTTCTCCTATTAAAAAGTCTAACCCAAAACTAAAAAAAAATAAAAAGATCCAAAAATAGTCAAATTTCAAATAAATAAAACTTGTGCAGGGTCGTTCTCGACAAATGCAGCCTTTATTCTCCTCGATAAAATTACGTGAGATCAACAGTTCTCATATTAAAACTCAAAACACAAAACTCAAAAAACATAAAAGATCCAAAAATAGTCAAATTTCGAAAATATAAAACTTGTGCTGGGTTTTTCCTTGACAAATGCAGCCTTTATTTCCTTCGATAAAATTACATGAGATCAACAGTTCTCATATTAAAACTCAAAACGCAAAACTCAAAAAACATAAAAGATCCAAAAATAGTCAAATTTGAATAACATATCCGAGTCTCAGAACGATCAGAGGGGTAGTACATAGTTTAATATAAGAAATATCTTGGGCGCATCACGTACGGTCTCCGAAGCGCTGTACAAGTGCCTCGCTCCGTACGAAACAGCATCTCTAGTCACATTGTTTGACTCGAAATGCTTGAATAATTGGTCAAATTTTGTTTGCATCTTTTAAATTAGAAAAAGGGGGTTCATTCAGTACAGGGGCATTAATTATTCATTTTTTACAGAATCGCATAACTTCCCTTTACTGTCCAAGTCATTTATTCTGTAGGTGTCACTAGTTGCTGTACGATTTCAGACCCCTTATCAAAGGCTGTTTTTTTAATGTAAGTACCCTCGCCTCTCACAAATTGGGGTACCTTTTTAATTTGAGACCCCTCGCCTCTCACCAATCGGGGTGATTTTTTTTATGTGACTCCCCTCGCCTCTCATAAATTAAAGTGCTTATTGCCTGCAAGATCCCTTTGAACTATTTACTGAGAATTTAAGCTGATTTCAAAGCTTTGGACAAATATCTCGCGTGAGATAAATAGTAATCTATTGCAGCAATATGGGAACAGCAGCCAACAGTTCTTCTGCCGATGGCACAGTCACATGCATACTGCAGCAGACCTGAAATACCGAAACTATTGGGTTTATATTTCACGAAACACCGATATATTTGTCGAGAAATATGACGCGATTGAACTTGCAGTTTTAAAACGTTCGTTTGATCTTTAACGCATTGCAGATTCACTTTTCCATCCTCATCAATCATCTCAGCGTAGGATACTGCCTGCGACAGTTGATAAGATCCAGTGAACAGAATTTTAAGATCTTTTTCAGTCATTCCAGGGAAATTTAAGAGATCTTCTGATGACATACTTTGGAACATCACTTTTCTACGTAAACAATCTTTTTCCTCGGCCTCATCAGCTAAAGTATTTTCCATATATCTCCGGAGTATATCATCCTTTCCAAAATTGCATCTGAAATATCTGCGTCCGACTTTAACCTACTTCCGAGCAGATTATTCAGATAAGATGTAATTCGAAAATAGGTTCCAACTTTCGGGAGCATTTTATTATCTAACTTATGGTCAAGCAGACCGTATTTTCGATATAGTATTCCTTGGCTAGCTTTTACTGCCCACCGAAACTGTTGACTGCTGTTCACATATTGCTGCAATAGTTTACTATTTATCTCACGCGAGATATTTGTCCAAAGTTTTGAAACCAGCTGAAATTCTACCCCAACTTGCTCTTCCTCTACTTCCCCCTCTCCACACTTCCCCACCTAATACTCCCCTTCCCCTACTTCCCTTCCCCAGGCATCACTTTCTGTGATCTACTCACCCGCATTACCCTACTAGACCTCCCTTCACTTCCCATAATTTCCCTCTCAAACCCATAAATTTCTCTATTCCTTCCCTCTCATCTAATGTTCCACCACTTCCCCTCTCCTTACTCCACCTCCCTTACCCTGCTTCTCCTCATTTCCCATCTCTTATACTCCCCTACTTTCCTTCTCGTCACTTTCCCTACTCCTCCCCTTATTTCCTCTCACTTTACCTTCCCTTATTTCTCCTCCCC
This sequence comes from Andricus grossulariae, assembly GCA_011634705.1. Taxonomy (NCBI): domain Eukaryota; kingdom Metazoa; phylum Arthropoda; class Insecta; order Hymenoptera; family Cynipidae; genus Andricus; species Andricus grossulariae. The sequence continues at coordinate 197,354,968 of JAABKJ010075445.1, read as the reverse complement.
TCGTTCAACATACTTCCCCACCCCTCATTTCTCATACTATCCCTCCCCCTTTCCCTCACTTTCACTACTTCTACTTCCATCACTTCGCGTCTCCTAATTTACCTTCATTTCCGTTACTTCCTCTCTCATAATTTACTCTCCGCACACTTGACCTACGCCCCCTTCCCTTACTTCCCCTCCCCTCACTTTCCATACTTCCCGTACCCTAATTTGCCCTTAATTCCTGTACTTTTTCCTCACTTACCCCAAACTCACTTCCTCTACTTACCCTCCCTTAATTTCCCATCACTTCTTCCTTATTTCTCATAATTTGCCCTCCCCTCGCTCAACATACTTCTCCACACTTTATTTCCCCTACTACTCCTCCTCCCCCTTTCCCTCACTTCCCGTCTTCCAATTTCCCTGCATTTCCTTTACTTCCACTCTCATAATTTCTTCTTCCCCACACTTCACTTACTTCCCTTTCCCTCACTTTCCGTCGCCAACTTCCCCCCTCACTTTCCATACTACGCCTACCCTAATTTCCCTTCCATTCCTCTTTTTTTTCATCTCCTAATTTCCTCTCACTTGCCCTAACTTTACTTCCTCCACTTCCCCTCCTATTATATCCCCTCTACTTAATCCCCCTTCTTTACCCTACTTGCCCTCCTCATTTCCCCTCTCTTATCCTCGCTTCATTTCTCCTCTCTCCCCTACTTCCTCTCCCGGCACATCCCCTACTATCACACTTATTTCTTCTCAATTCAACTTACTTCCTTTCCCCTTCCCTCGCTTAACATAATTCCCCACCCCTCATTTCTCCTACTAGCTTCCCCCTTTCCCTCACTTCCACTACTTCCACTTCCTTACTTCTCGTCTCCTAATTTCTCTTTATTTCCCTTACTTCCTCTGCCATAATCCCCCTTATAAGACAAATTTGAATCATTTCAAAAGCTATTTGAAAGTTTTTTAAACATTTCAAAAATAATTTAAATATTTAAAATATTTCAAACCACATAAAATAAATTTTTTATTTTTGAAGATTTCGAAAATTGTCTGAAAAGAATCTCGAAGATTTGAAGCCAATATTTGTAATTGTACAGATTTTTTTTCAAATTTTAGGAAAAATTTGAATAATATTAAAATATTTTAAGAAGTTTCAAAAAAAGTTGAAATAATTTAAAATTTGAAAAAATCAAAAAACTGAAAAAAAAATATTTTGAAAGATTTCAACGAAAAACTGAGAAGCTTTTTAAGCACTTGAAAATGTTTCAAGTAAATAAAAAAAGTTTCTTAAGATTTCTGGAAAAATTTAAAAAGATTTTAAAAAATTCCAATAGATTTTTAAAATTAAAAAACAAAAAGAACCTGGAAGATTTTAAAGACATTTTTTCAATTTAACAGAATTTTTTCAAAATTTCAAAATATTTTGAAATTTGAAAAAATTTCCAAAAATTTAAACTAAAATTCAGATTTTTGAAAATTTCGAACAAAAAACTGAGCTCTTTTAGCATTTGAAAATGTTTGAAGAAAATAAAAAAAGTTTCTTAGGATTTCTGGAAAAATTTAAAGTGATTTTTTTATCTACCCCAAATTTATTTTAAGAGTGCATTTAAAAAGATTTAAAAATATTCCAAAAGATTTTTACAATTGAAAAAAAAAGAAGAATCTGGAAGATTTTAAGATAATTTTTTTTATTTTGCACAACTTTCTTAAAATTTAAATCTTTTCAAGAATAATTCAAATTTTGAAAAGATATCCAAAAACTTAAAGTAAAATTTAGATTGTCAAAGAATTTGAAAAAAAAAACTGAGAAAGCATTTCGAAAGGTTTCAAGATGAACAAATTTTCTTAAGATTTCTAGGCAAATTTTTAATAATTTTTTTTTTCACCAAAATTTTTTTTAACAAAACATTTAAAAATATTTCAAAACATCCCAAAAGATTTCGAAAATAAAAAAAAAATCTGGGCATTTTTAATTTTACAGCATTTTTTTTTAATTTTAGCAAAAATTTGAATCATTTTAAAATTTATTTTAAAAAAATCTGCAAGATTTCAAGTCAATTTTCTTAATTTTTCAGATTTAAAAAAAAATTTAATTTGGATAATAAAAAAAAAATATTCAGAAGTTTTGAAGCAATTTGAAAAAATTTTAATTGGATAAGATTCCAAATTTTACTTTGGTTGAAAATTCATCTCATTCTGTACAAATTAATCCTTTTCAGATAAAAAGGCAACTGTTTAGTTAAAAATTAATCTGTTTTAGTTGGGGATTCAAGTATTTGGTTGAAAATTCGTTTTCATGAGTTAAATCAAACTGTTTTTTATTTTTAATAACAATATTTGTTATTGAAATATCAACTATTACATTTTTTTGAAATATTATGTTGGAAATTCAACTGATTTTTTGAAACTGAATTTTTTTGTTGAAAATTCATTTCTTTTTTGTTAAACATTTTTTTAACCGCAATTTGAAATATTTTATTGGAAATTCAACTGATTTGTTGAAAATTCAAAAATTTTGTAGAAAATTCAACTATTTGGTACAAAATTTCACTGTTTTGTAGAAAATTCATCTTTTTTATTGAAAATTAATTCTCTTAAAAGAAAATTTAACTACTCCATTTTTGGTTCAATATTGTTCTTTTTAAGTTTGAAAATTTAAATATATATTTAATTGAAAATTTATAAATTGGTTGAAAATTCGTTTTTTTTCTGGTAAAAAATTAATCTTCTTGGTTGAAAATTTAACTATTTGGTTAAAAATTTATGTATTTTGTTGAAAACTCGTCTTTTCTGGTGGGAAATTAATCTTTTTGGTTGAAAATTCAACTATTTGGTTTAAAACGTACGTATTTTGTTGATAACTTATCTTTCTTGTTCAAAAATTAATATTATGTGATGAAAATTCATCTTGTTGGTTGAAAATTCAACTACTTAGTTAACAATATATGTAATTTGTTGATAATTAATCTTTTTTGGTAGAAAATTAATACTCTGTATTGAAGATTAATCTTGAAAGTTCAAATATTTGGTTAAAAATGTATGTATTTTCTGGAGAATTCATCTTTTTGGTGAAAATATAATTATTTGTTTGAAAATTCAACCGTTTTGTACAAAACTGATCTTTTTGGTTAACAGTGCAACTGTTTGGTTGAAATTTCGTCTTTTTTGGTTTAAAAATTCTACAATTTGGTAGAAAATTCAACTATTTGGTACAAAATTACTCTATTTTATAGAAAATGTGTCTTTTTTATTGAAAATTATTTCCCTTAAATGAAAATTTAACTACTCCATTTTTGGTTAAATTCGGTTCTTTTTAGGTTTAAAAATTTTAATATTTAATTGAAGATTTATCCATTTGTTGAAAATTCGTTTTTTTTTTTTTTTTTGTTAAAAAAATTAATCTTCTTGGTTGAACTGTAGGAAAAGTTGCAGATTTTCCTCTCTACTTTGGAACTGTACTGTTTGCGCTTGAAGCCATCGGTGTGGTAGGTAACTCTTATTTAATATTTTCTATCCTTTTCTATCCTTTTCTATAATTTTCTATCCTTTTCTATCATTTTCTATCATTTCATATCATTTTCTATAGTATTCTATACTTTTCTATCATTTTCTATACATTTCTATCGTTTTCTATATTTTGCCATCATTTTCTATACTTTTCTACCAGGTTCTATACTTTTCTACCAGGTTCTATACTTATCTACCAGGTTCTATACTTTTCTATCCAGTTCTATACTTTTCTATACTTTTCTATACTTTTCTATCATTTTCCATACTTTTCTATCGTTGTCTACACTTTTCTATCATTTTATATACTTTTCTATCATTTTCTATACTTTTCTATCATTTTCTATACTTTTAAATCATTTTTCATACTTTTTTCATCATTTTCTATCGTTTTATATCATTTCTATACTTTTCTATCATTTTCCATACTTTTTACCATTTTCTATACTTTCTATAATTTTCTATACCTTTCTATAATTTTCTACACTTTTTATCATTTTCTATACTTCTCCATCGTTTTCTATACTTTTCTATCGTTTCTATACTCTTCTATCGTTTTCTATACTTTGCTATAATTTTCTATACTTTTCTACCAGGTTCTATACTTATCTACCAGGTTCTACACTTTTCTATCAGGTTCTATACTTTTCTATCAATCTCTATACTTTTCTACCACTTCCTATACTTTTCTATCATTTTCTATACTTTTCTATCATTTTCTATACTTTTCTATCATTTTATATTCTTTTCATTATTTTCTATATTTTTCTATCATTTTCTATACTTTTCTATCATTTTCTATACTTTTCTGATAATTTCCTATACTTTTTTGATAATTTCCTACACTTTTCTGATAATTCCCTATACATTTCTGGTAATTTCATATACTTCTTTGATAATTTCCTATACTTTGCTGATAATTTCCTATAATTTGCTGATAATTTTCTGCACTTTCCTTATTATTGCATATAGTTTTCTTATAATTTGATATACTTTTCTTATAGTTGTCTATACTTTTCTTATAACTTCCTATAGTTTTCTCATAATTTTTATACTTTTCTCAGAATTTTCTTATAATTTTCTATACTTTTCTCATAATTTTCTATACTTTCCATAACTTCATATACTTTTCTTGTAATTTCCTATACTATTCTTAGATACTTGGATTTTCAACCCAAAAAGGCGAATTTTCAAGAAAACAGTTGATTTTTCAAAAAAATAGTTGAATTTTTAACCAGTTACATTTTTATCAAAAAAAGATGCAATTTCTAGTAAAATAGTTAAATTATTCTCGAAGGAAAATGCAATTTCTACTAAAATTCATGAATTTTTTAATTAAAACGAAATTAAACAAAAAGTTGAATTTTCATCCAATAAAAATGTGCAGTTTGACTTTTCAACATCAAAATATAAGCTTTAAATAAGAAAGTGAATTTTCTACAAAGATACTTGAATTTGAACCCAAAAAGAAGAATTTTCAACCAAAAAGGATGACTTTTTAACAAAATAGTTGAATTTTCAACCAAACAGTTGTCTTTTATCCAAGAAAGATGAAATTTCTACTGAAACAGAATAATTTTTATTTAAAAAAGATAAATTTTTAAACAACAATTTGAATTTTTATTCAAACAAAATTTTAGTTTGATTGTTCAACATCAAAATATGAGTTTTGAAATAAGAATGTGAATTCTCTACGAAGATACTTGGATTTTCAACACAAAAAGACGAATTTTCCACAAAACAGTTAAATTTTCAACCAAAAAGGATGAATTTTTAACAAAATTGTTAAATTTTTAACCGAAATGCAATTTCTACTAAAATTCATGAATTTTTTGATTAAAAAGAAAAAATTTCAAAAAAATGGTTGAATTTTCATTTTTTTTTTAATTTTCAGTTCAAATTTTCATCAAAATATGAGTTTTAAATAAGAAGTGAATTTTCTACGAAGACACTTGAATTATAAACCGAAAAAGACGAATTTTCAACAAAACAGTTGAATTTTCAAACAAAAAGGATAAAGTTTTAACAAAATTGTTGAATTTTCAACCAAATAGTAGCATTTTTAACCAAGAAAAATGCAATTCCTACTAAAATTGATAAATTTTTAATTAAAAAAGAGAAATTTTCAACAACAAAATTTGAATTTTCATCCAAAAACGATTTTAGTTTGATTTTTCAACGTCAAAATATGAGTTTTCAAATAAGAAAGTAAATTTTCTACAAAGATACTTGAATTTTCAACCCAAAAAGAAGAATTTTCCACAAAAAAGTTGAATTTTCAACCAAAAAGGATGACTTTTTAACAAAATTGTTGAATTTTCAACCAAACAGTTGTCTTTTATCCAAGAAAGATGAAATTTCTACTGAAACAGATTAATTTTTATTTAAAAAAGATAAATTTTCATTAAATTTACTATCGAAATTTTGAATGTTATTGTTGTTATTGAAGCCGATAGTGCTTTTGACATTGTTGGGAAACAATTTTTTCTTTAGAAAATTTTTACTCAGAAAATTTACTATCGAAATTTTTAATGTTATTTTTGTTATTGAAGCCGATAGCGCTTTTGACATTTTTGAGAAAAATTTTTTTTTTTTGAAAATTTTCACTCCGTATATTTAATATCGACATTTTTGATGTTATTCTTTTTATTGAAGCCGATAACGCTTTTGACATTTGTGGGAAAAAATTTTGTCTCGAGAAAATTTTTCCTCAGAGAATTCACTATCGAAATTTCGAATGTTGTTGCAGTTATTGAAGCCGATAGTGCTTTTGACATTTTTGGGAAAAAACTTTTCCTTCAGAAAATTTTCCCTCAGAAAATTTACTATCGACATTTTTAATGTTATTGTTGTTATTGAAGCCGATCGTGCTTTAAACATTTTTGGAACAAAAATTTTTCGTAGGAAAATTTTTCCTCAGATAATTTACCATCGAAATTTCGAATGTTATTGTTGTTATTGAAGCCGATAGTGCTTTTGACATTTTTGAAAAGAATTTTTTCCTTCAGAAAATGTGTACTCTAAAAATTTATAATCGAAATTCTTAATGTTATTGATGTTATTGAAGCCGATAGCGCTTTTGACATTATTGGGAAAACATTTTTCTTCAGAAAATTTTTCCTTAGAAATTTTACCATCAAAATTTTGAATGTTATTGTTGTTATTGAAGCCGATAATGCTTTTGACCTTTTGGCAAAAAAATTTTTTCTTCAGAAAATTTTTCCTCAGAAAATTTTCTAGCGACAATTTTAATGTTATTCTTGTTGTTGAAGCGGATAGCGCTTTTAACATTTTTGGGGAAAAATCTTTTTTTCAGAAAATTTTTCCTCTGAAAATTTGCTATCGAATTTGAATGTTATTGTTGTTATTGAAGGCGATAGTGCTTTTGACATTTTGGGAACAAATTGTTTGTCCAGGAAACTTGGCCTCAGAAAATTTACTATCGAAATTTTTACTGTTATTGTTGTTATTGAAGTCGATAGTGCCTTTCACATTTTCAAGACAAATTTTTTTCTCCAGAAAATTTGGCCTCAGTAAATTTACTATCGACATTTTTGATGTCATTTTTGTTATGGAAGCCGATAGCGCTTTTGACATTTTTTGGCAAAAATTTTTTCTGCAGAAAATTTTTGCTCAGAAAATTTAAAATCGTTTGTTTCGATTTACTTTTTATCACATGATTACTAAAACCTTTACCTAATCTGAAGATATCTGTAACTAAATCAGGAATTTGAATATCTACCAAATTTACAAACCAAGGTTCCCTATCTTCCTCTTCAAAAATCTTGTGTAAATTAAAATTTTCCTTTCGAACATTAGTTTGTTGATCAATAAAAATAGAAAGTTCGTTTTTATGTTTTGTATCATTCTTTAAAAATATTTCAATAAGGGAAATCCGATGTTTAAAAAGATCAATGATTTTATCTTGCTGTCAACATACTTCTGACACACCTCTTAATCTGGAAAAATTTTTTATTTAAAAAAATTAGCATGATTTGAAACATCCTTGATCAGTAAATTCATCATTGAAAGTTTGAAATTCTTCAAATTATGTTTAAATCGTCTATTGCAAAAATTATTGTGAAAAGAAAAATCTCGAAATTTTCTTATCCGAGAAAAATATTTTTTTAAGAGAACGGTAATTTCTTCGACATTCAATCAAAAACCTTTTCTGAAGGATACTGCCTCTTAATTTTTGGTTAATATAACACCATGATTTAATCTTTCTGAAGGCTTCAGAACCATATGTAAAATTGATCTGATTAAGAAGCATAATGTTGAAAAAGGGGAGTTAGAAATGACCTTCAATCCAAGTCAGCTAAATTCAAATTTAAGAATTTTAAATTAGATTAAATTGAAATTCAAAATCTCATTTAACTTCCAACACTCAAATGTATCTTCAGAATTCCTGAAAATAAAACAAGAATCCAACGATCAAATTTGGACAAACACAAAATACTCCTATTGCACTTGCTTGAAACAGAAAGAATTTGTTTCTTTGTACAAAAATAAAAAAGTGGAAAAAAATTAGAACTCTTTAAATGATTTTTCGTTATCGACTTGGATGGTTGTCTTCTCATTTTCGTTTCCTCTTTTTTATGGAATTCCATACATTCACTCTGTTTTTTTCAAATTTGACCATCGCCTGTTATTCCTCTTTCTCTAATTGTTAATTTTCAGATTTAGCACATCTGGAAAGATATTGTTTTCAATAATTACAGTTTTAAAGAATATCATTTAAAAAGTTGCGTTTGAAAAAAAATTATGTTGGATATTTATTCTTGATGAAGGCTTTCTCTACTCATGCCTCATTTCTCACACCATCTAAGGAAAGAAATCACAAAGTACACCACTGTTTTGTTTCAAACACTATCATTTATTATATCTTTTCTCCTAATTTTTTTAACAAAAAGAGTTGACTTTTCGAATTAAAAAGTCCAATTGTTTAGAAAACAGTTGACTTTTAAACCCGAAGGATTAATTTTCAAATAAATAGTTGAATTAAAAAAATATTATAATTTTCAAACACACAGTTGCATTTACAACCAAATAGTTGAGAACTTTCAAGCAAAAGAGACGAATGTTTAATCAATTAATTAGATTTTAGCCAAATAGTTGAATTTTCAACCTACAAAGCTGAATTTTTAACCAAATGGGTCGCATTTTCAAACAAAAAAGATTAAACTTTAACCAAATAGTTGAATTTTCAAGCCAAAAATACAAGTTTGAAAAAATAGTTGAATTATCAACCCGAAAAGATGAAATATCAACAAGAGGGATAATTTTAAATAAAGAAAAACTTTTAATTTTCTTTTAATCCGTCTTTTTGGCTTGAAAATTCAACTATTTGGCTGAAGTTTAATCTTTTTTGTTTGATACTTTGGCCATTTGGTTGAAAATTCAACTTTTATGATTAAAAAGTCATATTTTTTATTGAAAATTTATCTTTCTTACAAGAAAGATGAATTTTCGGTCCATGGGGACGAATTTGACTGACTTTTGATCGATATAATTGAATTTGCAACCAAATGGTAGACTTTTCAACTAAAATTGATTAAACCTCAACCTAAAACAGTTGCATTTTCAATTAAATAGTTGATTTTTGAAGTGAAAACCTAATTTTCCATAAGACAATTGACTTATCAACCTAAAAAGGTAAATTTTCAACAAAAAGATCATTTTCAAGCTAAAAAGACGAATTTTTTAGAAGACAGATGAATTATCATCCTGCAAAGTTGAATTTAAAAAAATGTAACCAACTAGTTGCATTTCCAACTCAATAATTGGACTTTTCATTAAAATAGATGAATTTTCAACCAAAAAGATCGTTTTCAACTAATGAAGATTAATTTTTATCCCAATAGTTGAATTTCCAGAAAAAATGATTGTTTATTCAAATATTTTCATTTAAAACTAAATAAATAGACTTTCAATCAAAAGAACTAAATTGTCAACAAAATAGATAAATTTTGAACCAAATGGTTGAATTTCCATGCCGAAAAGACGAATTTTTTAGAACACAGTTGTATTTTTGACAAAAAAATTAATTTTCTACCAGAAAACATGAATTTCCTATCCAAAAAGACAAATGTTCATCAAAACACTTGAAATTTCGACCAAAAAGGATAGCTTTTAACAAAATAATTGCTAACAAAAAAAATTAATTTTTCACCAAAAATTTGAATTTTCATACAAAATAATTTAATTTGAAAAAAAGTTAATTTCCAACCGAATAGCATGAACATTTATTTTCACACAAAAAGGACAAATTTTCAACAAAGTACATGAATTTTCAACTAGAAAACATGAATTTTCAATAAAAAATATTAAGTTTCAACAATATTGGAATAGTTACATTTTTAGTTAAAAAAAATTAATTCATAATCAAAAACCATTTTTTTCACTCGGATTGAGTTATTATTTAATTCAATTTAGCAAAAATAATGGTTTGAACAAAAATTATTAATGTTTATGACTATCTCCTCCTATAGTAATTCTAGATAGTTCCGGTTTTTTCTGCAATGTTTAACTTCGTTTTGCCTTTTTAGTTATGAACAAACGATAAACAAGCATAAGAGAGTATCATATTTTAAACACTCTCTTTCTTTTTTGCAATAAATTTATTGTTATAATTCAAACCAAAACTTTGAAAAGTCATTTATAGACTAAGTACTCCCACCTACTCCTAATTATTTCACTCCTTGTTTTTGTTTCTCGTGTAAGATAACTTTTTTGTTTATATTCATTTGTCCTAAACATTGAGAAAAAAAGCAAAAATAATTCACTCAAAGCAATGCAATACTATTTAAAAAATTATTTTCATTAAGGTTCACTTATTATTTGTTCATAACTCAAAAGTCAAAGAAAAACTAAAGGTTTCAGAAAAAAAAACTTTCTAACATTACTCTGAAAAAAGATAGTTATGAAAAATAATCAATTGTTCAAATAAAAATGTTGGTTAACTTATATTGATTATTGCCTCACTAAGTGAAAAGTGAACAAAAAGTTTATGAGTTCAGAAAAAACCGCAACTTTTTAGCACTTATCTGAGAAAAGATAGTTATAAACATTGATCAATTATTTAAATATTTTTGATTGTTAACTTGCCTCATTTATTACTTTACTAAGTAAAAAGTTTTCTTGTTATCAGAAATAAAAAAATAAGAAAAAGGAAAGTTTGGTTTTTTGAAGGCTATGCTGGAATATTTTCTGTTGGCCCCGTTTTTTGGGCGAATTACTCAAATTGAAGGTATTACTTTTTTGTTATCAGTGGGTCAAAAATAAGAAAAGTGAGAAAATGTATTTTTTTAAGACACTGTGCTAGAATCTTTACTCTTAGTTTAATTATCGTCAAAGATCACTGAAATCGAAGATTTTGGAATGTTGCTGTTCTTTTGCATTTTGTTCATAAAATTTTAACTCACCCACTGAGACAATGTCCTGCCGTCAAAATCCAATCTTGATTTAAAATCGAACCACCACAGAAATGGTTTCCATAGTTCTGAAGTGAAACTTGATAAGGAAAAGCGGCTTCAGGTGCATCAAGACCACCAGCAATCCGATTAATTTTATTATTCCATGGCCTTTTTTGAAAAATGTCTTTAGAATCTTGAAATGATGGATTTCCTGAAAAAAAAAAATTTCTCTCAATAACATGTGAGCTTTCAAAAGTGACACATGGCTAAGATTGGAGGATTTGAAAAATGTATAATAATTAAAGTAAAATGTTTTAATTTAATTTACGTCGCTATAGTTTTTTAAACAATCTTTTCAAAAATTTCTTATGCAGGAAGTAGATTAGCTATTATAAAAAAAGTTTGAAACTTGAGAAAAATAAATATTTTTAACAATAATTTCTGTAGGGGAATTGTTTGGTTAAAAAGTCATCTTTTTTGGTGAAAAAACCAGCTACTTGGTTAAAAGTTGAACTTTTTAGGTGAAAGTTCATTTCTTTTGTTAAAGGTTCATTTCTTTGACGAAAAATAAAACAATTTCATTAAAAAAATAATCTTTCTGGTTGAAAAGTTCACTTTTCGGTGGAACGTTGAACTCTTGTATTACAAATTTAATTATTTTGTTTAAACCTAAACTACTTTGTTTTAAATTAATTTTTTTGGGTTCAAGGTTCATTTCTTACTCTAAAATTGCAACTGTTCTATATGAAAAAAAAACTTTTTTGTTTACAAAATAATCATTCAAGTTAAATCTTGAACTCTATTGTCAAAAATTAATTTTTTCGGGACTCATCATATCAGATGATAATTCATCGCCTTGATTGCAAACATTAGTTTTTGAAAAATCCTTTTTTTTTAATTGAGAATTAATTTTTTCACATAACATGCAATATTTCAATTTTTTAAAAAGTTAGACTGATTTTTAGAAAATTATTTATTTTGTTGATGAAGATTCATAATTTCAGTTGAAAATTCACATTTTTGGATCGAAAATTAAACTATTTTGTTGAAAGTTTGTCTTTTTAGCTTAAAATTTCAACAATTTGGCAGAAAATCAAACTATTATGTTAAAAATTAGCTTTTTTGTTGAAAGTTATTTTTTAATGAAAAATCAACTATTTCCTTTCTGGTTAGACATTTATTCTTTATAAATGATTATTATTAGAAAATTAATCTTCTTCATTACAACTGTTTTTGAATTCCTTTGGAATCCACAGAATTCAATCGATTTTTTGTAAATTTTCAATTTTTTAAATTAAATTTGATAAGTTTTAAATTCACCTTAAATTATTATGGACTTTATCAGATTGTTATTCACTAATTCTGTTGACTTCCAATTATCATAATTCAATAAAAATTTTTTTAGATTTGAAAAATGTTGGGTCATTTAATTGAATTATTTTTAAAAAATGATGAATTTTTATAAATTGCATCACATTTTATTGAATCCCTTTGAATACTTCTAAATTCATAACAATTTTGATTAAATCAATTAAATATTGTGGATTTTTATCATGAAATCTTTTGTAATGTTTTAAAATCGTTTTAAATATTCTCTTAAAATTAATTTTTTTGTCTCGAAAACTTTCAAAAATTCAACATTTTATTTCCAAATCTTCAAAAATCTACATTTGGCTTTAAGTTATTTGAAATCTTCTAACATTTCAAATTATTTTTGAGAATTTTTTACAACTTCTAAATATTATTTAATCTGGTTCGAATTTTGGAGATCTTTTGGAATGTTTTACAATATTTTGAAATATTTTCTTAAAATTTTTTTTTTCAAATGAACAATTCATTAAAAATGTTGCCAGAAAAATTATGAAAATATATTTATTTTCTTGAAATTTTCTAGAAATTTTTTGAACATGTTTAAGAAGCTTCTACTTATTTTGAAATCCTTTTGAATTCTTTTGAATTCTTTTTGAATTCCTTTGAAATCCACTGAATGCAATTGATTTTTTGGTGAATTTTCAATTCTTCAAATTAAATTTGATGACTTTTAAAATCACCTTAAATTCTTATGGATTTTATCAGATTGTTATTCACTAATTCTGTTGACTTCCAATTATTTGAATTCAATTAAATTTTTTTGGATTTTAAAAATTTCGGGCCATTTAATTGTATCATTTTCTAATTCATATTGAATTTGTATGAATTTGATCACATTCTATTGAATCCCTTTGAATGCTTCTAAAGTCACAATAATTTTAATTAAATCAATCGAATATTTTGGATTTTTATCCTGAAATCTTTTGTAATGTTTTGAAATCTTTTTAAATATTCTCTTAAAATTCCTTTTTTGGTCTCGAAACCTTTCAAAAATTCAATACTTTATTTCCAAATCTTCAAAAATCTACATTTTGTTTTTAAATTTTTTGCCATCTTCTAGCATAAAAAAACAGTTGAGTTCAATAAAAAGAGTCAAATTATCAACCAGAAGAATTTCGTAGTGCGAGAGATAGAGGCAGAAGTGTGATGCAAAAAAGCAAAGGGCTCATGGTATCGCCCTAAGAGACGCCTCTCTGGAACGTGACATTGTTCGTTGCCACACGATAATTTTCGGATGAGATAGTAAATCTAGTTTCACAAAGAGGCATCAATCTCTCTATGCATCTCACTATACGTGGATGTACCTTCAAGATTTCTAACAGACAGATGATAAGTCTATGAGAGGTTTAATTAAAAGCTTTCCAATAGTCAATCCAGACCATTGACAGCACGCGTTGGTGGGTCGCAGCGTCTCTACAGATACACCTGTCACTTAAGTGGTTCTCTCGGCAGCCTGCTACACCTCCTTTCGAGCCACGTTGTTCATACGTCTCACGCCACACAGGATCAATTCGTCTAACAATACTGTTGTTTAGGACAGATGTAAAGATCTTATACAGTGTGATCAAACAAGTTCTTGGCCTGTAATTTTCTGGGTTAGACAAGTTGCCTTTTTTCGGTAGGGGTATAGTGCGGCCTAACACCAGCTATTGCGGAATAGGCGTCTACGACTTTAAATATGAGGTGAATATGCGGGCCAAATGTTGGTGTTCAGAAGTAAACTTCTTTCACCAGAAGTTCTTGATACAATCTGGTCCAGCACCGAAAAAGTTCTTTGTGCCTCCAAGTGCTTTTTTCACCTCTTCAGCAGTGATTGATGGACATTCCTCCTAAGATTTCATGAGGTTGTCGCAAAACTCCTGGAAGCCAATGATATTGTCAGTATCTTCTTTCAACCTTAGTGTTTTCGGGATCTTCTATACCTCGCTCTAAAAAGTGTCTACCTCGTTGGGCTTGGCATAGAAGATTGCATATCATTCCGTCAGTTCCGTGATTTTACGTTTCACGCCGTCAAGGCTGACGCGGACTTCTGAATCTCCAGTGTTTTCATAACCGTATTGTTTCGAGTACAGCTTACATAGTTGCAAATGAAAAAGATCCTCTCCTAGAAATGGTCGGCCATCACGAGATGGTTTTTTGTTGGAAAGCTCCAAGGGAGATAGAGTCAATTGTCCAAAACGAGAAGTGCCAAATTTTCTTAAACTACGATTTTCGGGCAGCAGTCACCGTTGCACACTCGAAGCCAGACACTGGGAGCAACTGTCATCTAAAAAATGACATCGGCTCCCAGTAGGACCGCGGTGAATCCCATTCATGGGGACGTCTCACAACCGTGAGATGCGTGGTCACAGGATTCATAATTTTAGTTAAGAGTTTATTTAATTGGTTGAAAATTTTAGTGTTTTGTTGAATATCAAATTTTCATTTGGTGATAGAACATTGATCTATTTAGTAGAAAAGTAATCACCTTGGTTGAAAATTAATCTTTCTTGGTACAAAATTAATTTTTTCGGTTGCAAATTTGTCTTTTTCGGTTTGAAATCATGTTGTTAACTGCAAATTTAAGTATTACATTTTTTTGGGCATATATAACTATTTATAAACAATTGGGCACAGATCAAATTCTTCTAACATGATGAAGACGTTGATTAAAAATTTTAATCATGAATATTTTAGTTCTTCATCAGATTATAATTCATATCTTATATTCGTTATGTCAGAGATTATACGTAAGCATCGAGGTTCTCCTGCTAAGGTATTTACATTTAATCAGAGTTAGTTTCAAGGAAATAAATTTAAATACTGAATTCGTTCAAAGTGATAACACAATATATATCAGAAGTGAGGGAAGTGCATTATTCCATCTAGATGCTTCACTTCTGAAAGCCAAAGTGAAGAAAGAAGAATTTTAAAAATTCCATCAAGAGCTATTCAAAAACAAAATGCACGGAAATTTTCATAGAAATGTAGAAAAACAGTTCGAAAATGGCAGTTATAATTCTTCACGAAATTCCTCTGTTTCAAGTGAAATTTGTATTATATCGAGTATATCACAAATTTATGTTTCAAGTTGAATATTTCCTGTTTCAAAATTGAAATTATAATTCTTGACCAAATTCCATGTCGCATCTGAGAATTATAATTATTTTCGAAAATTTCCGTATCCGAATTAGGACAATTATTGTCATTTTATTAAGTTTATTCTCTTTCTAAACTCAGAATTATAAAGCTTCCATAGAATTTATAGCAGAAAGTAAAAATTGTCATTCTTTTGTGAAATTCCTTGTTCAAAGTGAGATCTATGTTCCTTTTACGAATTCCCTGTTTCAACTCAGAATGAGAGTTAATAATTAAACGAAACCATCTCATAAATTTGCATATTAGTACATTCGTAGAGGGCGGGGGGATTTTTTATTCCCCGGTCAGGTACACACCCTAAAAATATGTTGTAAAACATGAAAAGATGAATTTCATAGCAAAGGGTTTTTAATATTTCAAGAAATATGAATGAATGGTTCAATGGAATTTCATGGAAAATGTAAGTCAGACTCAAAGGTTAATAAACTTCTCATCTAAATTTAATAAATACGAATTCATATGATTTCATCAGGATACATGAATTTGCAACCAAGTAGTTAAATTTTCAACTGAAAAAGATACATCTTCAGCCAAATAGTTACATTTTCTAATAAAAAAGATGAATAATTTTGAAATTTTCTAGAAACCAGATTAATTTTTAACCAAAAGAAATGATTTTTCGACAGATTTTAATGTTTATTAAGAAACAGTTGAAGTCAACCCAAAAAGACGAAATTTCAACAAAGTAGTAGAATCCTCAACCAAAAAAAAACAAAACAAAAAACGAATTTTCAACAAAACAGTGGGACATTCAAAAAAAGACTTTCACAAAATTGTTGAATTTTCTGCAAACCGAGAAGATTAAATTTGTATTCAAGCAGTTGAATTTTCATTTGACAGAAGATGAAGTTTTATTTAAACAGTTGAATTTTTTAATAAAAAATATATATTTCAAACCAAAAATGACAAAATTACTCTTTCAATTAAAAAAAAATTAAATATGTACAAGAAAATCGAATGTTTAACAAAATGGTCAAATTTTCAAACGAGGAGATAAATCAACTAAAACGAGGAATCTTCAAATAGAATGGATGAATATAAAAAATATGAGTATAGTTATAATTCACTAAAATTACATATAATTGTTCACACAATTTATTATCGTTTTCAATAAGATTATCTTTGAATAGTGATAGAAAGTTCCGGTGCTTTTTTCTGAAATATACAAATTTTCGTACACTTGCCACTTAAAGGAGCTGAAAATTAATACAACTCAACCAAGAGAATGGTTTAAATAAATTATTATTGTTTATAACTATCTTCTCTTATAGTAATTCTTCTACACCCTTGATTTTTTACACAACAATATTGTTACAATTTAACTATTTAGTTAACATTTTTAAAATTATTTTTTCAACTGAAGATTTAACTATTCCATATTTGGTTAAATATTTATCTTCTGCAATTGAAAATTCAAGTATGTATTTTATTAAAAATTATTCTTTTCTGGTAAGAAAATTAATATTTGTGGTTTACAATTAGTTTTTTTTTTGTATTGAAAATTACATTTTTAACTGAAAATATAACTATATCGTGTCTTTCTAACATAAATCTTCTTCAGTTGAAAATTTAACTATTTGTTTGAAAATTTCTGTATTTTGTTGAAACTTCGCCTTTTGTGGTAGAATATTAACCTTCTTGATGACTAATTTACTTTTTTCGTTAAAAATTCAATTATTAGGTTGAAAATTCCATTAAAAATTAAAATACTATAATACATATTATATTCATTATTATGCATTATATTATATGAATATAAAAATAATAATAATTATAATTATTATTATTATGGAAATAAGTTTTTTAAACAAAATAGTTGGATTTTAAACAAAACGTTAAATTTTCAACAAAATAATTCAATTTTCAACAAAAAAGATTAATTTTCTATCAAAAGTCGATTTTTCAACCAAATATTTGAATTTTCAAGTAAAAATATCAGTTTTCAACCAAAAAAGATCAGTTTTCAACCAAAAATAGAACAGTCAAATTTCCAGTTAGAAGTTTAATTTTTAACAAACAAAAATCGAATTATCAACAAGTCTGATTCAACGGGAAAAGACTAATTTTCAACAAAATAGTTGAATTCTTAACCAAAAAGATGAATAATTAAGAAAGGCAAAATAATTAAACTTTCAACAAAAAAGATTAAAGATGAATTTTCAACTGAAAAGGTCAGTTTTTCATAAAAAATGGAACAGTTAAAATTTCAGATAAAAAACAGTAAAAAATATCAGTTTTCAACAACAAAATTAGTTTTCAACCAAAAATAGAACAGTGAAATTTGCACTTGAAAAATAATGTTTAACCAAAAAACCCATTATCAACCAGTTGAATTCGACGGAAAAAAGACAAATTTGTAACAAAATTAAATTTAAATTAAATTCTTAACAAAAAATGAATTTTCAACAAAACAGTTGAATATTCAATAAAATAACTAAATTTTCAACAAAAAATATTAATTTTCTACCAAAAAACGAATTTTCAACCAAATAGTTGAATTTTCAACTAAAAAGATCCGTTTTCAACCAAAAATGTAACAGTCAAATTTGCAGTTAAAAAAACTAAGTTTTAACGAAAAAAAAAAGAATGATTAACAAGTCCAATTCAACGATAAAAGAAATTTTGTTTAAAAAGTAGTTGAATTTTCAACCAAAAAAATGACTTTTCAACGAAAAAGTTAAATTTTCAACAAAATAAATCCACTTTTAACAAAAAAGATTAATTTTCTATCAAAAGTCGATTTTTTAACCAAAAAGATGAATTTTCAACTAAAAAGTTACAGTTTTAACAAAATAATTCAACTTTCAACAAAAAAGATTAATTTTCTATAAAAAGTCGATTTTTCAACCAATATTTGAATTTTTTAGTTAAAAAAAACTAAAAAAAATTGTTTGTAGAACAGTAAAATTTGCAGATAAAAAAACGAATATTCAACGAAAAAAAAATAATGATCAACAAGTCTCAAAGATTAAAAATAAATTTTCAATTGATCTCAGTAATTTAATGGGATTTCGAAGGATTCGAAAAATTTGAGAGTATTGTAAAAGATTTAAAGTATTTAAAAGATATCAAATGATTTTGAAACATTTTAGGAAATTTTAAAAGATTTCTAGAACCTTTTTTATTTATTTGAATAGTTTATAGATTTAAACAATTCCAAGGAATTTTCGATTGTTTTAATAATTTTAAGGTATTTAAAAAATGTTGAGTCAGGTTTCAAAGAATTTTCGAGAATTTTGGTAAATATAGAAGGATTTTACAGCACCTGTAAAGTTATAGGATATTTTAAAAGATTCCAAGGGTTTTAATGAGATTTCCGAGGATTTCAATGATTTTATGGTGTTCTAAGAGGTCTTAAGGTATTTTAATAAATTTTCCAAGAAGATGGGATACAAAATTTATAAAAATCATATATTTTTCATCAAAATATGTTTTTATTATAACTTTTTATCTAATTGTTGGTGATATCGATAAATCAAATTATTATTATTACAAACCAAAGCAATTTCATTTTCACCTAATTTTTAGTCCTCAGACTTTAATGAAAAGTTGATTCATTTTAATAAAAAAAAATTAGTCACAATCTTTTTTATTTAATAAATAAAAATTAATTTGTTTATATCCAGTATACATTTTCTGTTATACTATTTCTCATTTGTAAAAATTGAATTGCATTTTTCCACTCAAAACCTCAGTAGTTAAACAAATGTATACGTTTGATTGAAACTTTATAAAGTATTCTTAATTTAAAAATAATTTGAAAAATTAAACGCTCTCATTTAATTCTAAATCGTATTCAAATATTGTTTCAATCTAAAATATTCCATTTTTAAGCCATTTAAATTGAAAATTTTTAATTAAGGAAGGCATTTTTAAATATTTAGTAATATTTTACTTCTCATTGAAAAGGTGCGATTATAGATAAAATATTTAGAACTGAACAATTTTAAACTGAATTATTTGCACAAACATTTTTGAGCTTTTGAAGGATCTTTAAAGGTTTTAAGAAAATTAAAAAAATGTCTTAAGTTTGCTGGAAAAATGATAGTTTATTTATAAAAATCTATTTTAGGAGGATATTTGAAGAGATTACAAAATTTTTGAATAATAAATGACAGTCGAAAAATGATCAATTTGTAAAAAAATCAAGTGAGTTCAATATATATATTAGGAGTTTTGAAAAGAGTCAAAAATAATTTAGAACCTGAAAAATTTTGATTTGTACCATCTAGCATAATAATGCGTATATTTTCTGAAATAAAGTTTCTTCTCTCGATCTCTCTACTAGCTTAATGAGAAAAGCACTTGACCGAATATCAGAAGTTCCGTGGTTCGAATCCCAGCAGAGTGAAACGAGAAGATCTTTTTTTCAGAAAAAAATTAAATAAAAATGATTTTTAATTCATAACTCCATCTAGTCTGAAAAATACTGTAAAAAATTTCTGTAATTTAGATTCAATTCTAACAATTCACATAGAATTCTAGAAAATTAAAATTGAATTCACCAATCATGATAAATTCTAGTAATTCATATTGAAATCTAGCAATATTTAAATAACAATTCAGCAATAATATTGATATCTAGTAATTCAAATGGAATTTTAGCTATTCACATTGAAATCTATCAATTTAAATTGAATGTTAGGAATTGAAATAATTTAATTCTAAAATATTAAATTAATTACCTAAATGGTATTTTAACAACTAAATTTGAACTCGAATAATTTATATTTAATTCTAACAATTGAAATTAAATTCTAGAAATTGTAAATTAAATTCTAGAAATTAAAATTAAACTCTAGAAATTAAAATTAAATACTAGCAATTCAAATTGAATTCTAAGAATAAAAATTAAAAAGTAGAAATTAAAATTGAATGCTAGTAATTCAAATTGAATTCTAGTAATTCGAGTTAAATTCTAGGAATTTAACTTGAATTCTTGAAATTCAAAATGAATTCGAAAAATCAAAATTGAATGCGAGAATTGAATTCTAGCAATTCAAATTAAATTCTAGAAATTAAAATTGAATGCTATAATTGAATTCTAGCAATTCAAATTGAATTCTATGATTGAATTCTAACAATTAAATTAAATTCTAGAGATTCAAATTGAATGCTAGTAATTCAAATTGAATACTAGTACTTCAAATTGAATTCTAGCAATACAAATTAAATACTATAAAGCAAAATTGAATGCTAGTAATTCAAACTGAATTCCAGAAATTAAAATTGAATTCTATAATTGAATTCTATCAATTAAAATTGAATGCTATAATAGAATTCTAGCAATTAAAATTAAATTCTAGAAATTGAAATTGAATGCTAGTAATTCAAATTGAATTCTAGCAATTAGAATTAAATTTTCGAAACTAAAATTAAGTGCTAGTAATTCAAATTGAATTCTATCAATTTAAATTATATTCTAAACAATAATAATGAATTATAATCAACCACACAACATAATAGTTGTATTTTCAGGAAAATATTTAAATTTTCAAGAAAAAGATTGAATTTCCAACAAAATAATTAAATTTTCTACCGAAAGAGACCAATTTTTAACCAAAAATATCCATT
This sequence comes from Andricus grossulariae, assembly GCA_011634705.1. Lineage (NCBI taxonomy): Eukaryota > Metazoa > Arthropoda > Insecta > Hymenoptera > Cynipidae > Andricus > Andricus grossulariae. Next base: position 197,333,978 of record JAABKJ010075445.1, on the reverse strand, counting down.
TTCAACTATAAAAGATAAGTTTTCAACAAAAAGTGTAATATTAGATAAATTTTCAGTTGAAAACCTAATTTTTAATAAAAAATTAAAAGAATTTTTAACAAAACAGTTAAATTTACAATCAAATAAGAGATGAATCTTTAAACAAAAAATGAATTTTTGACCGAAAAAGATAAATTTAACAAAATAGTTGCATTTTCAGGAAAATAATTAAATTTTCAAGAAAATAGTTAAATTTCCAACAAAATAATTAAATTTTCTACCGAAAGAGACGAATTTTTAACAAAATACATCAACTTTCAGCTATAAAAGATCAATTTCCAACCAAAAACGTAATATTGGATAAAGTTCAGGTAAAAACTTAATTTCTAATAAAAAATGAAACGAATTTTCGACAAACTAGTTAAATTTTCAAGAAAATAGTTAAATTTCCAACAAAATAATTCAATTTGCTGCCGAAAGAGACGAATTTCTAACCAAATATTTCAATTTTCAATTATAAAAGATGAATTTTCAACTAAAAAGTTGAATTTTTAAGTAAAAGATAAATGTTCAACAAAAAGTGTAATATTAGATAAACTTTCAGTTGAAAACTTCATTTTTACTAAAAAAAGGAAATGAATTTTCAACAAAATAGTTAAATTTACAATCAAATAAGAGATGAATTTTCAAACAAAAACTGAATTTTTGACCGAAAATATAAATTCAACAAAATAGTTGCATTTTCAGGAAAATAATTAAATTTTCAAGAAAATAATTAAATTCACTTTCAGTTGCTAACCTAATTTTTAATAAAAAATGAAAAGAATTTTCAACAAAACAGTTAAATTTACAATCAAATAAGAGATGAATCTTTAAACAAACAATTAAATTTTGAACGAAAAAGATAAATTTAATAATATAGTTGCATTTTCAGGAAAATAATTAAAATTTCAGGAAAATAATCAAATTTTTAGGAAGATAATTAAATTTTCAAGAAAATAATTAAATTTCCAGCAAAATAATTAAATTTCCAGCAAAATAATTAAATTTTCTACCGAAAGAGGCGATAGTTTGACACAATACATAAATTTTCAACAAAAAAGTTGAATTTTAAGTAAAAAAGATAAATTTTCAAAAAAAAACGTAATATATGTCTTCCAACCCAGGAAAAAGAAATCAAAATACATGAATTTTCAACTAAGAATGACAAATTTTCAAGCAAAATGAGACAGTTAAATTTTCAGTTGAAAAAATGAATTTTGAACCAAAAAAATGAATTTTTAGCGAGATAATTAAATTTTCAACTAAAATGAAGCATCTTCACTTGGAAAAATAAATTTTGAATAAAATAGTTAAATTTTCAATAAGTAGTTGAATTTTAAACTAAAAATGAAATATTACAAGTTTGCAGTTTATAAAATTCATTTTCAACCAAACGAAATAACGAATTTTCAACAACATAGTTAAATTTTCAACCAAATAAATAAATTTGCTAGCAAAGTAGTTGAATTTTCAACCAAAAACCTGGTATTGTTAACGAAAAAGACGAATTTGCAACCAAAAGCATGAATTTTCAACTAAAAATATCAATTTTAAACAAATAATGAAACAGATAAATTTTCAGTCAGAAAATTAATTTTTAACAAACAAGCAAAAGAATAATATTCAATAAAATAGTTGAAAACCATTTGGATGACCTATGTAATAAAGAACTCCGAATGAACTGGATTACTCTGAATTACAAGTTAATTACTGAGATTACCTAAATTACTCCAAATGATCTGGATTGCAAGTGAATTACTCTTAATCACTCAGTATTACAAGTAGATTACTCAGTATTACACGTGGATTGTTCCTTTTTAGAAGTGGATTATTCTAGAATACAAGCGAATTACTCCGTTAACAAGTGGATTACTCCGTGAACAAGTGGATTACTCCGTTAACAAGTGGATTACTCCGTGAACAAGTGGATTACTCCGTTAACAAGTGGATTACTCCGTTAACAAGTGGATTACTCCGTTAACAAGTGGATTACTCCATTAACAAGTGTATTACTCCTTTAACAAGTGGATTACTGCGATAACAAGTGGATTACTCCGTTAACAAGTGGATTACTCTGCTCTACATGTGGATTACTCCTTTAACAAGTGGATTACTCCGTTAACAAGTGGATTACTTCGTTAACAAGTGGGTTACTCCGTTAACAAGTGGATTACTCCGTTAACAAGTGGATTACTCGGTTAACAAGTGGATTACTCCTTTAAAAAGTGGATTACTCCGTTAAAAAGTGGATTACTCCGTTAACAAGTGGATTACTCCTTTAACAAGTGGATTACTCCGTTAACAAGTGGATTACTCTGCTCTACATGTGGATTACTCCTTTAACAAGTGGATTACTTATAATCTAAGTTTCTTTTTTGTTACAGGCATATTGAAGATTATTCAAAGGAATATCGGCGAGCAATACGTAATTTCTAGTAGTATCTTATGAAACATATGATTAATAAAAATAATATCTTTTTCACCTTCCATTCCAAAGCATTAGCAAATAATATTTCTATTCAGGTTAACTTATATTCTGATATTCAATTTAAAGAAAGTACCAGTATTTTACTGAAACTTTCACATAATCTGATTGAGAGCTCATAGTACATTAACAGAGCTCTTTTTTGTGGAACTTCTTGGCTTTTTTCATTATTGAAATACGACCTTCATAAGCTTATAACTAATACCCGTAAATTTATTAATATTTATTTGATTTTTTTTCTATTTTCAGAAAACGTGGCCCAAACTCTTGGTGCTGCGACTCAGGAAAGTTCCAATGATGATGACAAGGAGATTACGGAGAAAGCTCATGAAAGTTTCATTAATAATCCATATGATGTAAGATCTATGCTTCTATATCTGTCTTTCTATCTATCTATACTTTTCGGTTTGATTCCTTTAGAATCAAACCGGAAGGCCTATGGAAAATCCAACAGACATGTCCTAGGGTTGTGGTTAGATGATCCCTGTACCAAGGATATCTACTGAATACGGTTGAGATATTTATTGGGTAGACACGGACATTTATCCAGGGATAGGCCCAAAGAAAAAACACCCAAGCTGAACCGTAGCAAGCGTAAAAACCGCGCAAACCCTTTTCCTAGCTGCTCTCGCGAACATAAATTAAACCACCAAACTCAGTTTTAGATGCAGTGTTAAACAATCAAATGCACAGATCACCTGTCATTGGGTCTGCAAATAGTGCCGATCACCCTGGACTTCTGAGTTCTGTAAATAATTTAAATAGAAATACGACGACGATCCAACGAATCGCTTACACAATTGAGTCGACGGATCTACTGAGGGATGACCAGATGGACTGCTATGATACCAGCGTTGTCCCTGTTCGAAGAGGCTTCATGGCGCGCACGAACACTCTTCTTCCTTCCAAGCTCTGAGATATGACTGAAGTTGATGCTTGCCTTCGTAAGGATGTCTGGGTCGTGACCGACGATGGAACACAAGACCAAAAGAGACTTGCATCAACTGAAGAAGAAGATTCGCTGGGCCAAATAGAACGCTTCCCGTTTTCAGTGTGTGATTTACTACATAACATCTAGTAGGCCGTTTACGGAAACGTCAAAGCTGCTGAGAGTCAAGCTTTATCGTATATTAGAACATACCGAGGAATTTTCAAAAGTTTCGAAGAATTTCAAAGGATTTGAAATATTTTAGGCTATTGTCAGAGATTCCAAGGAATTTTTAATAGATTTCAATAATTTAAAGTTGATTCCAAAGGAATTAAAAGATTTTTTAAACATTCAAACATATTTTTAAAATATGTATCTAAACAAATTTCAAGAGCTTTAAACGGTTTCAAGGGATTTCAAAGTATTTGAAATATAATAGGATATCTTAAAAGATTCCAAGGAATTTTTAATAGAATTCAATAATTTGAAGGAATTTAAAAGGATTTGAAATATTTTAGGGAATTTAAAAAAATTCCAAAGAGTTTTTAATACATTTCAATAATTTTAAGAATTGTATGGCATTTAAAAACATTTCAAGCAATTTAAAATGATTTGAAATATTGTAAGCTATTGTCAGAGATTCCAAGGAAGTTTTAATAGATTTCAATCATTTGAAAGTGAGTCTAAAGGATTTGAAGGATTTTTAAAACATTCAAACATATTTTTAAAATATCTAAAGAATTTTCAAGAGCTTTAAAAGGTTTCAACCGATTTCAAAGGATTTGAAATATAATAGGATATTCTAAAAGATTCCAAGCAGTTTTTAATAGAATTCAATAATCTGAAGAGATTTCAAAGGATTTGAAAGGTTTTAGGGTATTTTAAAACAAAGTGAGGAATTTTCAAGAGGTTTGAGCAATTTTAAAGGATTTTAAAGGACTTGAAATATCATAGGATATTTAAAAAGATTCCAAGGAATTTCTAATAGATTTTAATAATTTGAAGTTCATTCCAAAGTATTTAAAAGATTTTTAAAAATATCTAAAGAATTTTCAAGAGCTTCAAAAGGATTCAAGGGATTTCAAAGGATTTGAAATATAGGATATTTAAGAAAATCCCAAGGAATTTTTAATAGATTTTAATAATTTGAAGGTGATTCCAAAAGATTTGAAATATTTTAGGGTATTTAAAAAAATTCCAAGAAATTTTCAAGAGGTTTAAAAAGTTTTAAGGAATTTCAAAATATTTCAAAGGATTTGAAATATAATAGGATATCTTAAAAGATTCCAAGGAATTTTTACTAGAATTCAATTATTTGAAGGAATTTTCAGGAGCTGTAAAAAGTTTGAAGGGATTTCAAAAGATTTGAAATATAGGATATTTAAGAAAATCCCAAGGAATTTTTAATAGATTTTAATAATTTGAAGGTGATTCCAAAAGGGTCCTATGCCACAGTTCTACAATCTGAGATTATGGCCATACTCCAGTGCGCCTACAAGGCAAAGGAGTATGACAATAAAAGAAACATCTGTATCTACTCAGACAGCAGGTCTGCTATACTGGCCTTGAAGGGAACAACGACCACCTCGCTATTAGTATGGGAGTGCTTTGAGGCACTAAATATGCCAATTTGTATCTCGATGAGAGCTATAACTGGTTTGGAAAATTTTGGGAAATATTGCGTATTGGTTGAGATAAACGCAAAAAGCCATGATTTTTGTGGAGTTTTTTAAAATGAAAATCGATGTATCTTAATTTCCATATAAAATATGACTCGTAAAAAACAATAAATTTAACAAAAAATGTGTATCTCGATACGATCTACAACTTTTGTTTAAAACAGTTTGCTAAATTTTGCGCATAGGTTAAGATAAACGTAAAAAAACATGATTTTCATAGGTTTTTCATGGCCCCACCATGAAAATCACCTTGTTGTCAGTTTTCACTATCATGATCGTAATCAGCCCGTCAAAATACATAATTATACGGAGTTTGAAGAAAAATAGAATTCAGCTAATCGGAACTTTATCCTTTTTAAGTAAAATGATGGAATATTCAACTGAAATAGTTAAATTTTCAGTTAAAAAAATAATAATTTTCAACCGAAAATGGATCAAATTTTCAACAAAATAGTTAAAGTTTTAACTGAAATAGTTACATTTTCAGTGAAATAATTATTTTTCAGCCTAAGAAAATCGAATTTTCAACCAAATAGCGCATTTTTCAACCAAACAGATGAATTTTCAATACAAATATTTTAACCAAAAATGTTTTCATTATCAATCAAAATCAGATGAATTCAACCCAAAAAGATGATTTATCAACTGAGAAAAATTTTTCAGTTAGGAGAAAAAAAAACTGTGAATAAACTGTTGAATTTTCAAGCAAAAGATGATTTTTCAACCAAAAAGATTAATTTTTCACCAAGAAGAACGAATTTTCAACAAAATACATGAATTTTGAATCAGATAGGGGATGGAGGGGAAGCGCCGATCGGTGGGGCAAAGGCGATTTTGCTTATAACATCGCTATTATTTAACAATTTTAATTCTACTTTGCATGATATAAATCTATTTTATTAAAGAGATACTGTTACTTACTGAACACTTGAAAATTGACGTTGTAAAAGAAAAATTATGCAGAAAACAGTTTTGACAACGAAAGAATGGAAGATTCACTGGCAGAAACTCTAAATTCCTGAACGAGACAAAGAGATTCTCAGAGGATTCACGATAGGAAGGAGCCCTGATTTATCCTTTTATCTCAAAAAAAAAAACGGAATTAATTTCGACACTCGGGAAGATTAAAATATATTTCCTTGAAGATTTTCTTCTAAATCTTGTGTGCATCCTTTGTCTATCCACGTAAATCTTTTTCTATCCCATCTTCTCTATCTCATCCTATCCTATATCCTCCACGTCACTCTTTTTCTATTTTTCTGACAATCTAAATTCCCGTCCATATTTTTCAATACCCTCTTCTCTAACTCATCCTGTCCTACGTCTATCCGCTTCAATCTTTTTCAATCCCATCTTCTTCATCTCATCCTATCCTTCATCCTCCACGTCAATCTTTTTCTATCTCTCTGACAATCTAAATCCCCGTCCATCTTTTTCAATACCCTTTTCTCTAACTCATCCTATCCTTTCTCTATCCACTTTAATCTTTCCTAATCCCATCTTCTCTATCTCATCCTATCCTTTATCTACTTCAATCTTTTTCTATCCCATCCTCTTTATCTCATCCTATCCTTTATCCTCCACGTCAATCTTTTTCTATTTTTCTGAAAATCTAGATTCCCGTCCATATTTTTCAATACCCTCTTCTCTAACTCATCCAATCCTACGTCTCTCCACTTCAATCTTTTTGAACCCCATCCTCTCTATCTCGTCCTATCCTTTATCCTCCACGTCAATCTTTTTCTATCTCTCTGACAATCTTAATCCCCGTCTATCTTTTTCAATACCCTCTTCTCTAACTCATCCTATCCTACGTCTATCCACTTAAATCTTTCCTAATCCCGTCTTTTCTATCTCATCCTATCCTTTATCCACGTCAATCTTTTTCTATCCCATCCTCTCTATCTCATCCTATCCTTTATCCTTTACGTCAATCTTTTTCTATCTCTCTGACAATCTAAATTCCCGTCCATCTTTTTCAATACCCTCTTCTCTAACTCATCCTATCCTACGTCTCTCCACTTCAATCTTTTTGAATCCCATCCTCACTATCTCGTCCTATCCTTTATCCTCCACGCCAATCTTTTTCTATCTCTCTGACAATCCTAATCCCGTCTATCTTTTTCAATACCCTCTTCTCGAACTTATCCTATCCTACGTCTATGCACTTCAATCTTTTTCAATCCCATTTTCTTTATCTCATCCTATACTTTGTGTATCCACGTCAATATTTTATTATCACATCTTCTCTATCTCCCAAGGAACAGTGTTGAACGATCTTTTCTCGCGTAAATTTCCCGCTCTTGCTTACCTTCTAGGATAGAAGGAGCAGACGTGGATGACGTACACGTTCCAGTTGCGTCGGGATTGGTTGCTTTGAGAAACCATGATCGTAGCTTCCGGAGCCCAAAACTTCTCTCATAATGGATTCAATTTAACAAATAATTGTTGTTTATAAATATCTTCTCCTACAGTTATGTTAGATAGTAGCGGTTTCTTTTCTGAAATTTTCAACTTATAGTCCACTTTGTACTAAGAGGGAGGTAATAATTAATGCAAATGTGAAAAGTGAACAATAAGTCCAAAATTTCAGAAAAAAATCGCAACTAACAAGCAGTAATGGAAAAGATAGTTCTAAACAATAATTGTTTATTTAAACGATTATGGTTTCTAATTCACATCCATTATTACCCAACAATGATTGAAAAGTGGATCAAAAGTGGAAAATTATAGAAAAAACTGCAACTTTCTAGTATTATTCTTAGAGAATATTGTGCTATATAATAATGAATTGTTGAAACAATTATTCATGTTGGATTGAATTTTTCATTGATTCGGTTTAATTGAACAGTTGATAATAAGTTGAAAAATTCGGAAAAAACCGCGACTTTATAACTCAAGACTAAAAGAAAATTGCTAAAAATAATAATAAATTATTTCAACAATTCATGTAAACAGATTTAAATATCAATAAAAAGTATCATTATTCATCATTTGTATAAAAAAACACCGCCAAAAAATCGTTATTAACCCTAAAAACTCGCAAAACTAAATTTTTGCAAGGTTTTTTTGGTCCCTTCAAAACAGTCTTATGGGGATGATATTTGAAAAATAAGTTTTTATTTGTACTTAATGGCTAATTCCAAAGAGGAATGTTGAATTTCAACCTAATTTACCTAATATTTACGATTTTGAATCAAATTTACAAAAATGTATATTTTTCTTATGGGAAATTCGTGTTAAACTTCATGATTTGACATTGAATTGCTCATTTGACAAATTGCCCGGGCATTGTAAGTCATGTCAGACCTAACTCAGGTAACGAATATGTATTATTCCAATGAGAATTTAGTTAAGTTCAAATGTACACTTTAATCTAAATTAGTTCCAAACTGGCATGTAATTAAAATCGAATGTCTCATACAAATTTTCCGACGTTCTCCGCCCACTTTGACAAGCCGTGCGTACAGGTATAAATTTGGAACACCCTATTCTTGCACTGATCTTCCGCTCGTCGGTGTAAAGCCGACCAGTGTAGTGTTTAAGCGCTGTTACAATTTTGAGTGTGTGTGTGTGGTGTGGACGTGGTGTGTTGAGTACGAGTCTATGTACTAGTTGGAACGGCGACAGAGAGCGGTCGGTTCTTTCTTATTCTGAGTCCTGCAATTACAATAATCGGTTTGCAAAACGGAAGCTACCGGGGCGTTAACGGATAGGTTTTGCGGAGACCCGGAGTACTGTGTACTAGAAACTTCCACCTTTTTCGAATTTCCACTTAAATTCAAGTGACATTAATGGAAGTCAATAAAATCTTTTTGGTGTAAAAAATCAAACTACTTGATAAGAAGTTGAAATACATTTTGAAAAATTTATGTTATTGGTTAAAGAACTATTTTTTTGAAAATATTTTTTGTTTGTTTGTTGGAAATTAATGTTTGTAACCGAAAACAGGTTTTCTAGAATGTGTCTGTCTTCTTCTGTGTATGTATGTAGATTTTGAGACTGTCAACACTATACATTTTCAAAGAATTGACAGATTGGACAAACCTTTGTCATACTCTTGTAGTGTCCTAAACTAAACGTCAAGTTCGTTAGCCAGCCATTTTGGATACAAATTAGAAAAGTTAGAGCATTTTCAAAATTGTTGAGACCTCATTTTTTAGATTTAAACATTCCATGCAAGGTTATTCGTAGTACTCCAAGAAGCAAACAATTTATTCTAATAACTTTTTTCGACCAATTTTTTGGCCAATCAAGTTCAAGGAGTTCCCACCATGAGGTGCTCTGGCCAATCACAGGCATCGCAGAGAATATATATAAAAGCAACATAACCTGAAACTTCAGTTTCAGGTCAGCCCTGAAGAAGTGAACTGTATGTTCACGAAACGTCGGCACGATTCGTAGTTCAGTTTAAATGAAAAAATAAAGATAAAAATTTTAGGCTGAAAAACTCACGATATGAAAAAAAGTCAAGAAAAGAAAAACTTTACTTTTTGAACACCCTGCACGATCGTTCTAACAACTTTTTGGATTTTCCTTCAAAAATTTTTAATTTAAAATTTTAAGCAATTTTGAATAACCACCTGAAGCCGCAGCCATGACGACTCTTGATGGGGCCTTCGTCGTTACTAAGGTGAAAACATCAGCGTAAATTCGACTGAGCAATGAATATCGGATGACTGTTGACCCCTAAAACAGCTCCCTAAGCCAAGACGTTAACTACTGTGTCAAAGGCTGAATATTACAAGGCTATATGTTGAAAATTATTTTGTTAACTGGAAATGTAACGATTCCATTTTTAGTTGAAAATTCAAGTATTTGGTTTAAAACTCATCTTCTTTGATTGGAAATTCATCTATTGAGGATTCAACTATTTTGTTAAAAATTCTTTTTGTTTTGTTTAATTCAACCCGTTTAAAATTTGCCTTTTGGTAGAAAATTCATCTTTTACGGTAGAAAAGTAATCTTTCTTGGTTGAAAATTAGCTTCCGCGTTGAAAATTCAACTTTTCGAGTTGAAAATTCTACTATATTGTAAAAAATTCGTCTTTTCACTTGAAAATTGATCTGTTTTGGTTATAATTTAATGTTTTTTATTTGGAAATTCGCATCTTTGTAGGTTGAAAATTTAACCATTTTGATTTACCTTTTACAAATGTTTATGGAAGTTTTGAAACGATTCAAAAATAATTTAAAACTAAGAAAAGATTTCAACCATTTTTTTCAATGTAGATTTCTGAATATTTCCAAAAGAAGAAGCTTTTTAAGAATTTTGGAAGGTGTCAAGTAAATGAAAAAATTTTTATTAGATTCTCAGGAAAATTTCAAATTAGTTTTTATCAAAAAAAATTAATTTTAATATACCCAAAATTGTCGAAAAAAGTATGATTTTAAGGCCATTTTAACAATTGGCCAGAAACTTAAAACAAATTATGGTAAAAATTTGAATCATTTTGAAAGATATTTAAAAGGTTCATAAGATTGAAAAGATTCAAAAATAATTAAAAATTTTAAATAATTTAAAAAAATTTAATTTGTTGAAGATTTTGAACAAAATTCAAAAGTTTTTCAAGAATATTAAAATGATTAAAATGAATAGAAAAATTGCTTAAGATTCATGGTAAAATTTTTAATGATCTTCTATATTGTAAATTTGTATAATTTATATCATGTAGTTTTAAGTGACATTCAAAGCGATTGGATAGATTTTTTTACTAAAAATGTATTTCTTCTTAAAAAACACCACTGTCATTTTCACCGTTTAAAATTTCACAATTTTAAAGAAACTAACATAGAAAAATATCTGAATTATTTTATGTCGATACTTTGAGTAGCTAAATGTGAAAAAACTTAATTTAAACTTAAGTATCTATCATATTAGATTGGTTATTTTTTATTTTGAAAATCTTAAAAAATGTCAACTTATTTCAGTAATTGTGACTGTAAAACCTCTTAGAAAAATATTTTGACAGCATTTTGCGACAACTTTTTTGGAGCCTATCATGATTGCGGAATCTAGCATGATTTATAACATAATTTTAATTAACAATATGCATTAAAAAATTCGGGGACCTATTATAGAGGACCAAACAGGTCCTGGCTCCTGGACTGAATGGTGAAGGAGGTCCTTTCTCCGAATGAAGATTAAAAAATTCATTTTCAAAGAAAGAATTCAACATTAAACCAAAAAGTCGAATTTTTGACTAAGAAGAATCAATTTCTACCCAAAAACTAATGTTTAACAAAATAAATGAATGTTAAAACTTATAGTTGAATTTTCAACCAAAGAGATTAATTTTCAAATAGAATAATTAATCTTCAATAAAAAAATAAATTTTCAAGAAAAGAGTTTACAATTTAACCAAATAGTTTAATTTTCAACAATATAAAGGAATTTTCTACCAAAAAATAACAGTTTTCAACTAAAATGATGAAACTTCAAAAAAGTGAGCTTCCGTCTCAGAGGGGCGCAAGGTCCAGTGTCTAAGAGCGAACGACACTGGACCTTGCGCCATGCTGACCAAACAATTCCTGAACCCACGTATCTTAACTAATTATTGAAAAATTAATTTTTCCTCAAAATTAACATGATTGCGGAATCTAGCATGATTTATAACTTAATTTTAATTAACAATATGCATTAAAAAAATTAGGGGACCTATTAAAGGGGACTTAATAGTTCCTGGCTCCTCGACTGATTGGTGAAGGAGGTCCTTTCTCCGAATGAAGATTAGAAAATTCATTTTCAAAGAAAGAGTTCAACGTTAAACCAAAAAGTCGAATTTTTGACTAAGAAGAATAAATTTCTACCCAAAAACGAATGTCTACCAAAATAAATGAATGTTAAAACTTATAGTAGAATTTTCAACCAAAGAGATTAATTTTCAAATAAAATAATTAATCTTCAATAAAAAAATGAATTTTCAAGAAAAGAGTTTACAATTCAACCTAATAGTTTAATTTTCAACAATATAAAGAAATTTTCTACCAAAAAAGACCATTTTTGAACTAAAATGATGAATCTTAAAAAAAGTGAGCTTCCCTCTCAGAGGGGCGCAAGGTCCAGTGTCTAAGAGCCAATGACACTAGACCTTGCGCCATGCTGACCAAACAATTCCTGAACCCACGTACCTTAACTAATTATTGAAAAATTAATTTTGACTCAAAATTAACATGATTGCGGAATCTAGCATGATTTATAACATAATTTTAATTAACAATATGCATTAAAAAATTCGGGGACCTATTAGTTTTGGTTGAAGGTGGAAAATTTAGTTTATTTATATTTTATCGGTTATTATTTTCCCTTTTATAATACAGATTATGTTATATAGAGATTGAAAAGTGTCATAAGATTTTTGCAGGACTTCAAGAAAATAAGCCATGGAACTTACTGGTCAAAGAATTAGTATATATACTTTTTTGAACATATTTTTATATTTTAATTGTTAGGAGTTTAAAACACCCTATGTAATGATATACTTGAACGGTCGGTATTCTCTCAATTTTCTACAAAATTCGAAATTTTTTTTGTATCAAAAAGAATTTTTCAAACACCTTAACCCGTAAATACATAAGGGCTTGAAATAAATTAACAATGTTGCAAAATATAATTATTTAATTATTAATTACATTGTAAAATTTTAGGTGCATAAGTTAAAACTGATTTCCAATTTCCGGATTCAAATTTCATTTGGGATTACGGATCCCATTATGCCTAACGAAGTTCGAACTTTTTTTTTAAACACTCCACCAATTTAAAACCACCACCAGATCACCCTCTTACGACTAATTAATGAAAAGAGAATTTTCAGTGTGTTATAAAAAAGCGCCTCTCTCATTCCAGATCAAAGAACCGGTTATGGTTAAAACTGGGCCTTCAATTTCTAGAAATGACTTATATCGAGGAACCTTATATCGGATTTCCAGTGTATTCAGCTATGTGGGCCATACGAATGTGATGATAATCCCTAAATAGCCGGCGGAATCGGTGTTTGAGAGGATCCTCGTTTGATATTGGTACAGTTGCATTGGCACGATTGCCACTTATGCGTATTTTAACTCTACGCACATTAGTATTACGATCCGCTATAGGAACTACGAATGGACACAAACGACCACCTATGATTATGCCAATGACGTACTCATGACGATCATCTGTTCCTACAGGCCAAAAGCCTTCTGGTATGAGCACAATTATGCTTGGATCATATGAACTTTCGTATTGATGAACATCAAGTTCAATAGGAGGAGGATGAACTGCGTCATGCTTAATTGATTCTGAAAAAAGTGTAAGTAGGAAATTATGAAATCGTTATAATTGTAAAATTAATTTCATAAAGCTACATGTAAAAATTAATTTTTAATATAACGGTCGGACTTTTTATATCTCCATGAACGTATTTTTATTGACGTGAGTATGTACAGTAGGACTCGTCGGATCGGGACGGACTCTGTCTCCGCGACCGTTTGCTGCGACCCTGTAGGCGTGCGCCTAAGTATGGTAGAGGAGGCTGTTGGGACGATTTTTGTAGGGAAAGAACAAATACGATTAAGCAAAATGTAAGAACATGGGGGAAGGGGGAAATGAAAAAAAGAGAGGATGAGGTGAAGAAAGCGGTAGAGAAAGGGAGGAAGTGGAAAGCAAGAAACAGGAAAAGAGGAGGAGAAGAGGCATAAATGAAGAAATGGAGATAAAAGGATGGACGAAGTATTTCTAGGATCTGCTGGGGGTGTTGAAAATAGGGTATAGGGAGATAGAAGAAAACCGGTAACACGAGGTACCAGGAGGGTGTTATGGAGAGTCATGAAAGAGAGAGAGAAAGAGGAATAGGAAAAGTTTCAATTTCAAGGATGAAAGAAATATTTGTGAAAACTAAGATAAGGGCGAAGATATGAGAAAAGAAGAGAGAGGAATTCTGGACGGAAATGGAGTTCAGGCTTGGTAGAAAAGTCATATTTCTTGGTTGAAAATAATTTTTTTGTTGAAAATGAATCATTACATCGTCATTAAAGTAACAGATGGTGATGAATTTTCAATTTCTTCATTATTGGTCTGATAAGATTTTATTATATTTTTTTCATCATTCTGTGGAGAATAATATAATAAACATAATACGCAATAACACAATTATATTTCGCAACATTTATTTCTTCGTATAACGATAAAGATACTCATTTGCCTGAATCTCAGTCAGGGCAAAAAGCATGAAAAAGTATGAAAAATATAATTTTCAGGATTTCTATGCTGTTACTATTAATGAGTAGTAACAGCGTAATATTACGAAAAAACAGCTAACCCTCTACTGAAGGATAACGTGAAAGGGAGAAGAGTTTTATGGAAAATAGTTTTATGAAAGAAAAAAACATTCCTTCCAAGAAAAATGTTTAGAGCTTGCAAAAAAGAATTATTTCAACAATAGTCTTCTCGAATTTGAATCATAGTTTCTGTTTATTTCAAATTAAAATTTGTTTTAATCAAAGTGATTACATTCGAACAAATATTTTTCTCATATTTTTTTTATTATGTACTTGCTAAGTGGATATGTGAAGAGTTTGACAATCGTCTTATCTGTTTAACTTTTAAATTATCTGATTGCGTCTTCTATAAAAGTTACGTAAATGCCTATAATTGAACAATCATCCTCAGAAAGTTTGAAACACGTCATTATAAATATAGTGATTTTATTAACAAGTTATCAGTTACGCTTACGGAATCATTCCATAGCAGCAATGAAGATTGGCAACTTCACAGTGGACAGTGTGACCCTGCTCCACCAGACCGCTGCCGCACAGGTTAGCCTAGGTTGCAGGATTGTTGTGTAGATCCACATGAGTGTCTCCGGCTGCGAGCCCTAACTTTTACCTATGACTCTCCTCAAGAGCCATAGAGTTGCTACTAGCTTTTTGTAGTTGTTTTCCAGGTGCCTGTTCCATGATAGCTTCTTATCCAGGGTGACTCCTGAATATTCAGCTCGTGCTTTGAGTTCAAACTGTTTTCCTCCAAATTTCAGTGTACTCGTGGTTCCTCACTTATCCTCTCAGGTGAATACAACAACGTATGTCTTACTCGGATTGACCGATGATCCAGTCTCCTTCCGAAGAGCGCATCCAAATGCTGGTCGAGCATGATAACTAGTATATCGCCCGCGTACCCTATAACGTTGTAGCCCTGACTCACAAGCAGATGGAGAAGTTCATTCACTACGAAGCACCACAGCAGGGGTCATATAACGCCTCCCTGTGGACATCTCAAACCAACGGTTTCACATATAGTGGTATCACCCTTCGTCGTTATTAGGTTCCTGTTGACAAATATGTGGCAGGTCCATTCCGCGACAGCGGAATAGAAAGATTCGAGGCTGATGGCACAGAAATCCTTGGATAAAGTATAACAAAACCTGCCTGATTTCGGAATGAAGGCTACTCTCGCACCTATCCATGCCTTCGAGCAATATCCTAGCTTCAAACTAGCCCTAGCAAGTCTAACAAGCGGTCCTTTGATCATCTCTTCAGCGCTCTGTAAGAAAGCCGGATATATTCTATCCGGACCAGGAGACTTGTGTGTGCTGTAAGACTTCAGGGCCCACCTGAACCTGAAAAGAGTAACCGTATCGTTGGCTAGCCGCCGTTTTGGACATAGCTGGGTCACAGGTGGCTTTGGTTGCGACGGAAGTGCAGCCTTCTTTTCTCCAAACCTTTGAAGTCCGGAAAATTTGCCCTAATCAGGTGAGCCAAGGTCTTCTCATTTGACGCTGATTATCTGCCGTCAGAAAATTTAAGGGTGCCGAGAATACCATCCGGATTTCGAGAGAGTCCAAGGTGGTAGAAGGGCCTGTTGTCGAGGGCCGCAAGAGCCCTTATCTGGGAATCAGGAATTTATGCAACTAGAACCGCCGAAGTACCACAGAGGGGTTCGTCAGCCGGCCTCCGTATTTTGTAGCCAAGTTTTAGCCGCTGGCTTGACTGCGACAAATACGAAGACTTCTCCTCTAATATACCTATCTTCACAGTAATATTCTACATCCCCTATGATGCCAAAAAATCCCCAAATTCTGATATGTAAGTCCCTTCATTACTGCTGATAAAAATTGTTCATTTCGTTGGTCATCACTTTGCAAAATTTTATGACCTTCATATCTTGCGCAATTTTCAAGATGTGCAGAAAATTTGTATGACACATATGAGCGCATTCGAAACCCTATACAAAAGTCCCTTCATCACTGCTGATCAAAAACTTTTCTTTTGGTAGTTCATCAGACGCAGGGTAAGTATCATATCTATTTCTTGTTTTTCATTCTCATTGTGAAATGAGTAAATCTGTCCACAGTTTAAGCTGACACTGTTGAAAATGTTTGCAATTTTAGTATACATGAGCATATTAAATTTCCTATGTGTTTACTAATTTCATTACACTTTGGAAATTCAGTATAATTACGTATACTAAATTTCTTTTATGAAGTTATATGCATACTAAATTTATTAAGCGTACAGTAAGTTTTTTTCACACATATGAATTTCATAGTTTCTGTATACTAAAATTCATATACGTGTTTACTATATTCAGCTTTGCAAGCGCATTTTTATTTACGCGAGTTGGGCAACGTGGCCGGTGGCATTTGTTTCAGTTTTTTGAAATGCTAAAAGGTTCGGCTTTTAAAACTTTGTACTTTAATTTAATTTTTCATCTTATCATTTTTACAGATGATAAAGACGGTAACCACGCGAAATGAAACGCGTATACTGAATTTAGTATATGCGTATACTAAATTTCGTATAGATGTATACTGAATTTAGTACATGCGTATACTAAATTTCGTATACATGTATACTGAATTTAGTATATGCGTATACTAAATTTCGTATTCATGTATACTGAATTTAGTATATGCGTATTCCAAATTTCGTATACATGTATACTGAATTTAGTGTACGCGTATACTAAATTTCATGTACGTGCATACCAAATTCAGTATATGCATATACTGAATTTACTGTACGCTGGTATACTAAATTTAATTCCATGTCGTGCATTCTTGCTTGCATTACATGTATACTAAATCTAGTATAGATTTTTCTAAAAGTGTAGTTGAAGACGTAAACAAACTTCTTCTCTCTCTCTGAATTCGAAAAATAAGGCATTAAATTACTTACATTCTCAAATTTAAACATTCGGAAGGTTCTGTGTACAATAAGAGGAGCAAATATGGGAAATTTCGAAGTCTGAGCTCAAGATTCTTCCTTTTGATTTAAGGTTATAAACTTTTTGCATCTTTTTGGATCGAAAATTCATCTCTTTTGTTAACATTTTATCTTTTTCGTTTGCAACTTCATCTCTTTCTTCGATGAAGTTGATAGTATTTGATTCAAGGTTATAAACTTTTCGCATCTTTTTGGATCGAAAATTCATCTCTTTTGTTAACATTTTATCTTCTTTGTTTAAAAATTCATCTCTTTCTTGAATGAAGTTGATAGTTCTCGATTTAAGGTGCTAAACTTTCTGCATCTTTTTGGATCGAAGATTCATCTCTCTTGTTAACATTTGATCTTTTTTGTTTCAAAATTCATCTCTTTCTTCAATGAAGTTGACAGTTTTTGATTTGAAGTTATAAACATTTTGCATCTTTTTGAATCGAAAATAAAACAGCCATCGATGAATCGGGAAAAGATGTTTTACTTGTAATGTCCCCATTTTTGCATGAAGGTTATTTCACTGCAGAGGAAGTTACCAAAACTCAAAAATTTGCACACGTCAGAATTCACATGGAAAGGATAATGCTGATATTACATTCATGTGTGCAGTTTTGGTTAATTTGCAGCCTCATATTTTGAATGTTTTCGATCACGATTAAGAAAATGTGTATTAATTTGCTGTGCTAATAGTGTTCTAAATAAATTTTCATGTAGAAAATTTTCGGAGATGTCATTTTAATTGAAATAAATTGAAATATATTAATGAAATTGCAATTACGTTGTATATTTGTTAATTGAATGTTCCGCAGCCTCTACAGCTCAGTCTTCATTGCTGCCATGCAGGTACTCATTTGACTAGTGTTTATAAAACCAAATATTAGATTAAAAGACGTTAGCTATCAAATAAAAACCATTAGTAATAATTTCCTCTTACATTATGCCATCTATTAGAAAACATTAATATTCCATTATTTATTAACTATTAACTGCACTTGGACTTATTTTTAGAGGTTAGGAATTAATTGATAAATTGTATTTTAATAAACAATAAAATAAAATAAGAAAAATATAATAAATTAAATAAAAAATTGAAATTTTTATTAAATTTTAAATAATCAAATAAATTAAAATGAAAAATTACATACATCAAGTTTTACTTTGTACGCTGGTGCACTTATTGATGTCTGTCTTATGACATTAGTTTCAGCCAATTGTTTCCTTTTTTCGATAGTCATCAGTGTAAAATTAATTGAATGCTTGACTGGCTCAAAACCCGTTCTTAAACACACATCCATCTGGTCATGATTTTAATTGGAATGATATTAAAATTCTTTATCATGAGAAAAATCAGAAAAAGAGAGAATTCATGGAGATCTTATTTATAAAGAGAGAGGGAAACAAGACTATTAATTTAAAAAGGGACCTTTCAAGATATAACAAAGTATGGGATAGAGTGATTAACTGGTTACAGTAATTTCCTTTGACTAGATAACAGAAAGATTTCTTGTTTATAAAGCAATCAATTTCTCAATAAATATATTTGATGACATTAAACTTAATCAAATTTTTTATTAATACTGTTTTAAATATTTTCTTCACAGGTTTATTGATAATTCATACCTTTAGTTATTCCCTATAAATAATTCCTGATGAGGAGGTCTAAATTGACTTCGAAACATGTTGGTCACTAAACTCATGATTCTTTCTAATCTGCAGGGTTTGCTTATGAATTAAATTTTTAAGATTCCTTTAAATTGAGTTTACATATTTTTACTCAATTTTCATGTAAGAAGTCTTCTTTTTATGTAAATTTTTGCAAAACGAATGCTACGAATTTGATAAATGGATTCAAAAATGCATTTAAATATTTAGGATTGTTTTCTTTTCCTGTTCGGATAATTTAATCATCTGAATGGATTGGTTTCAGAATCACCCACGGAATAACTCCATCAATTTTCATCTGAGTTCTCATAGTTCTGCTCAAGTTCGTGCAAAGAGAATTTAAATCTTAGTCAAGTTAATTAATTTTCACCGAATCTGAGTCACTAATTCATTATTTCACGAGTAAGATACTATTGGCATATTCTTCCATCATTGAGTGCTCCGCCCTTCACTATATGCATTTATAAGATTTATTTCACCATGCTTCGAGAAATTCCATTGCCATTATCTACTCCGCCCTCCCGTACATAATCTCAATGTTTCTAGAAATTCATTTGTGCAAATGTGAATAGATTTAATTTGGAGATTGATGCCCCTGAGATACCTGAGGATCTACCGCTTATACTTTTCTATAATCCGGTGTTGAGGGCAGTGCCCATTTCATCGCCGTTTATCTGCTTGCATTACCATGTCAGCGGGGGTCCTTTGTACTAATGAGGAATAAAATACGAAACATAAAATTTTTTTCATTTTGTAATTAATAATTTGGAAATATTATGTTCCAAATCTACGTTTCTTGGCGATTCCAACGATATGTTACTTGACTTCGTAAGTTGAAAATTAAGAGTGTTTATCAGGCCATATATAGGATCACCGAAATTCATTTTAAAATTCGCGAATCTTATTATTCGGGAATTTTCCAATTCGGGAATTTCACAGTGTCGGGAATTTTATTTTTCAGGATTTGTCAGCTTTCCCAATAAACGGGAAGACTGAAAAATCCCGAAAAATAAAATTCCCAACACTGTAACATTCCCGAATAATAAAATTCCCGAATAATAAAATTGCTGGATTTGAAAATTCCCGAATAATAAAATTCCCGAACATTTTATAATATTACCGAATTGGAAAACTCCCAAATAATGAAATTCCCGATAGTTTATAATATTACCGAATTGGAAAATTCCCGAATAATAAAATTCCCGAAAAAATGGCCGAATTATAAAATATCCGAATTGGAAAATTCCCGAATAATAAAACTCCCGATAGTTTATAATATTACCAAATTGGAAAATTCCCGAATAATAAAATTACCGAAAAAATTGCCAAATTATAAAATATCCGAATTGTAAAATTCCCTAAAAAATTGCCAAATTATAAAATATCCGAATTGTAAAATTCCCGAATTTAAACAATTATAATTAAAAAAATATACATATATTTTATTGAATAAAAAGACAATAATGAAATATTATTTTTAAGAATTATTTTTATTGTTGAAAATTTCAAAAATAAATATTTAAATTTGAAATAACAATTATTTAAAGTAATATATATCTTGGTGACTACATTTAAAATAATTCTTTGAAATAATATTTCATTATTGTCTTTTTATTCTATAAAATATTTTTCTTTTAATTTGAATTGTTTAAATTCGGGAATTTTACAATTTGGGAATTTCCTAATTCGGATATTTTATAATTCGACAATTTTCTGTCGGGAATTTTATTATTCGGGAATTTTCCAATTCTTTAATATTATAAACTGTCGGGAATTTTATTATTCAGGAATTTTCCAATTCGGTAATATTATAAAATGTGCGGGAATTTTATTAATCCTGAATTTTCCAATTTGGGAATTTTATTATTCGGGAATTAGAATATTTTTTACACAGAATTATGTATTGTTTAGCACTGTTATATTTTTCCTACACAAAACATCTTTTACACATAATATTTCCTAAGCGGAATTTAAAACCGTTATATTTTGCCTACACAAAATACTTTCTACACATGATATTTCCTACACAGAATTTAATACCGTTATATTTTTCTTACACAAAATATTTTCTACACAGAATATTTCCTACGCAGAATTTAATAATGTTATATTTTTCCTGGGAAAACGCTGTTTCTACAAGATGATGGTATATTAAATTTACTACACGTATATGCATATTGCTTCCATTACATTTATAGTAAAATCGCTGTAGAAATTTCTAACAGTGTAGCCACAAATTTTCACCACATATATAATCTGCAAAAATGTGGTGATTGGTGTTTATCGGTCTTCCTACGCATTGATCGGTTCGTCTTACTTGAAATTCTTTTTTCTCCTCCGCGAAAATCAAAATAAATATATTGTTATAAATTATAATCATTGAAATTCCGTTAAATGTTTTTCTTCAACAAACGGGCCTGCTTATTTTTCTACTTTAACTATTCAAAGTTAAGCGATAGAAGAACTTTTTCTCTTTGAGTAAATTTTTCTTTGAATTAATTAATATTTTATCAACTTTGTGACGTGTTTTTTTAAACAAAATGTTGGATCTTAGACACGAATAAATATTTATTTCCGTTCAAAAAAATTTGTTTCTTACAAAGAAATGTTTCTCTTGACAGAAAATATGCTTATTTAAATCAAAGAATCATATATTTGGTTTACTTTATTTATTACAGTCAATAATACATCTCTTTCTCTGAACGAATTTTTCACAGTATCAAGTAAATATATATATGGCTTAAGCTTTGCGTTCCATGGATCCAAACAAAACATTTCTTTAATCTGAAGAAATATTTCTTTAGCCACATTCTACTCTACGATCTCTTGGAATTAAAGAAATTTCCTTTGATTCAAGTAAGTTTTTTTTCAGTGTATTTTCTTGCTGAGGATTTCCCACGAGATGTCAATGACCGCTCAATCTAGGAATTTTTCAAATATTGGCCTACGGTGTTATTTTCTTGAGGGGGGGGGGCAAAATTATCCGCTCGCTCCGGACGCAAATAAGGTAGTTACGGCTCTAACACACAGTGGGGCGAAATGAAAAAACGATGTTCAAAATAACCTGTAGGTCACAATTCTTGATCCATTTTCAATTTTTTGTATTGAAAAAATTCAGCATCAAATTCTCAAGAAATCTGTCAGGGCCGATTTTTGAAATTTTGTTTGTTTAAACTTTCATTGAGCTACAAACAGCGAAAAAAATGTTGATTTTTAAAATTTTTCTTTTTAATTCTCTGTGATAATTTTTGTCAGTGGCAACAGGCCTCAGTTTTGATGCACAAGGATCGGTGAAAGAAAAAAAATTTGTTGACATGTCAAGTTATTTGTTATAAACAAATATTTGCAACAAATAGCCAGTATGATGGATTAGGTTTTTAGTTGGATTGTATTATATTCAAATACGCGCAATAATAAAATGCTTTTCGTTGTAGAGTATTTATTGCTTTTGAACTTTGCGCCAATTGCATATGCGCAGAAACAGATGCGCGTGTTGTTCAAGATTTTTTGAATGATCAATATCTTCCACAATTTTGACCACCAAATCTTAAAAAACACCACCAAATGACCACCAAATGACCACGAAAATATTTCAAAATGAATTTTTTCTAAATACTAAAAAATGGCGTGCAAGCGTCAAGTTGGCACGCCAACTTTGAAATTAGCGTAGTTTTTTCAACTTTGACCACCAAATATTAAAAACCACTACATAATAACCACCAAATTACTCCACCAAGAAAAGGTTGAATTTTTTTCTCAACGTGCTAACTTTACGAAAATCTTGATATGGGCATAAACCATAATATGATCAGATAAGAGAAATTATTTTTTGACAATTAAAAATATTTTAAAAATGTAAAGCATTAAAATTACATAATTTTCGATTGCAAAAAAAAAATAAACAACTTTATCATTTTCAATGTTCTAAATAGTCTAGATTGAAGAATGAATCAATAAATAAAATTTTGAATCTTTCCAAATTTTAAATTATTTTTAAAATTTCATCAAAACTTCTACATACGATTCTCACTCGGAGCTAAAATGTAAACGATTCGAATTTTTCTTAGAAATGTATTTAACATTCCACAAAAGTACGAAAATTGCCTTCAAATCTTCCACATTCTTTATTGACAATTTTGTCTTTGTAAATATTCTCCTAAAATTATTTTTTCAAACTGAAAAATCATTTTTAATTTGTCTAGGAATCATAGAAATTGTTCTTATTCTCATTGAACCTTTAACATTTGGTAGAGATTTTGAAGTTTTTTCGAAATGTTTAATTTTTTTTTAATTATTTCAAATCATTTCAAGTTTCACATTAATTTTAAATCTCTTCAAAACTTCAACATATCTATCTATTCAACATATTTAAATTTTAAAAAAAATAGTAATGTTAAGTATATATCAAATTATTATATATAATAATAAGTATATATCAAGTTATTTCAAAATTGAGCATATTCTATAAAATCCCAATTCGGAGTTTATATTTCTTTAACTACTAAGACTTTCGAACAGTTCAATATGTCACGTAAAAATTTGTCTTGTAAAATCAATTGTTGTCCCCTCTTCAATACTCAACGTGTATTTCAATTTAAACTTTCATCAATAAATTTATATTTACAGTATCTAGTATTAATATATAAGATAGCTATAGACAATAATAGTTTGTTTAAATAATGATTTTTTCTAAATTGAATTAAATATTAACTCACTTCAAGTGAAAAGTGGACAAAAAGTTGAAAATTTCTAAAAAAAACGCAATTTCTCGCATTATCCAAAGAGAATATCATTAACAATATTAATAATTCGTTTAAACAATTATGTTTGTTCATTAATAATAATTAACTATTACTTCACTCTAATTGAAAATTGGACAAAAAGTTAAAAAATCGCGACTTTCTATCGCTATTCTAAGAGAAAATTGCTAAAAATAATAATAAATTGTTTCAAAAATTTATGTGAACATCTAATTACCAGTAGAAAGTAGTATTTTATGTATTATAAATAATCGGCATTAAAAAAAACCACAAAAAAATCATAAATAGCGCCAAAAACTCACAAATCCCATTTTTTCACTTCTGGGGTTTTTTTGAGACCCTATAAAACAGACTTATGGGGATGATATTTAAAAAGTCATATTTTATTATTTTTTTGTGGCTAATTGTGAAGAGAAATGGTGAGTTTTAACTAGATTGAGCTAATATTGACGATTTTGAATAAAATTTACAAAAACTTCTTTTTTTCTTATGGGACGTGGAACGAATAAACCAGCCTTAGGTTTTTTTGGGACCCTATAAAACCGACTCATGGGGATGATATTTAAAAAGTAATATTTTATTCTTATTCTGTGGCTAATTTTAAAGAGAAATGTTGAGTTTTAACTAGATTGAGCTAATATTGACGATTTTGAATAAAATTTACAAAAGCTTCTTTTTTTCTTATGGGACGTGGAACGAATAAACCAGCCTTAGATTTTTTTGGGACCCTATAAAACCGACTCATGGGGGTGATATTTAAAAAGTAATATTTTATTCTTATTCTGTGGCTAATTTTAAAGAGAAATGGTGAGTTTTAACTAGATTGAGCTAATATAGACGATTCCGAATAAAATTTACAAAAACGTATTTTTTTTCTCATGTGACGTGGAACGAATAAACCAGCCTTAGGTTTTCTGGGACCCTATAAAATAGACTTACCGGGGTGATATTTAAAAATTAATATTTTATTCTTATTCTGTGGCTAATTTTAAAGAGAAATTGTGAGTTTTAACTAGATTGAGCTAATATTGACGATTCTGAATAAAATTTACAAAAACTTCTTTTTTTCTTATGTGACGTGGAACGAATAAACCAGCCTTAGATTTTTTGGGACCTTCATTGAAACATCCAAATAAATTTGACTTTATATTTTCATGATAATTATAATTATAATTACCGTTTTAAACTAATTCCAGAATAAATTAAAACATATTTACATATAATTGTGAGAATGAAATTGAGATACTCATTCCAAAATAGCACGAAAATGTGAAAAAATTATATAGTTGCAACAGAGATATGTTAAACATAAATAAACTGTTATTATACGAATTATATCCAACATTCAACTACATAACCTTGAAATAAATAATTCATTCGCGTTTCTTAACATAGAAAAATTATAATTCAATCTTTATGTAATTTAATATTATGAAAACAATAATCAGATGATAATTAATTGATTAGTTTCCAACATAAAAAGCGATAAAGAATTATTCCCATTGAAATATTTAAATAATTTTTATTTTATATATTTTACAAAAATGCTCACTGTCAGTTTACAAAATAAAAAGCCTTAAACAATTATTTTCATTGGAAAATTATAATAATTTTCACTTTATATTTTTTTCAAAACTTGAAATTTCATTTCTGAAAATATGAATCATTAATAACCTTTTATAATAATTTTCTGAACAAAATAAAACACTTGAACATTGTACATATAATTTTGAAAATTAAATTCAGATACTCATTTGACATCATAAATATTATAAAAAAACACATAATTGTAATGGAGATAGGTTGAAAAAAATAAACTTTTATTATACGTATTATATCCAATATTAAATCACCTTACTTTGAAGTAAATAATTAATTTATGTTGCTTGAAAGAGAAAAATTGAAATTAAATATTTTTGTTATTTAATTTGGTGAAAAAATTAATCAGCCAATGATTAATCAATGATTTCATTACACAAAAAGCATTGAAGAATCATTTTCATTGAATCGTTCAAATATTTCTTACTTCATATTTTTCTGAAAATTTGAATTATTAATAACCTTTTAAAGCATTGGAGGGAAAATTAAAATATGTGTGCACATAATTTCGAAATAAAAATTCAGATACTTATTTCACAACAACGCAAAAATTTAAAAAATAATTATATAATTGGAATAGAGGTATTTTGAACATTAACAAACTTTAATTATACAAATTATACTCAATATTCAATTACATAACCTTGAAGTAAATAATTAGTTTCTGTTACCTAATTAAAAGCAATCAAAATTCAATCATCATGTAATTTAAAATTGTGGAAAAAAATAATCAGCTAATAATTAATTTATCTATTTATAACATATATACTTTTTATACTTTTCTTTATACTTTATAATTTTAACTTACTATAATAAGTTAAAAGTTGCAAATGCATTTTTTGTGTAGAAAATCAATCTCTTCAGTTCAAAATTCATCTTTGTAGGTTCAAATGCAACTATTAATTTGAAAATATAAATATTGGGTAGAAATATTAACTTTTCCGGTGAAAACGTCAACTATCTTCTTCAAATTTCGTCTTCTTTGGCTTCACAATTCATCTATTTTGGCATGAAATTCAAGTATTTCGACGAAAATTAACTTTTTAGTTGAAAATTCAACCATTTGAATGAAAATTCATCTTTGCAACTTGAGAATTGAACTAAAGTCGGCGTCAAAAGTACACGACCCTCAATTTCAACGCTTACAACTTCAATTATTTATTTAGAAGTACCACTATTTTATTGAAAAATGTTCTTTTTTCTGGATATTCCAACTTTTTGGTTATAAATGCAACTGTTTGGTCGAAACTTACTTTTTTGTAGAAAATTGAAATATTTAGTTGAAAATTATTTTTTATGTTCAAAATTTTTCCTTTAAGGCTTAAAAGTCAACTGCTTTCTAAAAGGTTAGGTTAGGTCTGGTTAATTCAACCATAATTCTAGTTAGTCGAACCAGAAAAAATAGTAAGGGCATATTTAAACAGAATTCTGGTTGATTCAACCAGTCATTTTTTTGAGTGTATATCCGGAATAAAATTTTTCCATTCGAGATCCATGTTTTAGCCTTGTGAAATAGCTCGGACTCTGGCCGGAAATCTAAGCGAAATAAGTCCCGTCTAGATTCGGCTATACAGTAGCGACAATCGTTTGGATCAGGTTTGATCATGAAAATTTGTTGTATGGTATAATTGGTTTATTTGATAAACAAATTGTGTAAACAAATGCATAGTTTAGGCGATTTTTCGCGGACAGTAATCGTTTTTCTTTCTCAGTACTTTTAAATTATATGAGTGGTAATGTTTAGTGATTAAGATTGGTCATTCGATATTATTTGTTTATTTTATAAACAAATGTTATGAACAAATGCATTGTTTGGTGATTTATAGACAGAAAGTAATAGTTTTTTTCTCTAATCGTCTTCAAATTACACAAGTGGTGATGTTTATTGAGGACGAATTGTCAATCGATATTATTTGTTTTTGTTATAAACAAATGTTATAAACAAATGCATAGTTTGACCATTTGTAGATAGAAAGTGATCGTTTTTCTTTCTACTCGTCTTCAAATTACATTGCTATTATACATGATCAAGTATTCAAAGAGATTTTCTTTCGAATCTCTTCTTTCAGCTCATTCTCATTCTCTTATTATCTAGATTCCTTGAATCCTCCGAATTCTTTACATTTTCTAAAATCTTTAAATTCTCTCAATTCTCCATGATCCTTGAATTCTGTAAATTCCCTGAATTCTCTAAAATCCTTGATCTCTCTGAATTCCCTGAATTCTCTGACTTCCCTGAATGCTTTGAATTCTCCGAATTTCCTAAATTCTTTGAATAATATTGAATTCCTCAAATTCTCTGAATTCCCTGCAATCTCTGCATTCCCTAAATTCTCTAAATTCCCTGAATTCTCTGTATTTTCTAAATTCTCTCAATTCCCTGAATTCTCAGAATTCCTTGAATTTTCTGAATTATCTGAATTCCTTCAATTATCGCAATTCCTTGAATTCTCTCAATTCCTTGAATTCCCTGAATTCTCTGTATTTTCTGAATTCCCTGAATTCTCAAAATTTCTTGAATTTCCTGAATTCCTTCAATTATCGTAATTCCTTGAATTCTCTGGATTATTAGAATTTTGTAGATTCCTAGAATTCTCTGAATTTTCTGAATTCCTTGAATTCCCTTAATTCTCTAAACTTTCTGAACTCCCTGAAATTTCTGAATTATCTGAATTCCTTCATTTATCGTAATTCCCTGAATTCTCTAAATCCCTTGAATACCCTGAATTCTCTGTATTTTCTGAATTCACTGAATTTCTTAAATTTCTTGAATTTCCTGAATTCCTTCAATTATCGTAATTCCTTGAATTCTCTGAATTATTAGAATTTTGTAGATTCCTAGAATTCTCTGAATTTCCTAAATTTCCTGAATTCCTTGAATTCCCTTAATTCTCTAAATTTTCTGAATTCCCTTAAAATTCTGAATTATCTGAATTCCTTCATTTATCGTAATTCCTTGAATTCTCTAAATTCCTTGAATACCCTGAATTCTCTGTATTTTCTGAATTCCCCGAATTCTCTGAATTTCTTGAATTTTCTGAATTTCTTGAATTTCCTGAATTCCTAGAATTCTGCAAATTCCTAGAATACTCCAAACTTTCTAAAATCTCTAAATTTCCTGAATTCCCAGTATTCTTTGAATTCCCTTAATTCTCTGAATTCCCTAAATTCCCTGAAATCTGTGAATCCCCTGAATTCCTTGAATTCCTTCAAATCTGAATTCCTTGAGTTCTATGAATTCCTAGATTTTTCTGAATTCAACGCATAGATGGCAATATTGCCAAGGTAACTGAAGCAATAACGAGAGAGGATCCTCTGAATAAACTTTTCTTCAGGCTCTGGTCACACACCATTCGATCTGCTGTAATACCTGAACCTGAAGGTGAATAATTCAACAAAGAAAAAAAGACAAAGTTCGAATTTTCTTTCTGTGGCTAGCTCATTTTGTGAGGTACCCGAAAAAATGAATTATTAATTGTTAACGAAAATGTATTGGTCGAAAACTTTATTTTTTTACATTTTTCCGCAAATGATCTGTGCCTTCAGAATGAAATAAAATGATTCAGTGATATTAAAAAAACTAGTAGAATTGTGGTCATTTTACAACTCACATACAATTTTTTGAACAATTTCAATTTATCTTAATCTTTTCGACTAAATGTCCCCAATCTCGTGTTTGTAAAAATGACCTTTTAATATTACTTACGAAAACATCGTAATTTCCCTGAGATTATAAATTTAAGATACGAAACCTAATTCTGTACTTTAGTTAAGAAACTATCTCAATTTCTTCCGAAACTATGATTGTTTTTTTTACATTATATAAAAAATATTGATTTCAGAACAGTCGACAAAAAACAATTAGCATTAGATTATTCAATACATTTTATCTGGTCAAAACTAACATAAAAAAATATATATGAAAACTAATCATTCGTAACTCTGAACATTCGTAACTGTAAAAAAGTAAAATTTGCATTATTTCATATTTCAGAATGCTGCTTTTAAGTTTTTTTTATTGTTCATTTAAAGGTAAAATGTTAACATGCCTTACAACAATTTACTGAACTTTTCACGAGATCCTTGGCTCTTTCTTAATTTAGCAATATTGCAAAAAAAATTATATCTCTTCTGAGTAACATGAGCTAATTGGTTTAAATAAAAGATTATGATTCTCCTTAAAAATATTATCAACACTTAACATTCATGTATTTCCTAAAGAATTAAAGTAAAGAAATATATAATCGTAATATATTTTTCGCAGATCAAAGTTCTTTTTTATCTTATATGTATCAAAGTAGTTTCGTTGACTTAATTCCATAAAATTATTAACATCGTGGTTCCTCCGTCATGTCATAAACTTAATTCAAATCAAATAAAGTAATTTAAAATGACGAATGTGATAGCGACTAGTATAAAATACGCTGTAACATTGCAAAAAAATGTCCTCAGATTCTTATCGGAATTCTTCATAAGCATTTAAAAAAATATATTTTTAAGGAAATGAAACTTCGTCATTCATTTTCGTCAAAAATGGGATTAATTAAGTTATTGATTTGAAGATAAAAAATAATAATTAAAAAATTTCTCATTTTCGCTCGTTTTTTATTTATATAAAAAATAGAAAATGACACAAATTAAAAAATCGAATCCATAGACGCCCTTTTGCAACTATCTCTGATCACTTCTAAGCAAAAAAATCGGAAATCGGTTGAGAATTGTAAGCTGTAGATGATTTTGAATGGTAAATTCCCGATCCAGCCAACTGTGGACCAGCGGCGAGTAGCGGTAATGACTCGATCAGCGAGTTAGGCCGAACCAACCTTGCAAAATCACACCATTAAGCTCCACTAGCAGTGTCGAAGGCAGCACGTAACGGACTTGACGATCAGTGTACCACGACGTGGCTCGACGACTTCACGTTGCTAAGGCCCAGTAAACGTCCATGTTTGAGACAAGGCTCGAGAACCAATGAGAAGCAAGCAGCAAAGGTACGAAGGTACCCATTGGCCGGAATCGACAAGCAAGCCTTCTCCACTTCAACCGACACTCGACAGCCTCGACACGAAACTAGCAAGGGTCGAGAAGGAAGCTAGTGGAGAAGAACGCGGCGCTTGACACGTGTGTTTTTGGCTTAGCGGCGGTACGCTCGGATGAACCAAGGGAATCCGAGAAACAATTTAAGGAAGGCAAAATTTTGATTTGAAATGAATCCAAGGAAAGAGAACCACGTGCGTTGGCTCCAAGGTACGTGGCTTCATTGTTAACCTCCTCAGTGCTTTCGGTTTCTTTACTCGACCCCCACGCGGAAGTGTGAGGTACGCCCGACTCAAAGGCCGATGGCAGACAGTTAAGGCGGGCGTCCCTCAAGAGAACCGTCGGCGTGTGTAGCGGGTCTCTCTGGCGACCGGCTGGCCATTTCTGTCATAGCTTAACCCAAACCAGAATGTTTTCTTCTTTTGATCATCTAAATTTTCAATGTAGAAATTGGGGGTTATGATTTTCAAAGAAACGAACTCGATCACCCTCACTTTCCATAGAAAAATTCTCTCTCGCTTGGGTGATCCCACCCCTCGTCTCGTCTTGTGCAACACAGTAAAAACAAAGTCTGAAATTTATGCTGGACTTGTTTTCATTTTTTTCTGAAATTCAGTCAGTAAGTTGATTTAATCATGAAATTAGTATTTAAAAAAGTCCTTCTGAGTCTTAAAACAAAAATAAGTCATCAAGTGGGCTGGATTGTAGTCCATTGGTTTGGGGAGGAGGTAAAAGACGAAGTAAGAAAAGTGAGACAAAAGTGGGAACAATGGGATGAATTATGGAAAGGAGAGAACGAGAAGGTATGGAACAAATTGGAAAGCATAGAGATTAGGCAGAGAGAATGAGGAGGATAGAAAAAGGGATATGAAATTTCTAGAAGAGAGAGTGAGCGAACTAGAACAAAGGAATGAGCATAAGGTGGAAGAGAAAAGGAGTTTGGAAGAAGCGAGAGAGTGTAATGCATGTAATGTATGAACAGAATGAAAGGTGGCGCTTGAGACTGATTGAGGTTCAAAGAAGAATAAAAGGGGAAGAGAGAGCGAAAAGGAAAACGAATATAATAGTGAAGGGTTTGAAAGTGGATAGTGAAAAGGAAGAGAAAGAGATTGGGAAGCTGATCAGAGACATCAGCGCGCAAGTCAGAGTGGAAGGGATAAGAAAGCTAGGAGGGAAGGAAGAAGGGAAAGAATGTATGCTTTTAGTGAAATTTGGGAGTTAGGAGGATAAGTATGAAGTTATGGAGAAGAAGTTATTGAAAGGAAGAAATTAAAGAATCGAAGAAGATCTCACGTGGCGGGAAAGGAGAAGAAAGTGGGTAATCGAGCGAAAGGCATGCACTGAGAGGAGTAAAGGTAATAGGGTAAGTATTGGGAAGGGTAGGATATGGGTAAACGGAGATATATGAATTTGGGACGATAAAGTAGATGATCTGAGGGAGGGTAGGAAACGGGTAGTGAATGAAGAGGACAAGAGAGAGGAAAAGGGGACTGCAATTATCAAAGGGGGGGGGGTAAACGACAAGAGGACTTGGATGCAAGGAAGAAAGGGGAGAAACGCTGAAGGAGCGACGTAAAAGTAGCGTTCTGGAACGTGTTAGGATCAAAAGACAAAGACAAAGAATTTTGGGGAGAATTGCAGAAGTGGGATGTGATAATGATCAGCGAGACGTGGGTAGATGCGAAGGAGTGGAAAGGCATGAAAAAAGTATTACCGAAAGCATATGAGTGAAAGATGCAAGCAGCGATAAAGGAGCATGTGAAAGGGAGAGGAATGGGTGGCATGGTGTCAGGGGCAAGAAAGGAACTGATGGTAGATGAAGGAAAGGGAGAGTATATAAAAGAAAAGGACGGAACACTGGTTAGAAGAATAAAATTAGGAAAAGTTATTGTGGATGTAGTATGCGTGTACAGGAGAAGAGGAGAAGAGGGAGGATGGAGAACAATAAGGAAATGGACAGAGGAAAACCGGTATCCCAGAGTCACCGTTTAAGACACCTCACCCAGGTGCTATTCAGCTTTCGGCACGGTTGCTACGCCTCCGCCTCGGGTTATTCCTTCGGGACCGTCCCTGGACAATTGTCGGCGACTGCTTATTAATTCGTACAATTTTTCCTCTGTTCGCTTTTCCAGTAGGTTGTGACTCTCTGTTGTAACTACACATGTCAATGAGATACAAAAATTAAAAAATATATTTTCCACAATCAATCAAATTAGACGACATTCTCATGAATTCTGTAAAATTTCCTTGAATTATGTAGAATTTTCGAAAACTCAGTAGAACTCTCCTGAATTGTAAAGAATTCTTCTGAATTCAGCAGAATTTTCTTAAAAGCAGCAAAATGCGCTCTAATTCTGTTGGATTCTTTTGCTTTCAGCGGAATTCTTTTGAATTCAGTGGAATTCTCTTGAATTTTGTATCATTCTCATGAATTCAGAAGCATTCTCTTTAATTCAGTAGAATTTCCCCGTGAATTAAAAAAATTCCTCTGTAATTTTGTAAAAATATCTTGTAAATTCCGTAGAATTCTCTGAAATTATGTAGAATTCTCCTGAATTGTGTATAATTCTTTGAAATTCAGCAAAATTCTCTTCAATTCAGTAGAATTATCTTAAAAGATGTAAAATTATCTTCAACTTTGCTAAATTCTCTCAAATCCAGTAGAATTCTCCTAGGTTAGGCAGAATTATCTTGAATTTAGTCCAATTTTCGTGGTTTCTTTCGAATTCTTGAAATCAGCAAAATTCTTTCGAATTCAAGAGAATTCTCCAGTGTTTGGCAGAATTCCCTTGAATTAATCATAACTCTCTGGAATTTTGTAAAACTATCTCGTAAATTCAGTAGAATTTTCTTGAATTATGTAGAATTCTCTTAAATTGTGCATAATTTGTTTAAATTCAGCAATATTCTCTTGAATTTAGTAGAATTTTCCAAGGTTTGGCAGAATTCTCATGAATTTAGTCAAATTATCGTGTTTTCTTTCAAATTCACCAGAATATTCTTGAAATCAGCAAAATTCTTTCGAATTCAAGAGAATTTTCTGTAGTTAGGCAGAATTCCCTTGAATTAGTCATATTTCTCTAGAATTTTGTGTAAGTATTTCGTAAATATAGTAGAATTCTCTTTATAAGGCAGTTTTTGCATATCGTTCCGTAGCTTACGGTAAACGCTAAAGTCACATGATGACGTTTCTGCGCATGCTCTGCGAGTTTAGCCTGGTGATGCACCTAAAAGTCAAGGTCCTCCGGCTCAATGGATAGACCAGAGATTTACATTCCCGCGAAAGATGCTGATGTTCCTCCTGATGCTGTTGATGTTCCTGCACCTTGCTCATAGTGGGGAATTTTCTTCTAAGATTGAATCTTCTTTTTTGGCTCGGATGTAAATACTGTTCAGGGCAATCAGAAAATATCTTATCAAATTAGAGATTAGGAATAGCATCCTTTCGGATACACATTGAAATCCTTTGGATTAACCTTGAATGACTATGAATCATCTCTACTTGTAATTCTGTTAAGTTGCTTATGATGCCTTTAGAATGTTGTCAATTCTTTTGAATTTCCTGCAATATCTGAATTCCTATGGATCCAATGAATACCTCTGAATTAATTTAATTCTTCTAAATTTCGTAAATTCCTCTAAAGTCCTTGAATTGTCCCAATTTCCCTTGAATTGTTCCTCCTGTTGCTGCTGATGTTTCTGTACTTGTTCATACTGGGGACTTTCCTTCTAAGATTGAATCTTCCTTTTTTTTGTCGGATTTAAAGTTACTGTTTAGGCAAATCAGGAAATATTTCATCAGATTATCATAATATTACCCGCAGACAAAGGCAACACAACAGCAATAATGAATAGAGAGGAATCTAACAAACATAATCATAGACCTTCTAACTGACGATACATATGAAAAACTTAAAAAAGACACCACAAAAACAGTATTCAGCAACCTAGCACGCTTTTTCGCCAAAAAACTGAATCCTTTCACAGGAAACTCTATCACGCACGTCAAAAACTCTTTTGACTTCATCAGAAAGATACAACAGATTCACATTCAACCCCAAAGCATCCTAGTGAATTTCGACATAGTATCTCTCTTTAAGAAAGTACCAATCTCTGATACAATGGATATTATTAAATCCTTTGCAAACTTTCCTTCCGATTACATACCTTTGATAGAACATTGTCTCAATAATACTTACTTCTCTTTCAATAACCAATTCTATGAACAAACTTCAGGAGCAACAATGGCATCTCCAATCTCACCTGTAATAGCCAACATCTTTATAGAAAATGTAGAAACTAAAATCTTTAACAAATCCAAGCTCAAACAGAAATTTTGGTTCCGTTACGTTGACGACGCTTTTGTAATCTGGAGACATGGACTACATGAACTACACAAGTTCTTCGATTTCATCAATCAATTACACCCTAATATCAAGTTCACCATGGAAATTGAACAAAACCCCCCCCGGCCCCCCAAGGGGGGCCCCCCCGGGGCCCCCCCCCCCCCCCCCTACAGCTGCACCCTCGACACATACTCGCATACGAAAACCATTCCGTTTTTGCATAAAATATCGTGTGTCACTTCGCAGCAAACCGTTGACGACCTCGCCCGCTATACTACAAACATCGGCCTCGGACGCCAAAGACGGGGTTTGCTGCGTCGTGACACAATATACTATTAATTAAAGTAAATATATCTTCGAAACTTTTTTCTTTGACTTATATTTGTAGGTATAGGTATAAAATAATACGATTTTCTACATTTGAAAACATTAATTTTTATTATTATTGAAAAAAGAATTGTAAATTTTGACAATAACTTAAAAAACTAAAATGTTATTAGGTATGAAAAA
The DNA here is from genome assembly GCA_011634705.1 of Andricus grossulariae. Taxonomy (NCBI): domain Eukaryota; kingdom Metazoa; phylum Arthropoda; class Insecta; order Hymenoptera; family Cynipidae; genus Andricus; species Andricus grossulariae. Next base: position 197,298,760 of record JAABKJ010075445.1, on the reverse strand, counting down.
AGAAAGATATTGAAGAACGTTTCTATAATCCTAACTTTTTGTAATTAGAAATAGTTTACATATCATACAATCTTATTCGATGCCTCATATTTTATATTTTGAAGCGCTGGACATTTCAAATCATGTAAATCAATTATTTCTATTGAACTTCTTTTACAACTAGCTTTAACCAGTTCTTTTTCTCTAAACCTTTCATATACATTTTTTTTAACCTTCTTAAAAAATAGTTTCAAGTATTACATTCAGTAGTGTATAAGGTACATAACCAGAATTTTAGGATATTCCATGTAAATTATTTCCCAACCAAATATTTATTCTTCTATACTTTAATGATAGGTAACTTTTTGTTTCATAAGTGGTTGAAAAATAAAATTGTATGGATTTTCTAGATCATAATGAATCGTAAGCATATAGATAACTCTTTAATCATGAATTCATTAACAGGTAATTTGAATCCTTGAATATCCACTATAAATTCCATGGTGAATTCTACTGAATTTATAAATGAGAAGCAAATTGATATATACCAACTTTTTAACCCCACCACTAATTGGTTTATACTCAACGATACGATCATATAGAATCAGACCATATGCTGATGTTTGGGGTGGAAAATTATCACTTGTTTCAAATTCTAAGCGCGCATCAACTGGGCCATACTTTAAGGATTCACTTTGCTTTAAACAATCGATAACAATTAAAGGTGCATAGTCTATAAATTCTTTTTCCCCCAACAAAGGTTGTGATTCTTTACCATAATAAGTAAGTTCAAAGTTTACATACATATCATAAAGTAAAGCATACTGATGTCTGCTAATATTAAGATTCAAATTACCATAAGGATAACCCTGATTACGGCGAAGCGCGTAATAGCGAGTACACGAAGTGCGAAAACCTAGAGGAATCGAGCTTCAAGCGTCAGGTAAATGTGTGCGAGCGAGTAGCGCGAGGTGAATACATTATCGAGCGCGAAGCGCGAGATGAATACCAAAGCGAGCGCGAACCGCGAGATCCAGCAGGTGCGCGCCATAGGCGCGCTTAAACTTGCGAGCGAAGCGAGCCGTGCGCAAAGCGCGCGACGAGAGTGTGCCCGCGAGGTGGGCAGATGTTTTTCTTCTAAAATGGCTCGATCTCCTAAAAATTGCTCCTTTTCGTGTCAAAATATCCCCTGAATATTGGCAGGGTTGAAGGAAATTAAGGTATCTCTTATTCCCATTATTTGCAAAAAATTGCTTATGTTATTTTAGTTTCGGCCGTTAATGGAGTTTTTTATACTTTAGAATGCAAAATAAAAAATGCATATGTACCGAAGTAAAATAATCCATTAATGGTGGCAATTAAAAAAGCAATTTTATGCAAAAATGGACTTGAGAGATCAATTAATATATATTCTTTCAATAATGCTTTGTTTCTATTTTTTACCACTTTTAATAAACTCAGTTAATTATAATTTAACCATTCACAGATGGATGAATGGTTTTCCTCAATATTATGTAATACGTTGAGGGCATGCAGGATCAGAATTGCTCTAAAAAATACGATACTCATTACTCAGGAAATTTATACCTTGGAAAAATCTATAAACACCTGGAAAAACCTGAAATTTTCAGGAAATTTTTTTACAGAATTTGAGTGGACGCCCTGAGATAATACTAAAAAGAACATTTTTTTATATTTTCATGGATATATTTCAACATATAAAATATCCACAAAATATACTGATTAATAGCATAAATTTGCGTGCTAATTTCTCAAATAAGCTGATAATTACTTTGACATTTTCCAAAATAGAAAAACTAAAACTCCAAAACTGTCGCTTCATTTGAAAAAAAAAATATTTTTAAATTAATTCTGTCACTTTCTGTAATTATAGGTATGCGACATTGATAAGTCGCTGTATAAATTTACTTTATTATTACTCTGTTTTCAATTTTCTGTTTCAACTTTCGAAATAATTCCGAAGCAATATTTCAATTCAGTACTTAAGTTTCTGAAACCAAATTTTTCATGCCAATGTTAGCCGCATTAGTAGCTTATTTTCCCTTTGATGATGATCTTTCCGATTGAAGAATTGAATATATATATATATATATATATATATATTTAAAATGCGTTGAATTCAAGATATATTTCGAAAAGAGTATTTGTGTAGTTTCACATTTTTAACGTTTAAATTTAAAATTTTGATTTTTTCACGTTGTAGCAATTTCCTATACCAGAATTTGTTATTTTTGACCTAACCTATAACTTATAACGTCAATTGTGAAAATTCAAAAAATAAGCCTGTATTAGTTCGGAATCAAAAGACATATAGCAAATATAAATATATTGTAACCAGCGGGTTACAGCTAAGAGCCTTCTCCTAGGCAGAACTCCTTGCACGCGGGGAAATAGAGCAAAGAGTTGCATCATTGTAGGGCAATAGAAGAGCGCAGGCTCCGAAGCCTCCCACTAAAACACTCTGTCGAGTAGCGGGAGTCTAAACTGGAGCGCGTTCCATAAAAACGGTTACGCAAGCCGAACAATTCAGCAGGCTGTGGTCAGTGTTGCGTGGCAAACGCAACAGGTTTGGAGAGCACCTCAGGAGAAGCTGGAGACCTACTCTGTCCATCCTTGTCCGGTACCGCTCTTCAAGTATTTCGGGAGATATTGAGTGCTAGGCTTAAAAACCTAAGATGTACTATTTATGAGAAATATACTGAGTGCCACTCAGCTACCTCAGCCTTCTTTTCCTACGGGAATACTTTGAGCGCATAAAGCGAATACTTGGGCATTGTGCCATTTTTGACTTAGAAAAATACGAATTTTTCACCGACTCTGAAAAAGAGACTTAAAATTAAATTTTCGAGTATTTTATTTGGCAGAGTGCCTTTTCTACAGATTGAGACATTTTCACTAGAAAATGTTCAAAGTTTAACCGAAGAGCAGAGCACGTTCCGTCGTGTACCCTGGTCAAGTAAATTAGCTTGATAAAATTTTACGAATTATCCATCAGCATCTTAGCTTCTTATAGGCAGGCGTGACCCGAAAACTCCCTTACCTGGCTAAGAAAGCAGCTAAGTCTGAAGGCGAAGCGAAGCCTCTGAGATCTCTCATCGAATAAAAGTATCTTTAGAAGCCCACAATAAAACTTGCCGCTGCAGATACCTACTTAAATATTCTTTAAAAATTAAAAGCCATCGTGCAAGTAATAAATAGGAAAATAAAATGTTTGGGCCGAGCCCCCACTAATAGAGAATAAGTTGATTTACAAATAAGAAATAAGCAAACTAGGAAGTTTTGGCCGAGAGCCCACTAATAGGAAATAAATTGATTTTAGAGAATTACAAGTAAGAAATAGCAGAATAGTATCCCATTATTTGTTCGACTAGTGAACCATTGGGCGTTTTGCACTGGGCTAGTTCATATATTTTTGAAGCCGTTACTCGCCCATATCGCATTTCTCCCCAAATTTGAGTTTGATCTTGATCTAGAGTTGCTTTATTAATCATAACACAAAGTTCAGATGTTAAAACTTCATGCGCAAGCTTAAGAAAATCAGTCACATCTGTGGAATTTCCTTTGCGAAATCGGATCATTATTTAATGTATCGATGCACTTCTTTTTACATCGAAGACCATAAAGTGTCTTGAAAGCTGACAGTCGTGATTGCATTTCTTCATCTCTTCCAGTACCAAATCCAAAAATGTACTGCTATCTCCCACTTCAACTTCCTTTGACTTATTCTTCATGTCTTCGATTTTAATATATTTAACATGCGTGACTGCTCGCGCTAATGGCGGCTTTTTCCAATAGCACGTAGTCGAAGTTGGTGCTGGTTCCTCACTTCTTCGATGTAACCACATTATGAAAGCAATTCCGTGCTTGCATCCACCTACAAACAATAGACTTTTTGTTTTCAAAATTAGTTTCAATTTCAAATAAATTAAATTTGTTTCGCTATTTACAAATTCTAGGTACTTAAACCTAATAAAAGGATTTTCGTCATTGGTGCTCACACGAAAAACAAATTAATATCTAACGCAATCGTTTATACAATTCTTCTGCATATTGAGCTTTCCCGATTACAATTTTTCGATCTAGTAGTCCAATTTTTGAATATCTATTTCCGTGTAAACAAATTTTATCTCGTTTTTCAAAAATTGGAACAGGAAATCGAAAAAAATTCAACACCTAGAGTAATGCAACATTCACCTAGTCCAAAAACATTAACATAAAAAAAACTATTCATAAAGTTCCTTTGGAAATGCGTAAAATTAAGTTTAAGTTTCATAATTTTTTTTTAAATGACCCAAATTATATTAATTTCAACAAAGAAACCAAGCATTGCATTATTGTTAACAAAAAAATCATTTTCCCTTTTTAAATCGAGCATATTTATTGTGATTATTTATCAAATATTTTGGAAAGGCATTTATCTAACTTGATGAGTACCATATCCTCGTCTATTATTTTATTTGATTACAGACTGACATTCAGTTAAACAATTGCTATCTAAATTAAAAATTATTTTATTTATATCTTTTGTCATAAATACCTGCTGAAGCTGGACAATTTTGACATTCCACTAAATTGATGGTTTCTTCTTCCTCATCGACTAGTGTTACGATGTAAATTTGTTCTGTAATCGATCCGTAACAATTCCATGACGGTGTTACAACGTTTTTGCATTCATTGTAACAATTCCGTAACAATGTTTCAACGATATGTGACAAAAAAATGTTTTTTGTATTAATACTTTCACTTAGTTTATATTTTAAATAATCCAATTACACGCACGGGCCCCTACACATATATTCGCACGCCTAAACCCGTTGAAAAATCGCACTCGCTGGGGATTCGAACCCTACCTAAACTACCTAACCCGTATGTATCTAGCCGATGCCTTAGCCAATCGTGCTGTGGGACCGCTTGAATGTTTGTGACAAAATCTCGGCCATGCTTTTTTGCTGAAAAAGCGAAGGTCATCTCAGAAATATATTCATTATTTTCGTATTTGAGACGTATTATGAGAAGATGGGTTTAAAAAATTGTAAGGTGAAAAGGGTGTAGCCGGGTAAGCATGCAAAAAATGCCCCCAAAGGGAATCCAATGTTGAATCAGCCATTTGAAAGCATTCAATCAAAAAAAAAAATTTCAAAAATTTCAAACCGTTAGCCGCCATATTGGATGAGATAGAGGGGGTAACGTCCATATTATTTTTAATTTTTTGTCTCTGTTTCTATCGTTAGAAAAAATCTGAAAATATTTACAGTATTTCTTGCGGTCATCCTCAACGTGCATGATTTTTTCGAAAAAAATTTGGCTGGAAATTCAAACTTAACAAAATTTCGAAATTCTTTTTTGTATTTTTTTCGTGTGATGAAACTCAAGTACTATCTCAAGTTTTTTTTACCATAGAATAGACTCCCAAAGAGCTATTATTGTAATTTTGTTCAGAGTTTTAAATTTAGGGGATCTTATGTAAAAAAATTAAAAACTTTAATTTTGACATATTCCAAATCCTGAGGCCCATTGATACCTGAATATATTCATATAGTACAATTATATAAGTGCATTTACACATTATTAGATACATTATATATACATAATCTATGTATACATTGTAACAGAAAAGATAAAATGATTATTCGTGGTACTATTATTTTTGAAATGTGTTGAAAGTTTTATTTATACATCTGCTTTAGTTTCATATGGATTTAAAACTAAATCCTCGTCACTGTCCTCATTTATCACAGTCACACATTTTGTTTTTGAGAATAAACTCCTAAAAATTTTTGCCGGTCTGATGATTCTCGACAAATATCGACCATAAGCTAAATAGTACACTACCGTCGGAAATTGTCATACAATTAACAATGGAAATATTTTCCTCGAGTTTAAAAATCAGTTTTCAAAATGCTCATTTTTGAACTTGAAATAACAAGTGTACATCCTGAAATAGTCAAATAGTTAGACTTTGAACAATATGAACTGAACACGTATCAGTAAATGTTTAGTTTTTAATATTTTATTTATTTATATATTTTTTATCTAAAAGACCACACTTCTCAGTTTCGTTGATGTTAATTACATCATTTAATTTTTTGGAATACGTAATTAGACATTTTTCACTTTAAACGTTTCAATTTTTAAAGTGTACCATTTTTAATGAGTACAGAAATTTCGGTATGAAAAGCGGGATTTTTTCGGTACGAATTTCAGGCCGAAGGGGCTCTTTGCACCGAGATTTCGGTATGAATAGCTGGATATTTTCGGTACGTGTAGTAGATTACAGACACTTCGAATATTTAAAGCTTCATTTTCAATCTGTCACATTTTAGTTACCCCAAATTCAAACTTTTTAAATTAAAAAAAAAGTTACACCTCTTTTTGAAAGCCTTACACCAAACATTTTTTAATTCTCTTTGTCCATAAGAAATTCATTAATATGTTTAGTTTTGCAATGCTTATTATTCTTTTTTTAATTTTGTTTCTGTATCGTTCAGAGGGTGTACAATTTGAAGCATTTACGTATCTCTTACAATTATTTATGGAATATATTTGACTAATTAATAGCTAAATGGATATTTAATTATAGCGATCAGAAAAACAAATTTTTTAATAATTTCAATTTAAGCTAAATTATAAATTTTTACAATATATACACATACAGGATAAAAATTTTCTTTTGAAATCATAAAAATTAAAATAATTATAGGTAGATATGACGGTTAGAAAAAAAAAGAAAATATATAACGAAAAGAACAAAATAAATGGGATCTTACAGGAGTATCAGCAGTGCCCCGCCCTCTCGCCCGAAATATATACCTGCTTTTCTTCTTTAAATTCAAAGGATGGCGTACTCGGGAAATTTACTAAGGCTAACAAAAGATACAGAGTACAAATTTCAAGGACACTTTCCTGCATTAAGTTCTAGGTTCTTCCTTAAAATTTTAGAATTTAGATCTTTCAGACCAGCCAGAGATATAACTGATTTTTAAGATTTTCAAAAAAGGCTCCAAAAATACTTTTCTGAGACTTTATGGATTTATACGTTTCGTGAAATTCTGCGTCGAATGATATATACTTTGAAGAGACCATTTTTTGACACCTAAACTCGTGTAGCATGTGTGTAAGTTAAATAATTAGTAATATTAATATTATGCCAATAATATTATGCAATTCATGAAAACGAAATTTAAATAATTGTTCGATAAAAATAAAAGTAGAAAAAAGTATAAGGTATAAATAATAGGGTGGTCCAAAAAAACGCTTTTCGAGCTACAGGGCCACAAAAAAATGTTTCCATTTCCGGGGAAAGAAAATCCGTAATGGTTTTTCCCCCAAATTCAAATATTAACATGTGCCGCCGGGCAATACAAAATCCCATTTAATTAACATGGGGAAATTTTAGATTTTCGAAAAATGAAACTCATACTTCAGGGTTTGATCGAAACGTGCCAAGTTTCTTAGGAATTGAAGGGGAGTGTCTACGAAATAAAACCGTAGAGGGAAAATAGGTTTCCTCTACGATAAAACCATAGTAGGGGAAAGTGGGATATGGTGTCAGTGCGGGGCATGCTGACTCTTGCAAATAATGCTCGTGTTTCTTAAGTTTCATATTAGTTTTTTCCACATAAAATAGCTTTCTTGAGTATCAAATAAAGCTATTTTACGTAAAAAAATTAATATAATAATGAACAAACACGAGAATTATTTGCAAGAGTCGCCGTGCCCCGCACTGACACCATAGCCCACCTTCCCCTAATAACTTTTATTTTAAACCCACCTGTAACCCCCTCCCCCTTCATAGCGCCCCAAATATGACTCAAAAATAATAATACTACATTTTTATGTAATCACAATTAATTATTGTTCATTTTTAAAATATCTAAAAATTGAGCCAGAGATGTCCACTTTTCTTTTCAAATTGGTATCCTATGCTACTTTTTGTTGAATAATTACATAGTTTTTATACATTTATTCTCATTTTTAACAAATTTCTATTTGTTTAAACAATTTTTATTTGCTTAAGCAGTTTTCTTTCGAAAACTTTTTAAAAATAATATAAAATGGGACACATACAATTATTTTTCTGATTGTATAGTGTATAGAAAGAATATACTAAGCATCTTTTCAATTTTTAAATAAACTGAATTTGTTTAAACAATTCTTCTTCCCCAAAAATATTTTAAAACTCATATTTCATGAATTAAACATAATATTGAATGATTTACATATTTTTTGGCGTAATATCAAATGAATCATAAACGTCATAATAAAGTTTAAATTATAAAAGTATATTTATTATTGCATTCTTCATATTTTTACTATCTTTATCATGATTATATTATAAAAAAAGTTGGGTCCTGTCTAAATCTCCAATTTGGGGCCAAGTTTTTCCTAATTTGGGCCCAGCTAGCGCCATGACAAAATTTTCACACCGGCACCTTAATGTTCATCACACATTAAAGGTAAAACGTAGTTTATTGGGTCCTAAGTATTTTAATTGAATTTTCTTTTACTGTGGCTTATACATACTAAATTGGAGTTCTTAGATATTTCTGTAATTAGTTGAAAAGTTTATATACAGGGTTCATTTTAATATGTCCTTTTTTTTACAAATATAAAGAAGCATTATTGTATACATTAATATCTAAGATACATTTTCCGTTTTAAATTAGCTTTCTTGAACCGTACATCACTTTTATTTTGCTTTGTAAAACATTTTCACATATTTTTTAAGCTAAAGATTTTTTTTTATATATAAGGGTGCTTATTGGGTCTTTTATATATAAATGTATTGGCCGACCCAATAAGCACATTTATGTCCATCAATCATCAGGTGTAAAGCGTACACGGAGAAAAATGGATGGTCAAAGTTGGAGGGTCACAATTTAGAGAGCCAGTCCGTTCTTCTAGATGATCTAAAGCTCCATCCAGAATTTTTTTGACATAGTCGGACAGGCTCTCATTTTATGCCCAGTCTGACTGTTATAAGAAGGTCAGATTCACTATCAGGGATAAGCAAGATATCATTTCGGGATGGTCAATACGATCATCTTTTTTTCACTCATTTCGACCATACACGGAAGATCAAATGACCCATCGCGGAGGGCCAACCTGCTTCTCACATTTAATCATTTCAAATAGGCGCGCCAAGCCTAACCAATTCGGTTGTCGACGCGATGCCGTGGTCTAGGCTCGAGTCTCTAAAGCATTTTCGGAGTGAGTGAATGCCATTGAGCTGTTTAGCGTCATATTTGCTGTTTATTGAACTTAAACGTGTTTTTAATAAGTTTAAACTGCTTTTCGATATTTCTAACATTCGTGGAGAGTGAAGTGCATAAGAACATGATGGAAAGCGAATTGAGCTTATTCTTTTGATTTTCCAACGTCAAATTTGATACTTCTAAAGGATTTAGGATAGAGGCGTAACTGGACTTTCAGCTATCAATTTTTTGTCACCGTGTCGTTTTAAACTGAAAACGTGCAAAAAAGAAGGGTGCCAATGTCATATGGGATTTTGGGTCCAGAACGTCCAGATCTGAAAAGTATGTAAAGTTGTTATACTTGGTCCGGCAAACAAAAAAGTCAATAGATGTAACCTAACCGTCTACGGCCGACGGGGAATAAACGGCGTAAGGGAATAAGGGAGTTGGGGAATAGGTGAGACTCTACTGTATATTGAAATTTCGTTTTTACGCATGTATAGTCAAAACATGAAAGCATCTACATGATTTTTTTCAAATTTTCCACATTGTTCAGTTCAAAGATGTCGTCATCGAAAGTCAAGCAACGACAGAGTGACGCGCGAAACTACGGTTTTCATCTTTTCGCGAAGTATACTCTCCAAACCAATTTTTGTACATAAACAAATGGGGACTTGTCTTCAGAGCAATAAAGTAAGCTTTATCATGTTATAAGATGTATTATCATTCGATTTTTCTTTTATGAGTAAATTACAAAAATGTACAGCTGTTTTGGCGGCGTTTTCTTTAGTCTCCAATGAACATGTTTTCGGTTTGTGGATAAAGCAGTTTGTAATTCCTTCCGTTTTCATTCTCGCCAAACTGCAAATCGTGTATTTGAAACACAGTAGCTATCGTTGGCGCCATTCGAGGGCTCCCGACGCCATCTTGGCCTCGTGGCAGGCGTAAATTCTCGCGTCGTGATTTTTAACTAAGTTCTCATGTTAATCAGTGTTTCCTTTCGATTTACTGGTCCGACGAATTATGTAACCGGATTACTAATTTATTATTATCGCGTAAGTCCTTGAAGTATCGGCTTAACGGCTCAGCACCGCATAGTTTTAGTACTTTTTTTATTTGTAGTTTATAAAATTTTCATTATGGAATGGTTGTCAAGAATTAACCTTCCTTTAGTTAAATAATGCACCAAACTAACGTTAGTTCCATTACTGAGTCGAATCGCCCTCTTTTCCTTTGCTATCTCGTTGACAGGCCAGGGGAGGCCATAAGCTATCGTTGTCTGTAATTTGCAGTAATTTTAGCTGCGCTTAGTTTACCTCCCACCCCCCGTAAATTTTGTGAAATAAAATCGTACACGCCATTTTATCTTATGGCTGTGTTTTATTTACGAAGAAGATGTTATTTTGAAGAACCTGACATTTTCTAGAAGGCTAGCCCGCGCAGAAAATCTGGCCTACGCCTAATTTGTCGAACTTTGTGTGTTCAGTTGGCGCATGTGCGCCTGGCGTCCAACAACGAATTAAAGTATTGTTTTTTTTTTTTAACTTTGAGAATTTTTAGATAAAGGGCGTCCGCGAAGAAAGGGACCTAATGCGTCAAAGCTGAATTTTACAGGACGGGCGATCGTAGCAGAGCCCGCAAGCCATTTTATATAAAACAAATGCATATTATATATAATACTTCACACTATATATAAACTATATATAATATTTCCGCCTGGGTATCAATTCAGTTCGCATTCAAGAGGAAAAAAGAGTAATTCTTTGAAAAAGGGGGAAGAGAGGGTAATAGGGGAAAGAGTGTGAAATTTGTTCTTTCCTCAATAAAAATGAGCCAGACAATCATACGATCAAAATTTCATCAGCAGGTACCTATAACTTATTTATATGAGAAAATGACTGACCTATTACCATTCAATTTGGAAGCGTACTTGACCCCAATTTCATTGTTCCTTTATTTTCTTGTCACGCTCTTTAATTATTGACTCATTTGTCAAAGACCTATGTATATTTCCCAAACAGTTTCTTTTTGTTGAAATTTGGTCGAAAGAGAATTAGAGGGATTTTGAATAGTTAAAATGAGGATTTGAGGCTCGGATAGCAGGTAGGTATCTTGAAACTTGAATCTTCTCTTCAACCTGGGTGGGAATCTTTCCAACGAATTTCACGAAGGAAATAAAAGGATCCACGGTATGATAAACGGTCCCCTCGTTCAACTTTTACTATAAGCTTTCGATGCATTTTGCCTGACTATTAATTCATTATGCAAGCAGATGCAATCTCTGCGGTCGTTTTAAAAACGCACTTCTCGACAACTTCAAATGCCAACTTACGCAGAATCTTCCTTGCCTGCGTCTTCATATCAGGCTCATTTTATTTATTCTTATGTTTTTATCAAGATTTACGAGATTATTTTCCATTCTATTAATATATGTGACGTGGAATGAAGAAACAATAGACATATGTGCCGTGGAACGAAGAAAAAATGGACATATGTACTGTGAAACGAAGAAATAATAGACATATGTAACGTGGAACGAAGAAATAATAGACATATGTGACGTGGAACGAGGAAACAATAGACATATATGACGTGGAACGTAGAAAAAATAGACATATGTGACGTGAAACGAAGAAAAAATAGACATATGTGACGTGGAACGAAGAAACAACAGACATATGTGACGTGGAACGAAGAAAGAATAGACATATGTACTGTCGAACGAAGAAAAAATAGATACATGTGACGTGGAACCAAGAAACAATAGACATATGTGACGTGGAACGAAGAAAAAATAGACATATGTGCCGTGAAACGAAGAAACAATAGACATATGTGCCGTGGAACGAAGAAAAAATGGACATATGTACTGTGAAACGAAGAAATAATAGACCGCGGTTGTGAGACGTGGCCATGAATGGGATTTACCGCGGTCCTACTGGGAGCCGATGTCATTTTTTTTTTTTTTTTTTTTTTTTTTTTAATGACAGTTGCTCCCAGTGAGACCCTGCGGTGGTTGCCAACCTTTAGTTTTTAAATATATATATATATATATATATATATAACAGTTGCTCCCATTCTAAATTTTATATATTAAACATACAATTAGATATTAGTATTACATTCTAAGATGAACTAGAAAAAATCGTATTAAAAGAAAGCAGCGCTGGCTGGAATCGAACACGGGTCTTCGGGGCAGCAGAAAGGAGAGTTTTGCCTGTCACAAAACAAATTATGAGATTTAAGAATTCGATCATCTTCATGAACTTCGTCGCATATTACGTCATTCCGTAGTGAATTTCCTATTTGAAATAAGAATTTTTGCAAAGCACCATATTGAAGTATTTGTCCTCTCAATAGTTTCATCGTGTAAGGAAAGCTTTAAAATGTTCTTAAACTTTGTGGAATTTTTGAAATATTTGTGAAATCTTTGAAAACTTTGTAAAATCTTTTAATATGAGTTAACGTTTATCAAAGATGTTTACACATCAATCTGTCGTGGGTGGTAGTTTACGATGAATGTACGGATTTTTTTGATCGCCTTGTTCATCAGTTTCTCCCTTTCGTTTTTCATTTTCATTTACTGAACTATTATGACTGAATCTTAAATATATATATTTTTTAATCGTTTACTATGTATTTCTCTAGAAATGTGTACTATAATTCCTAATATGATGACAAATTTTTCAGAATCGAAAGATCTTACACTAGAGCAGATCCCATGTGGAAAAGTTGATTGGGGCCAGACTGGACCCCAACCAGATTGCCCAATTAATAGTTGGACCCCAACTGGGCAGCCCAATCAATGCCTGATTGGGCTACTGTCTGGGTTGTAATGGTCAGCCCAACGAATGCCCAGATTGAGGTAACTAGCTGGGCCTTAGTTGAGCAGCCCAATTTATGCCCAATTAATAAAAAAAAGGGTACAGTTATTGAATTCATAAGGTTGAAAGTAATGAATGATAAATATTTGTTCTTATTTTTGAAAATTAGACGCTTCTTTATGATTCAAGAACTTTTATTATCTTGTTATTCCTTTTGACCTCCATCAAAGTCTCTTCCAAAACAGTCAGCTCAGTCCTAAAAGCATCTAACGTGGTGTTTTCTGCAATAAATTTGGTTCAGTACAAATACTCAACTGCACGTAAGCCATAACAAAACATAACCTCACTTTTATGTCACTTTTATGAATGCGCAATCCTCTTGCCTCTCTACGTCACTCATCATAAACAATTTGCGCCACCTACCACCATTTTTGGAACTAATCTGAACCCCTCTGTGCCCCGCCTAAGTCCACTCTTCAGCCATTTCTATTACACACTGTCGTATAGACCTGCTGCAGAGTGCGAAATTATGGAATATGTGCAGGAAAAGCACGTCGTGGTTATGCACTAAAAAGCACAAAAAATTATGGTCGAATTTTAAATCACGAAGACGAATGTTTTTCAAAAAATATTCAAGTCGTGCATCACAAAGGGGCCTAACCACTAAAATATCAATTAAAATAGTTAAATTTTCAACCAAAGAGATAAATCTTCAATACAAAATGAATTTTTAACAAAGAAGTTGAACTTTCAGGCAAGTAGTTGAGGCAAATTAAATAGTAAAATTTTTAGTTTGAAAAATTAATTTTCAAGGAAAAACATGAATTTTCAACCAAGAAAGATTTTTTAGTCAAAAAGAATAACATTTTCGACCAAATTATTGAATTTTCAAGCCAAAAAGACGAGTTTTCTGTGAAACAGTTATGTTTTCTACAATAAACCCTGCCGATTGAACGGCGCTAAAACGGCACTCGAACGGCACTGCCCAGTGTCGTTTCAGTGCTTCTTGTTTAAAACTACTCAGATTCCAGATTTAAATGTCTGCAGAAGTTGCCTTTATACCTGCGCCTAGGCTACCAAGTAGACCAGCTGAACAGGATTAATAATTAGAAATTAAAATTCGTAAAATTGTGAAATTACAGCTGCGAAAGTTAGAAATTCAGAATCTACGGGTTTCGATAATCTGAGATATCAAACTTTTTTTTAGAAGTTTAAAATTGGAATGAATATAATGTATCTCGTAAATGGAATAAGATACGCTAAAATAAACAACGTTTCTGAATTCAACACCAGAATAGTATATTAGTATATAATTTATAATTATAAAATATATATAATGAGAAAATTCATAGATTAAAAAAAGTGTTAATAATTTGAAGAAAATGTTAAAAGGGAATTCGGTTGGTGGCGGCCAATTACTGTAAATCACTGCCCGCCCGGTACGTGACGAATACAATAGGACCATTATATGACCGTTCCATCACTCTCACAAGGGGAAGGCCTGCTCTGCGACATTGACTTTGAGATGAGATTAGTATAAATCGATAGAACGTCGAAAAATATTATTTAGTTTCTAGATTTTCCATAAAGATGTTGGCTATTACAGGTGAGATTGGAGATCCCATTGCTGCTCCTGAAGTTTATTCATAGAATTGGTTATTGAAAGAGAAATAAGTATTATTGAGACAGTGTTCTATCAAAGGTCACAAGAATAATCTGTCAAATTTTCAAGAAAAAAACTTTGCCATTTCGGAGTAAAATGACAAAGAAGATAAAAAACTTCCACATGTAGATATTGTTACAATTTTTTAAAATATATTCAAACTTTCCATATAAAAGGGGTTGGAACATATATTACAAGGTCCCTAGAATAATCTGTGATATTTTCAAAAAAAAAAACATTGCCATTTCCAAGTCAAATGACAAAGAATATCAAAAACTGCCACATGTAAATATTGTTACAATTTTTTGGTTGTTGTTGAAAAAACCGTTCAAATTTTTCAAATAAAAGAGGTGGAAATATATTTTAGAAAGCTCCTAGATTATTCCGTGAAATTAAAAAAAAATGACATTGCCATTTCGGAGCAAGATGACAAACAAGACAAAAAACTGCCACCTGTGGATATTGTTACAATTTTTTTGAAGAAACCGTCCAAACTTTTCTCATAAAAGGAGTGAAAATATATTTCGGGAAGTCCCTAGAATAATCTGTGAAATTTTCACACAAAAAAAACATGTCTATTTCGGAGCTAGATGACGAAAACTGCCGCATGTGAATAAAGTTACAATTTTTTTTTGAAGAAACCGTTGAAGCTTTTCTTATAAAAGGAGTGGAAATATATTTCGGAAAGTCCCTAGAATGATCTGCGAAATTTACAAGAAAAAAAAACACTGCCATTTCGGAGCAAAATGACGAATACCAAAACTGCCACATGTGGATAATGTTACAACTTTTTTTTTTTTTTGAAGAAACCGTCTGAACTTTTCTTATGAAAGGTGTGACAGTATAAATAATCCATCTCGTGTCCCGGTAGACTATCTATCCATTTTAGCTTATATCATGTACCTGTATTATCTAGAAAACACTGGACCGTGTACCGAGTGAGTCAGAACTAGAGAAAAGAGTCAAAGACACAGCCAAGCGTACGGGAACACCGACTATCATTAACAGCACACACACGCAGGGAGAAGAAACACGTCGAGCGTGAACCTCCTTCTAATCATATTCTCCGGATGCTCGTAGCGATCCGTGCCACCACTAAAACTTAAATAACAAATGCAATTGTTATTAAAAACCAAAAAGTTATATAGATCTAGGAATGTCGGGTGTATTTATTTGTATTATTATTGATAGTATTTATTATTGATTTCAAATCACCCGCGCTTTCCGTCAAGGTAAGGGTGGGGCCCCCTTTAGCTAGGGGATAAAAGAATTGTTTCCAATCGATTCGTTTCAAGGTCAGGGGAATAGGAGAGTTTTCACTGTAATTTTCCTCGAAAGTGTGGTTCTGAGTGGGGACCGAGGGACGAGGCGTCAGGGTAAAAGGCTGAGTGGAGGGGATAACGGCTACGGCGACAGCCGGCAACGACCCCCGGTCCCCGCCCTGACCCACACTTTCGAGGAAAATTATTCATTTTCAAACTTAATTTTCGAGGTGTTATCCCCGGAACTTTGGTCTGTCGTTTTACTAATGCTACCTGTGAATGCTATTCTTTATGTTATTAAAAACGCCCGACCTTATACTATCACTGCAAAATTCAAGTTTTTTTATTGATAATTATAGAGTCTGGCAGTATTTTATCCCCAAGCTATCGGTCTGGTGATTGAATAATAATAAACTTGGGGCATCAATAATTGATCCTAGAAGAAAATTGTCTCTTATACTGTCACTGCAAATTTCCAATTTTTTCACCTGGCTCAGGTGCCCAAACGCCCCAGGCCGGGTGTCTGGCATTTATGGGTTTCGAAAGAAGGGTCCTTTCCCAGATATATTCGCCACAAACTAGGACTTATACTCCCACTTCACAAAAAACGTCACCAGCTCTTGGACTATTACTATTCCTTCGTGGTGCAATCGCTGTTCTTTCGGAGTGCTCGGCTCGGCTATCTCCGGTCGAATTCGTGCACGCTCGGGCAGGCGCGTGTCATTAAGAGATATAAATAATTCAGCGGCTGCGAAGCTATGATCCTCAGTAGCACTCGACTCAGTCCAGGCTCGGTCAACTGTGTGAGAAATAAACGTCGATGTTCAGTGCCCTCTGTAATGAGCAGCGTACTAGAAAAGTCTGAATTTTACCGTATTTACCGCAAAAGTGGTAAATAGCTTTTTTATTTAAATTTAAGACTGGAAGCAAATATTAATAAGTGCATAACGTAATTTTATAATATTTCTTGTTAATTTTAAAGCAAACATGTCGAGAAACTAGTGCAAGTACTACACTGAAAAAAAGGATTACTTGTACCAAGTGAATTTTATTTGGCTAAAGTAAGTGCAAGTCCTGATTATTTTCAAAGAAATATTTATTTGAGGCAAATAAATATATGCACTTTGAATGAAAAATTTGGAATCCATACAGAAACCAGAACAAATTTTGTTTGAAATTCCATACAGATTACATCCTTTAGAATCGCCATACAATTCCATACAGCCAGATGAACTCAGATTGTTTTTTGAGAAATCTTGTTGTCAAATCCATGCAGAAACCAGAAAAAATGTTGTTTGAAATTCCATACAGACTACATCCTTTAGAATCGCCATACAGAACCATACAGCCAAAGGAACTTAGTCCGCTTATAAAACATCGTGTTTTGGAATCTATACAGAAACCAGATCAAATTTTGTTTTGAATTCCATACAGATTGCACCCTTTGAATTCGCAATACAGATCCACACAGCCGGATGAACTTAGACTAATTTTAGAAAAATCTCTTTTGGAATCCGTACAGAACCCGGAACAAATTTTGTTTGGAATTCCATACAGATTACATCCTTTGGAATCGCCATACCGATCCATACAGCCGAAGGAACTTAGTGCGCTTTTGAAACATCCTGTTTTGTAATCCGTACAGAAATCACAACAAATTTTGTGTAGAATTCCATACAGATCACATCCAACGGAATCGCCATACAGATCCATACAGCCGGATGAATTGTGATTGTTTTTTGAAAAATCTTGTTTGGAATCCATGCAGAAACCAGGACAAATTTTGTTTGGAATTTTATACAGATCACATCCTTCGGAATAACCATACAGACTCATACAGCCGAAGGAACTTAGTGTGCTTTCAAAACATCCTGCTTTGGAATCCACACAGAATCCAGGACTAATTTTGTTTGGAATTCCACACAGATCACGTCCTTTGGAATCGCCATACAGATCCATACAGCCGAAGGAACTTAGTGGGCTTTTAAAACATACTGTTTTCGAATCCATACAGAAACCAGGACGAATTTTGGTTGGAATTCCATACAGATCACATCCTTTGGAATCGCCATACAGATCCATACAGCCGAAGGAACTTAGTGTGCTTTTAAAACGTCCTGTTTTGGAATCCCTGCAGACAGCAGAACAAATTCTGTTTGGAATTCCATACAGATCAAATCCTTTGGAATCGCCATACAGATCCATACAGCCGGATGAACTCAGATTATTTTTTAAATCTTGAAACGAAATCCATGCAGAAACCAGAACAAATTTTGTTTCGAATTTCATACAGATCACATCCATTGGAATGGCCATACAGATCCATACAGCCGAAGGAACTTAGTGCGCTTTTGAAACATTTTATTTTGGAATCCATAAAGAAATAGTTTTTTGGAGGTAGTGTGCAAGACAAATTTGGTATGTTGTATTCTTTCTTTCAAGAGAAGCAAACTTATTTTATATAGAATTGATTTGGATTTAGATGTTCCCATAAGGTTTTTCAATTGTAAGAACTTTGGGACGATGTTGTTGTCCCTGCATCGTTTAAGAAAAGCTGAAGATGTTAGTAGCTTAGCTTGAGAAGAGCTGAGCTTACTAGAAGTGATAGTTTTAGTAAGAAACTCTCCCCGTAGGGTTCTTTAATGGTAGATTTAATGCTTTCACGATGATTCATTCTAATGAAAGAAATTGTTTCGGGTTGCAATCGTGTGCAAAACTACGAATCTTGCCGACGTTTCGTGAACATTGCAGTTCACTTCTTCAGGGCAAACCCAAAACTGAGGTTTCAGGTTATGTTGTTCTTATATATACTCTGCACGACGCCTGTGATTGGCCAGAGCGCCGCACTGTGGGGACTGGTCGAACTTGATTGACCAATCAAGTCTGAAAAAAGAAAAAAAAAACCACAAAAACAATAGTCAGCAAAACAAAAACCGTTCTAAAAAACTCTAAACTTGACAGCAAAACTATGTCTAAATTATTACCTACTAATCCCATCTCTAAAAGAATTTAAGGATTCTCAAAAATCCAGAACAACAACATTCTACTCAGATCCATCGTCAGCGCAATAAACTCACCAACTTACAACCTATAGCACCCTTGCTCACCAAAGAACTGAATCCTTTTGCAGGAAACTCTATCACTCACGTCCAAAACTCTTCTGACATTATCCAAAAGATACAACAGGTTCACATTCAACCCCAAAACATTCTAGTGTGTTTTGACATAGTATCTCACTTCACGAAAGTACCAATCTATGGTAGAATCGATATTATTAAATCCTTTGCAAACTTCCCCTTCGATCTCATACCTTTGATAGAACACTGTCTCAATAATACTCACTTCTCTTTCGATCACCAATTCTACGAACAAAACCTCAGGAGCAGTAATGGGATCTCTAATCTCACCTGTAATAGCCAACATCTTTATGGAACATCTCTAGAAACTAAAATCTTCAATCAATCCAAGCATAAACCGGAATTTTGGTGCCGTTAATTTGACGTCCACTAGATGAACTACACAAGTTTTCCGATTTCATCAATCGATTACACCCTGATATCCAGTTCACCATGGAAATTAAACAAAACGGAAAATTGCCTTTCTTGGACGTACTAGTTTACAAAAGATCTGATACTAAAGAAAGCTATTTTACGTAAAAAAACTTATATGAAAATGAAGAAACATGAGCATTAGTTACAAGAGTCACCGTGCCCCGCACTGACACCATTCCCCCCTTTCTCCTATTTATATTCAGATTCAACAGTTTCTAGTGAGCGAATCATTTAAGCAAGAGCACATGATTGCCAAACGTCTTTCAACTGTTAACGCTCATCTCAACCTTTGTGCAGTTCTACAAAAAGTAACAATCTGGGAGAATTATTTTTGCCATATAAATACGAATGAGATAAATCAAATTTGTGTATTTCTTAAGTTGAGTACATATGTGCAGTGCCAAATCACTACTATTTTCAAGTTATTATGAGGATAAAATCGCTGTATTCGAGATTTTTCAAATACGGAATATCGATTCATTCAAATTTTATCAACGGTTTGTGCAACTAGAAAGAGGTTGACTGTCCGAAGCTAAGTAGCTGAAATTAAAATTAACATCCTATGCATGTAAAGCCTATTCAAATGTATCAAAGTTGTAGCATTATTCCTATGTATGGACTACCTCTTCGATCGCTACATGATGCACTAAAAGTACGTCATGACCTCGAATAGCTATTAGTAATTTTTAATTAGATTTTCTTAAGTTTGTCTTTTTAGGGAAGGTATGTTTATTAAGGGCATATGGCACTTACCCTATCCCTACCTTACCAACTGATAGGTTTGGAAAAGTAAAAAAAAAGTGATTGTGGAACGTTTATGTACTAATAAATGTTTACAAGTAAAGAAGTATAACTTTTGGAAAATTGGTTTTGTAGTAATAAAGATTTATCAGTACATAAACATTCCTTGCAATTTAGTTTCTTTGTTTTATTTTCCCAAACTTTCAATATTGATATCTGATTTAGGCGCGGATAATAAGTAATAATCGATCGTAAATGTAAAAGCCGTCGACATTTGGGTGCCCG
The DNA here is from genome assembly GCA_011634705.1 of Andricus grossulariae. Taxonomy (NCBI): domain Eukaryota; kingdom Metazoa; phylum Arthropoda; class Insecta; order Hymenoptera; family Cynipidae; genus Andricus; species Andricus grossulariae. The sequence goes on along the minus strand of JAABKJ010075445.1, from coordinate 197,278,240 downwards.
GATGCAATGAGAGGATATGGAATTATTCGCCTTAGAGTGGAGGCCTCTGAAAGTCAGATAATTCCAAGTGACCAGAGGCCTCCCCACTCTCAGAAGAACACTCAAAAAAAAGTTCTAGTTAAAGTTACTAGACGCGTCTGGTTAAAAAATTTCTATTCAGTTTAATCCGAAATTATGGTTAATATTACTAGAAATTTCTAGTTAAAACTATTCTGGTTAATATTTTTGGTAAGAAGTGTCGCGATCTTGTGTCATTTTTCAGAAATCAGTCCTTTGTCTCATGTCGTGTTGATGGATGGTTCAAACATTGTTCCGTAATAGTGCCGTAACACATATGTAACAGTGTTACGATGTAAATTTGTTCTGTAATCGATCCGTAAAAATTCCATGACGGTGTGACAACGTTTTTGCATTTATTGCAACAATTCCATAACAGTGTTACAACGATATGTGACAAAAAAATGTTTTTTGTATTATTGCTGCACTTAGTTTATATTTTAAATGTTAAGGCATATTATGAGAAGATGGGTTTAAAAAATGGTAAGGTGCAAAGAAGGGTATAGCCGATAAGCATGCAAAAAATTCCCCCAAAGGGGATCCGATCTTGAGTCAGCCATTTGAAAGCATACAATAAAAAAAAATTTGTTCCAAAATTTCAAACCGTTGGCCGCCATATTGGATGAGTAAGAGGGGGTAACGTACATTTTAGTTTTTTCTCTGCTTCTATCGTTAAAAAAAATCTGAAAATATTTACAGTACTTCTTTCGGTCATTCTCAACGTACCTGATTGTTTTCTAAAAATTTTGGCCGAAAATACAAACTGAAAAAAAATTTCCCAATTTTTTTTAGTATTTTTTCGTGCGATGAAAATTAAGTACTATCTCAGTTTTTACCATAGAATAGTCACACAAAGAACTAATATTGTAAATTTTTTCAGACTTTTAAATTTAGGGGATCTTAGTGTAAAGAATTAAAAACTGTAATTTTCACATATTCCAAATCCTGAGGCCCATTGATACCTGAATATATTCATATGATACTGTTATTTGAGTGTATTCATACATTATTAGATACATTGTATATACATAATGTATATATACATTGTAACAGTAAAGATAAAATGATTATTCGTGGTACTATTATTTTGGAAACTTTATGGAAGTTTTATTTATATATCTGCTTTAGTTTCATATTGATTGAAAACTTAATCCTCGTCACTGTTCTCATTTATCACAGTCACACATTTAGTTTTTAAGAATAAACTCCTCAAAACTTCTGCCGGTCTGATGATTCTCGACAAATATCGACCATAAGCTAAATAGTACACTACCGACGGAAATTGTCAGTACGATCAGCGAAAGTACTATTAAAAATCATTGCTGACTTTGAAACGTGATTACTCGTTTCCAAAATGGGAGAGAAATTTTTTTAAACACCGTTAAAAAGCTTATCAAATTTCGCATCAAATAAGCCCTAACAAAGATATTTTTGACATTTTGAAGAGAATATACCACTTGAGAATTTATGCAAAAAATTGCAAAATGCAAGAATAAAAACAACAGTCAAAGTAGGCACCGCGCGCCTACAAAAAATGATATCATAGGCTATTAAGACGTTGAGTCGTTCAAACTGCCCCCGTATTTTTCCCTCCCTCAGTTCACCCTTTGCCACTCCATTCTCCAAATTATTCCTCCTGTACTACCCCATCATCTCGCTTCCCCAGCTGACACTCTTCTTTCTCTACTTTCTTTCCAAAGATCTTGCTTCTTCTCCCCTACTCATTCTAATTCCTAATCAATTCCTCTACTTTTCCTCATTTCCCACAACTTCCCCTACTTCAACTGAACTCATCTCATTCTCATCTTATTTTCCATATTTTTCCTACTTTCCATCTTCTCCTCACCTCATTTCCGTCACATATCCTACATATCCTTATTTCTTAACACTTGCCCAACTTTCCCAAGCCCTATTACCCCGCACTTTTCTTACCCCAGAATTTTCATTACTTTCCCACTCTATCTAAAGGTCACTTCCCCTACTTACCTTGAACTTACTTTTCAAATCCAGGAAATTTAAGGAAATTTAAGGAAAATTAAATTGGAAAATTGAAAAAAAAATTCTTGGCTCATTAAGATGATCATTGAGTCTTTAAAACCTGACCCTCCTATGCTTTTCCTCCCCTCACTATAGCTTTGGCCACTCCACTCCTTAACTTCTTCCTCCTCTACTTCCCCTTCTTCTCGCGTCCCGAGCTGTGAATCCCCTTTTCCTACTTCCCTTCGTCAGCCCTTACTTCCTTATCGCTATTTACCCTAATTTTTAATGATTTCCGGTGCTCCCTCTCATTTCCCGTAATTTATGCTTCGCTTACTTTCCACCTTTTCACTGATGCCCTACTTCTTCTCTTCTCATTTTCCACACTCCTCCCATCCCCCTTATTTTCCATTACTTCCCTTACCCTCCCCTATTCATTTTTCCTTACTTTCGTCATCCCACCCCTACCACCAATTAACCATAGCTTTCCGATCTTATTTCTCCTCAATTCCCTTCCTTTCCTTCCACATACTTCTCCAACTTCCCCTCACTTACCCTCCATATAAAATTACGACGGAGAACAAACACCCGAACAAAATTATAAGGGCTTCTGCCTGGGTCTGTGAAATTTCAAACAAAATTGAATTTGCTTACATCATTTGTGGGATTTTTCGATCAAAAAAATTTAAATTTTTGAAAATAAGGAAAAAATCCTATTGGTTTAAAAATTATAGCAAACTTTTGTAGATTTGTGACTATAGGCTTAATATGTGTGTATTTTGAGGTACAACAGAGACCGACATTATCGGAATGACAGATACCTCAAAAGCGAATCCTAACCTTCAAATAGTGCACAGAGAAAATTTTTATCTAGCAGAATAGATTTTTTTTGCTATTATTCCTCAAAAAAAAAGAGTTCGGGAACGTCTGTTGTTCTATTTTATAGAATCTCCAAATACAGTTTTAAATTTTTTTAACTTTTGTGGACAAAACCCCGGGGGAACTGAACCCGATTTACCACATGACGAAGTATCACATGCCCTTAAGACCTATTTAGAAGTAGAACTTTTTCGGTGATTCAATCAATTGATAACAAAATTAGAGTAGCCAACTTTTATTCTGAAAAGTGTTTTCTGTGTGTTTTATGTGTGTTTTCTGATTCCATTCTAATTTAACAAACGGATTTCAATTGATGTGAAGATATTCTGAAAATGGTACAAATCATGAAGAAAGGGTATACCAGTGGTGGGTGATGGAAGGAAGTAAAAACATCAGAATACTAAACAAAATACTGAAGAAGAACAAAAATATATCTTTGGGGCAAGAACGTAGGATTATCACTCTAATAGCTAATCTGAAGACAACAAGCAGAAAATTCAAGAAGTTGTTGAAGACAGGAGCCGCAATCTATACAGATTGAATATATCTTTGGATGACAGCAAACGCATGTTCATTCCGCGAATTAAAAACACATGAAATAGTTTGGGCAATATTCAAGTTTGTGTTGAATTTACTGGGATTTTTAAGGCAATAGTGGCTGGTGAAGCTAATCAAGAATAGAAATGTGTTTTCACTAAAAATAACACTATTGTTACAACCACACATAGTGCTGGATAGTTTGAAGACAAATTTAGAGAACAGGTTCAAGTTAAAATTGATAAGCGAAAAACAGCAGATTCGGGTTGGAGTTCAATAGAATTCGTAAATTGAAAGCTTAATATCAATAGAAACGCCTTTCACAGGTTGTTTCTTAAAGTTGCATTGAAATGCTTGATTTTATACAAAGAAAAAAGATTGTGGTCAATATTAAAAATGAAGATTCATATTGTTTTCTCTGGTAAGTAATGGCAGCTCTTAAGGGCATGTGATACTTCGTCGTGTGGTAAATCAAGTTCAGTTCCCCCGGGTTTTTGTCCACAAGAATTAAAAATTTTACAAACTGTATTTGGAGATGCTATAAAATAGAACAACAGACGTCCCCGAACTCTTTTTTGAGGGATAACAGCAAAAAAATCCTTCATCATCATTAGCATCATCTTTACTGCTGACTGTGACGGATGGAGAACTGGTCTTTTCATCAAATTCTTCTTCTACTATCTTCTGCTTCTTTACATACGGTTCTATTTCATGTTTAGCATTCCGAGGAATGGTTACTACTTTCTTCAATGGTAAGTATTGCAGTTTACATATTTCTTGAATAGCTTCATCCCTGTCACGTTTAAAAATTGTATGCTTCGTTCGAACTGCTTCCTTAAACTCTTCAGCCTGCTTACTGCTGTCTTTCATCATTGTCCCTATAGCCTCACGTATCTTTCCATTTTGGTCAATGGATTTCTCATCATACTGTTTATATATGGTAATAGGAGGATGAGGAGAGGGAGGAGGAAGATGAGAATAGGGAGGAGGAGAAGGACATACTAAGTGAGTTTTCGTTTCTCTAATACATTGTCATTTTCATTAATTTCACCCAATGCTTACAAAAAATCTTAATTTATATTTATGGTTGATTCTGAACCAATCTATTTAGATTATTACATTTTCCCAATAGAAAAAGAAACAATCAAAAAATGTTAATGTATTTCTAACAGTGCTAATATTTAATTTATTCTTCTTTCAACAATTTTTAATAAAAAAATTTCCTGGAAAAAATTGAGGTAAAATTATTTAGACTCAATTAAAAGAATTATGAAAATATTCATAAAACAAACCCTGCAGATTGGAACGAATCATGATTTTGGTGTCTATATTTAAAAAATTTTATACTTCAGCTCGAAAAGAAATCTATTTTAACGTGAATAATTTTATGCATTATTTTGTATCTAATGAAGCGAATAGTGAGGTAATTTAGAATTCTGTTTTTTTAATTGTGAATCTTTTTCATGCCCATTTTGCATAAAATGATCCATGATAAAATAGATTTATTTTCGATCTTAAGTATAAAATCTTCATTTATATTGCATGAAACAACTTCTGCAACTTAGTGTTGTATCATTTCAACGTTCTAAGGAGACCTTAATTCAAAACAATTGTGGAAGGTGTTTGGTGTGATATACAGCAGTAGATGCGAAAGTTTAGAATCGTATATGAAAATGCATTGGAAAAACGAAAATTCACTTAGCATGTCATATTTTATGCAAAATAATCTAAAAAAATGTCGCCTGAACAAAATTCCTTAGTGATGACATAATCATAATTTCCTGAACCATTATAAAAATCTTTGTAATTAGTATAAAAACACTAATAAAATAGAACCAATACCATAAATCATTCGATCATACGATCGATTGCGCGCGCCATCAGATAATAAGTGGGGATAGCGTGGGACCAATGCACTTTATATATCGATCCCGGTATCGGTACCACAGGACTTCTTACTCGAGGCTCTACGAGGAAGGCCTCTCTTGGTCTCTCCTCGATCCACCCTGTCATTGATGACAGATTAATGAATTGGCGTCGTTTTGAGGGAACGCAACTAACGAGGATTCTCCTTCATTATTTTTATCTTCACTTCGAGGATACTATCCTAATTCTTAGTGAATTAGAATAGTAGCAGTGAGTTTGTGGGAATTTATCTTTTTTTATGTAAATTAGTTTATGCATGATTGTAACGACGTTGCACTCCATAATTTCGTGGAGACCTCATCCCAGGTGCGAATTGACCGTCGGCTCACGGTCGGGCCAACCGTGGAACGGTCGGTCCAACTTTGTGCGCCACTGGTCGGGCCAACCAGCTAAATGATAATGGTGAACCGCCTTTGACTTCTCGACGTCGGCCCGACATTTGGTCCCATATATGGGCCATCTATCAAGATGATGTTGGCCCAAACTTGGCCAACAATGTGGGGCCGACTTTGATTTTTTAAGGTTCAAGGTATTCAAAAAATTGATAATAATTGATTACGAGTATTTTGACTATAATTGTTAATGGACCTGCTTAGAATGAATACATATATAACATATTTAAACATTATATTACAAATAAAATTTCTATCGCTACGGGGTTTCGAACCTACATCTATACCTGAATCTGACGCCTAGCAGTCAGGAGTCTTACCCATTACTCTATACCTAAAGAATTGGAAGTGAATGAAAAAACCATCCTCATAAGGCACAGCTCAAAGCAGTTGAAATTAAACATTTTTTAAACTCTTTTTTCTCAACAATTTTTTTATTTTCATGCGACATCATGTAGATGTAAAATAAATTAACTGTTAATGTGAATATAAGTAAAATAACTTTTAGATAATAAATTTCGGTTCGAATATGGATATGTCTACACAAAAATCAAGATATTTGTACCCAAATTTCGGTCATTTTGAAATAATGAACCCTAGTATATCCGACGGCCGGCCCATATTTAAGCCGAGGTTTGACCGACCGTCGGGTGCAGCATGGTGACTTGTACTAGCCAATGTTATGCCGACGGTCGGGTCATCTCTTGCCCAGAGTCGGGCCGACCGTACTTTCACGGTCTTTTTGAAGCCATGAACCAGCCTTTGTCCGACGGCCCAGACTACATTGCAGGGTCAACTATAGGACAGCCCTTGAAGATGGCTAAAGCGACTATCTCTAGAAGGTTAAAACAAGAGGGTCAAATCGGTCACCTGAGAGTGTCGATTTGGTGCCATCTCGAACGGTCGACTCAAGCGTCATAGAGAGTCGAACCTATCATCACAGAGGGCGGACTGATCATGATAAAGGGTCGAATCGCTCATCATAGAGGGTCGATTTGGTCATATCAGAAAATCGACTTGATCTCTGGCCACCTTAGAGGGTCGATTTGATTATCCTACATTTTCTACATTTGTTGTCCTTTTCTTACTTATTCCAGTCTCTCTCTCTTATAAGAGACTGGATATTATAAAATTAAGTGTATCCTATAAAATCTGAAAATCTACATGAATTACATGAATTCTGAAAGCCATGTTTATTCTTTGTGGAGAGTGAGGTGTATGAGACATAATTTGATATGTAAAAACAGTGCACATTGACAATATCTTTTTTGAAGCACGAGAGGCTAAGGACATGGCTCGGTATCACACTGAATTGTAAGATTTCAAACACTGAAGTGCATTTGAAAACCAATATACCACTTCTCGTTACTTTCTGCATCATCAATGAATGCTGAATTTTTTTGCACGTTTTCAGTTTGAAAAGACACGTTGAAAACAAATTGATGGCTAAACGTCCAGTTACGCCTTTATCATAAGTCCCTTGGAAGCATCAAATTTGACGTTGAAAATTCGTATGCACTTCTCTCTCCGCGAATGCTCGAAATATCGAAAAACAGTTTGAAATTATGAAAAACATGTTTAAGTTCAATAAACAGCAAATGTGATGCTGAACGGCTCAATGAGATTCACTTACTCCGAAAATGCTCTAGACCCTAGAGTCTAGACCACGGTGCTTCCAATCCCAACTCTCACTGCATGCATCGTGTCGGCAACCGGATTGGTTAGGTTGGCGCGCTTATTTGAAATGATTAAATGTGAAAAGCAATTGTGTACAGAGAATAATAAGAGTAAAGTTATTAAAAATAATTCTTTGCTCACAAGGAAGACTTATAAAGTGAAATTTAATTATTCATTAGATTTTCTCCTTAAAAATAAATTATCGATTCTAATTTTAAAGAAAGGAATATCTTTTTTATCCTAAATATTAATGTACAATTATTCCTCATATTCTTATGCACTTTACATTTATTATTTGTTGTGAACATTTGACTTAGACATTCAATCATTTTAAATAAACACGCCAATTTCAATAATTTTATATTATCACAATTCATAATATGCTTTAGTATTGAAACATACGTATTTTCATTGTCTTGTTTTCATAATTATAAAAAAGTGTGCATCCTATACAGAAAATGTTGTTATTATACATTTTATTGCAACTTGTGTCGTTTTTCCAAAAAGCCAATTTCTAATTATTGATGTATTTTTATAACAAGAGTTTATAACAAATTTGTAGATCATTTTTGATTGAAAAGTTTTTGTCTTTTAATTTTTTTTTCGTCTCTTGTCTCATTTTGAAAAAATCTAATTTTTTTATTTTTATGCTTCTTTTTCACGATTGAAAAATATACTCGCCCTTTCTGAAAATTATAAATAACAATTTTGTGCATCCACTTTGAGTGAACAAGTTTGCATATTATTATTTTGTTTCTTTCCTCGTGTCGTCTTCCAAAACATTAATTTTTTTTATTTTAAGTGTTATTTTTCACGAATAGAACAGCAAATACGCGTCCTATCGAAAAGTGATTGATAATAAATTTGTAGACCTTTTTTGGTTGCACGATTTTTGTATTCTTATCTTTTTTTCTGACTTGCATAGTTTGACCGAAAAATGTAATTTTTAAATTTTCATTATTTTTTTGTGCGATCAAAATTCCAATTTTCGGTTTTGCCGAAAAATTCAAAAAGTTGTTATGATAATCTTGTAGGGCTCTTAAAAAAAACATTTTTCCCTTCCTGCATTTTCTTAATATCATGCGTTGTTCGGCTTAAAATATTAATTTTCGTTTGTTTTTTGAGATATTGAAAATGCTATAACTCTGATAATTTTCATTTTATCGAAAAATTTCACAAGGATAAATTGTTTGTCACCTGAAGTACTACTAACGACCTCACATAAAATTTTCAAATTTTGAAAAAAAGTGCTCTTAAAAATGTTCAAAATGTGCTCACTTTCTGAATTTTGATCCGAAATAGCTGGTTAACAAACTCGTTCTTTCTTTTTAGGCCTTCAAAAAGTGCGCCAAAGCACAATCTAATCTGATCAATCTTTCGAAAGTTATCGTGCCTAAACGATACTACAGACTACATCAGACAGACACCTTCGTAAAAACCGTTTTTTCTGACTCAGAGGGTCTCGAAACGTCGACATTTGGTTGAATCCGCAAGTCATTTTTCACATAAAACCAATCCCTTCTCATTGAGATGAGAATGTAATAAAAAATATCATATTTATTTATGTATCTCAAGCTGGTACTGCTTATTCAGAGTCAGGCCTCGAGTGTGCAACGGAGACTGCTGTCCGAAAATCGTAGTTCCAAAAAATTTGGCACTTCTCGTTTTGGAAAATTGACTCTACGTCTCTTGGAGCGTTCGGCAGGGCAGGGTCGCGGCCAGCACCGTGAGAGCAACAAAGATGGCAATGAAGCACTCCTAGGGCCGCATTATGTCTGTAGATATACGTTGTTCCTGCGTGGGTGGGACACGCCGATAGTATGTGTTGTAGGTACTCGGCGTGTGAATCACACGCTCTGCACCTATCGGTTGGAACTTCTTGACATATAATGCGGTCATAGTATCCTAAGGTGAAAATGACATCGTCCTGGCAAGCGAAAATAAAACCTTTTGTACCTAAATTAAGCCCTAATGATCTGAGAAAGTCAAAAGTTAGCTCCTTCGAGAAGGACTGTGTTTCTACATTCTTGTGAAAGTTTCCGTGCATTTTCTTGTCGAGTAGTTGTTGGTGAAATGCTTCAAACTCAGCTTTCTTTAATTCGGCTTTTAGAAGTGAAGCATCTAGATGGAGTAATGCACTTTTCTCACTTCTGGTGTTAAAATTCAGGCCAAGGGTCTCGGCCGCTTGCTTCGCGGCTTTGGAAAGGAACGCTCCTTCACCAATCATTTCGTGGTTCCTGACCATTTTCAGGAGAGGATCTCTGCCATTGGCAACGATAAAAGCTGTACTTAAAACAATTCGGTTATGAAGACAGTGGAGATTCAGAAGTCCGCGTCTGCCTTGACGGCGTGAAATTTATAACCGCAGAACTGACGAATTAATATGCAAGCTTTTATGCATATTAGTGGCAGATACCTTGTTCAACGCGGACAGACTGGATGACCAAATCAGTCGGAGGAGATGCCTGTATCTGCTTCGGAGAGACCCCTTTGCTGATGTTACGTCCTGAATGCGGCTTTGAGGAACGCCCAGGTATGTATAGGTCTCTCCAGTGCTAGAATGTCTAATAACACTTATATCACAAGGTCACGGTCCTTGGGAACGCCAACAATCTTTTCTTTCTTCAGATGAATTTTGGCACATTTATCCAATCCAAAGTCCATCTCGATCTCTCCTGTGTACCTTATGCTCGTGCTGGTTATTTTCGGCACAGAGGTATCCAGAAGAATTTCGTAGTGCGAGAGATAGAGGCAGAAGTGTGATTCAAAAAAGCAAAGGGCTCATGGTATCGCCCTGAAAGACGCCTCTCTGGAAGGTGACGTTGTTCGTTGTCACACGATATTTAAAACTTTTAATATAAAGTATTTTCTAACCAAACTAAAACGCTTTAATGTAGAATTACAAATAGACATGTCTATATGTACAATTTCAAATAGAATATTCAAGGAAACATCACAACAAGCAAAAATGGAATTAAAGTAAAGGGAATCAAAATTCGAAATTGAATTTTTACTGATGCAACATTTTAGTTTTGCATGAGAAACTTTATTATGAAATCGCTAAATAATTTAATTGCAATGGTAATAACAAATTATAGAATTTTGTATAAATGATTATGTAAGTAATTATATACAAATTAGTCTAACTAATACAAATTATAATTATACGAAAATAAATGATCGATTGCTTCTTAGTTTCAACCGTGAAGTTTCAAAAGTATCTTTATCTAACATACGAGTATTAAGAAATTTTGTATTAGTTTCCTAATTCTATAGAACTGTTATTGAAAAAAAAAACTCTACAGTTTACTCATCCCGCTCACCAGAAGTCAAGATTCCAGAAGAAATAAAAGTATTCCTAAATAATACTTTATTTGGAACCAACTTATATATGTAAAACTTACATAGATATATTCTGTGAAAAAATTCGAGAATTATTTAATTTTCCGTTTTTTCCGAACTTGAAAATATTCGAATATTAATTTTTAAATTATAATTAATAATAATACATTATTTTCGCCAATTGAAAATTTTGTCGAATATAAATGTCGAGAATTTAAGAATGAAATAGTTAAAGAAAACATTTTTTGATATTATATTAAGGTATTTTTTAGTTTTCTTTTTTTTAAATAGAAATATGAAAATAGAGTATATATTTTTTTTGCATAAAAGGGTTTCTTCAAATTGTCCTGAACGTTCACGTAAAAATTCGAAGTATCCTTTTTAGGAATACAATATTAAAAGAAAACGTTTTATTTTGTAGGTTTTCATAAGTTTTTTTGATAAAAATAAAAGGATGGAATATGAAGGTTAGTATTTTCAATCAATATCTTGAATTACTTTTAATTTAAAGTATTTTCGAATCAAACTAAAATTCTTCAATATAGAATTACAAATGGACATGTCTATTTGTACAATTTTAAATAGAATATTCAAGGAAACATCATAAGAAGTAAAAATGGAATCAAAGTGAAGGGAATCAATAATCAAAATTAAATTTTTGCTGATGCAAAATTTTAGTTTTGAATACAAAATTTTATTATGAAATCGCTAAATAAATTAATTACAATTGTAATAACAAATTATAGAAGAATTCTACTACTTGGTTGAAAGATGAACTAATTTGTAAAAACTTCTTTTTTTTTGAGGATTCAACATTTCAGTTGAAAATTCACTTTTTTGGTTGATAATTAATCTTTTTCCTGAAAATTTAACCACTTGGTTCAAAGTTAAACTAACCTGTTGAACATTAATTTTTTTGGTTGAAGATTCATAATTTTACTTGAAAATTCATCTCTTTTGTAGAAAATTGTACTACTTGGTTGAAGATAAAATAATGTGTGAGAAATTGATTTTTTCTGTTCAAGGTTGAACATTTTAGTTGAAAATTCACCTTTTTGGTTGAAAATTCAACTTTTTTGATGAAAAATCAACTACTTGGTTTAAAGTTGAACTAATCTGCTGAAAATTCATTTTTCTTGGTTGAAGATTCAGAATTTTCGTTGAAAATTCATCTTTTTTGCAGAAAGTTCTAGTACTTGGTTGAAAGATGAACTAAATTGTTGAAAATTCATTTTTTTTTGGTTGAAGATTCAAAATTTTAGTTGAAAATTCGCCTTTTCGGTTGAAATTTTAACCACTTGGTTCAAAGTTGAACTAATCTTTAAAAATTCATATCTCTTTTGCTGAAAATTCAACTACTTGGTTGAAAAGTGGAACTAATTGGTTGTTATTTATTTTTTATTTGTTCAGATTTTAACATTTTGGAATGAATTTTTGAGTTGCATCCCTGTGACTTTTGGGAATAAATTGACAGACTTCCACGCCCCTAGAGCCTTTTAAGTCGAAAATTCATATTTTTTCTTAAAAATTTAACTACTTCCTTCACAGTTGAGCTAATCTGTTGAAAATTCATTTTTTTTTGTTGAAGATTCAACATTTAACATTTTAGTTGAAAAATCGCCTTTTTGGTTGACAATTCATCTTTTTTGCTGAAAATTTAACTACTTGGTTCAAAGTTGAACTAATCCGTTGAAAATTAATTTTTTTGGTTGAAGATTCATAATTTTAGTTGAAAATTCATTTTTTTGCAGAAAATTCTACTTTGATTGAAAGATGACCTAATTTGTAATTTTGTTGTTGTTGAAGATTCAACATTTTAGTTGAAAATTCGCCTTTTAGGTAGAAAATTCATATTTTTTGTTAAAAATTTAACTGCGCCCTTCAAAGTTGAGCTAATCTGTTGAAAATTCATTTTTTTGGTTGAAGATTCAACATTTAACATTTTAGTTGAAAAATCGCCTTTTTGGTTGACAATTCATCTTTTTTGCTGAAAATTGCTTTTGAATGTTTCAAACAAAAAAAATTAGGAGGTTCTCAAGAATTTTGAAAGATTTCAAAATATATGTATTTTTTAAAAGATTTCTGGGAAGATTTAAAATGATTTTTTATTTCGAAAAAGTACATAACTTTAAGAGAAAGTTTAAAAGTATTTCCAAACATTTCAAAAGATTTACAAAATTGGAAAAAAATTTGGAAGTTTTTGGAGGAATTTTTTTGCAGGATTTTACAAAAATTTTCAGAAAAATGGGAATCATTCTAAAAGATATTCAAGAGTTCCAAAAGTTTTTAAAAAATAATTTGAAAAGATTTCGAATAATTTAAAAGAAAGTTGATATTTTTGATGATTTGGAAAATAAATGTTGACTTTTTTTTTTTAAATTACATAATTTTAAGAGATGCACGGCGTACTTGAACAGGAGCTAAATAAAATTTTCATGAACGTTTCAAATCTTTGCAGGATCTTTGAATAGAACATAAATAGGGATGTTTTCAACAAAAATGGAAATATTTCGTCGAGCTCTGTCAAAATAAAACTGGTTTAAAGGTTTTTTATACCCTTTTTTCACTAATTTCGTAGCTGAAGCTGCTTTCAAATACTTTTTCCAAAGTAACGATCAGCGAATCTCTACAATAATTTTTTGAGGCAAAGAACTTTATTTAAACAACATTTTCCCGCTTATCCCTTGTCGCTATTTTATTTTTAGACAGTCACATAATTTTTTTTAAGTCAAGAAATGGTCTGGTTTTACGTGATTTTCAAAAAATTCTTAGAATTTTTAAAAATGAGCTAACGAAACCAAATAACCGGGAAAATTTTGTTCGAATCAAGTTCTTTTAGAAAAAAACACGACCATTGACTGTATATGTATTTCTAATTTAAATTTAATTGATACAGTCGTTATACGAAAATTTCGTTTTTACCTGCCTTCTTTTCGGACTCTTTTTGAACGACTGCAGCTTAATTTTCATTAACTTTTTGTTTGTTTGTACTCTTTCTCGTAAGAATTTTTTGATTTGAAAACACTGAAAATTCTCGCATTTAGTTATAATGGAAATCATATCTCCTGATCAAAAAAAAAAATATATATATACATAAAAAAGGATAAACATAAATGATCAAAAACCAATGATGTGCTTGTCTGCTTACGTTCATAAATTATTTTCAACCACAATTTGTCTGGAAATAATATTTATTTGGGATTCTATAATGAACAAGCAATGGAATCCGTTCATCATAACTTTAGTTTGGGGTGGTTCAATGGACGAAGAACGAACTTAAGGCCCTTGATGTCACCACACGTAAGATCATGCATATGCATATAATCTTGCATATCAATTCGTCCGTTCCGCGATTATATATTTCACGACGTCAAGGCGGACGCGGTCTTCTGAATCTCCAGTGTCTTCATAACCGAATTGTTTTGAGTGAAGCTTACATTGTTGCAAATGGATCCTCTCCTGAAAATGGTGAGGAATCACGAGATGTTTGGCAAAGGAGCGTTACTTTACAATGCCGCGGAGCAGGCAGCTGAGACCCTTCGCTTGCATTTAAGCGTCAGAAGTGAGGAAAGTGCATTACTTCATCTAGATGCTTCACTTCTAAAAGCCGAATTGAAGAAAGCAGAATTTGGAAAATTCCGTCAAGAGGTATTCGACAAGAAAATGCACGAAAATTTTCATAGAAATGTAGAAAAACAGTCCTTGTCGAAGGAGCTAACTTTTGTTTTCCTCAGATCATCAGGGCTTAATTCAGGTACAGAGGGTTTTATTTTCGCATGTTAGGACGCTGTCATTTCCACCTTTGCATACCGCGTCCGCATTTTATGTCAAGAAGTTCCAAGCGATAGATATATATACACACGTCGAGTACCTAGAACACATAATATCGGGGTGTCCCACCCACGCTGGAACAACATATATCTACTGACACAATGCGGCCCTAAGAGTGCTTTATTACCATCTTTGTCGCTCTTACGGTGTTGCCGCAACCCTGCCCTGCCGAACGCTCCAAGGTAGATAGAATCAATTCTCCAAAACGAGAAGTGTCCAATTTTTTGGAACTACGACTTTCGGACAGCAGTCTCCATTGCACACACGAGGCCTGAAATTGTTCTCCAAGACTTCGAGAAACGAACTATATTCTTGATCGAATTCTCCGCTCCTGCCGAATACAACATCAGTGCCAAGAAAAAAGAAAAGGAAGAAAGGTATCAAGACCTTAAAAGGGAGATGCAACGACTGTACCCAAAATATTCGGTAAAATCAATTGTCCTTGATATAGGTGCTCTCGGAGGTGCGAAACTATCACTGGGTCGTAAACTTAAAGCCGTACCCGCGTGCCAAAAATATGCCACGGCACTTGCGAGATGGATGCGAAAAGCTGTCATCTTTGGGTCGCTTCGTGTCCTCAAAGCACACGAGGGTTTCGCCGGCCTGTCGTTGTGATTTCGTCATGTCCTGTGACCACCCATCTCACGGTTGTGAGACGTGGGAATGTTGAATAAACTTAATATAAGCATGAAGAACATGGGCCTTAAAATTAACGTAAATAAAACAAAGGTAATGGTGCTTGAGGAGAAAAGTGAGAAAACAATGTGCAACATTGTCCTCAATGGTGAGAGATTAGAGCAAGTGGACAAATACATATATCTGGGTAGCCTATTCACTGGCGACGGAAAAATCGATAAGGAATCAGATAGGCACATTAATGAAGGTAAGAAGGTTATCGGTAGAGCATTGTCTATTCTCAGAAATAAAAACAAATAACCAAAAAAGGTGAATGAATTGTCAATAAACGACATGAACTTTTTAACCAATAATAAGAGTTTCAAGAAAATACATGCATTTTCTACCAAATATTTGCTTTTTAAACTTATAAAAACTACATTTTCAACCAAAAATGGTATAGTGAACATTTTGCGAACAAAATTAATTTTTAACCAAAAAAGAAAACGAATTTTCAATAAAAAACTCCAAACTAAAAACAACCACTTAATTTTTCAACCAAAAAAGATATATGGGTAACCAAATAGTTCAATTTTCTACAAAAAGTTCAATTTTTCACCAAAAAGTTAGTATTCTACCAAAAAGACGAATTTTCAAACAAATACATCAAATTTCAACATAATTGTTGATTTTTTCTTTATAATTCATCTTCTTAGGTTAAAAATAAAACTCTTTAGTTGAAAATCGAACTACTTTCTGAAAAGTTCTTTTTTTATTAAAGACTCATAACTTCAGTTGAAAATTCGTTTCTTTTTGTTTTGTAAAAAATTCATTTTTTTCACCTGAAAATCCAAATATTTCGTTGAAAATTAACTTTTTTGATGAAAATTCATATTCCCTAGTAATTTCGAATAATTTTTTTTATTATTTCATTGGCTATCTGTTTAAGAAATGCTACCTTCAAAAATCTGTTTAAAAAACTAATGAATAGTTATGTCCCTAATATTTATTAAACATTTTTAGCAAATGATGACAAAACACTAATAATAACAATAGTAATTATACTGTCTTTATCACTTTTTAACCTTTGTTATCTAGTATATGATACTTGTTTTTTTTTCATCCT
The DNA here is from genome assembly GCA_011634705.1 of Andricus grossulariae. Taxonomy (NCBI): domain Eukaryota; kingdom Metazoa; phylum Arthropoda; class Insecta; order Hymenoptera; family Cynipidae; genus Andricus; species Andricus grossulariae. Next base: position 197,261,881 of record JAABKJ010075445.1, on the reverse strand, counting down.
TGACTTTGACCAGGATTCTGTGCTTCAGAATGTGCGTAAAAAAAAATACTAGTTTTTTATTACAATAAGGAATTTTTATTTTCCCCAAAATGCGTTCTCTGTATCTAAAGACAACTAGAACGGGTTCGGGACGTTTCAGTGTTGCCCCACCTAGTTGGGTGCATTTCATAATCTTGAAAGGATGTACATTCAGATAAGAGAATAAAAAAATTAAATAGTATACCCCCCCCCCCCTTAAGCTAGCAGGACTACACATAGAAAAAAACAACTTAGACAATATTTCCTTGCAGAAAACTCCTTGCCTTGTTGGTCTTATACTATATGCCAAAGCATCAAGATAAACTTATTGTTTATTGTATAACCGTAAGCTATGTATGGTCAAATGAATTAAAGGAAAGATGAAAATGTTCTCGTCATCGCTCAAAAAACTTTAAATTTGGTTTAGCTCAAATTTGTACTAACTGAAACCAGTGACTGAATTGTGATTTAAAATCAGTTCTTTTCACTGATGCACTGATGCAGGTCAGTTTTGATAAATCATCAGAAAAACTAACTAAATTATAACTAGAATGCTGTCACTCATTGAAATTTGAAGATTAAAAAAATATATTGTTTGAGCACTGATTTTTTAACTAATGAAATGTAACAATTTTGTAGAATTAAAGTTACTCATAATAGAAACATGCTTAAATGTAATAACTATTTTTTCAAACCATGACAAGTTTCCTGAAACGCATTACGATTTTATTCAACCACGTGCGCACATTTTAAACTGTATTTTGAAGACTCGCGTATTTCCAAAAAGTATTATAGTCGAAGCTCTCAATAAGACCGCTTAGAATTAGACCGCTTCCCCTCATCCTTGCTCGAGCTCGCCGAGGCGCTTCCCCACTGTCACGCTGACTTCGAAATTCCAGTCAGCCGCTCCCAATAGTGCCATCGGAGAAATCGCAATTTTTTTGGTTTTTAGGAGAGCTTTTTTATATTATCCAAATATATCGAATATGTATTGTGATATTTTCATATTTTATAATACTTTTCGATATTATATTTAGACAATATGACAAAACTCTCCTAAAAACCATAAAAATTGCGATTTCCACGGCGGCACTGTTGGGAGCGGCTGACTGAAATTTCGATGTCAGCGTGAGAGTGAGAGAAACGCTTCGGCGAGCTCGAGCAAGGATCAGGGGAAGCGGTCTTATTCGGAGCGGTCTTATTGAGAGCTTCGACTGAATTAACTTATATTAGAATAATTAGTAAGTACTTATATTCTTTATATACTATTTATTCTTTTAATAAAAAATTTGAACACTGCCTGCAATTGAGGATTAATACTATCCGTTTTTCATTTAACACCGACCTTTTCTTTAACGCTGATACTTCGAATATCCCCTGATAATTAGAATGCCTGATAAATACCAACATTGATTTTTGAGCTCCAACCCTTACAGTTGAAAAGCAACCCCTTGACACCACGAAGATATGACTTTCTCAAAAAATAATGTTTTTTAGAATTTCACAGTGTAAATAGGGTCTCTGACATTTGGGCTCCTGAAAAATACCAACACCGATTTTTATGCTCCAACCCTCACAGTTGAAAAGCAACCCCTTGACACCACGAAGATATGACTTTATCAAAAAATAATGCTTTTCAGAATTTTATAGTGAGAATAGGGTCTCTGATTTTTGAGCTCCTGAAAAACACCAACACTGATTTTTTGGCTCCAACCCTTACAGTTGAAAAGCAACCCCCTGAAACCATAAAGATATGGCTTTGTCAAAAAATAATGTTTTATAGAATTTTGCAGTGTAAATAGAGTCTCTGATTTTTGGGCTCGAATCGTTACAGTTGAAAAGCCATCCCTTGACACCAAGTAGATATGACTTTGTCAAAAAATAAAGTTTTTTAGAATTTTATAGTGTAAATAGAGTCTCTGATTTTTGGGCTCCTGAAAAATACCAACACCGATTTTTTGGCTCCAACCCTTAGAGTTGAAAAGCAACCCTTTGACACCAAGTAGACATGAATTTGTCAACAAATAATGTTTTTAAGAATTTTACAGTTTAAATAGAGTCTCTGATTTTTGGGCTCCTGTGAAATACCAACACCGATTTTTTGGCTCCAGCCCTTACAGTTGAAAGGAAACCCCTTGACACCACGAAGATATGGGTTTGTCAAAAAATAATGTTTTTTAGAATTTTACAGTGTAAATAGAGTCTCTGATTTTTGTGCTCCTGAAAAATACGAACACCGATTTTTGGGCTCGAATCGTTACAGTTGAAAAGCAACCCCTTGACACCACGAAGATATGGCTTTGTCGAAAAATAATGTTTTTTAGAATTTTGCAGTTTAAATAGAGTCTCTGATTTATGGGCTCCTGAAAAATACGAACATCGATTTTTGGGCTCCAACCCTTACAGTTAAAAGCAACCCCTTGACACCACGAAGATATGACTTTTTCAAAAAATAATGTTTTTTAGAATTTTACAGTGTAAGTAGAGTCTCTGATTTTTGAGCTCCTGAAAAATACCAACACCGATTTTTTGGCTCATACCCTTACAGTTGAAAAGCCACCTCTTGACGCCAAGTAGATATGACTTTGTCAAAAAATAATGTTTTTTAGAATTTTACAGTGTAAATAGAGTCTCTGATTTTTGGGCATCCCATAGAAAGATACATAATTAATTCATTTACTTTTTAGCTCATTATTTTTAAAACAAATTGACAAAAAAGTGAATTTTTAAGAAAAATATTGTTTTTGCAGCTTTTAATTCTTGAATACATTTAAAAAAACTTTAATTTCAACCCAAGTATGCACAAAAAGCAAATAATTGGTTTATTGTACAATTTGAGCAATATAAGCCAATTTTATAAACAAATAAACTTTTCTGATCAATTTTTCTCAAAAAAAATTATTTTTTATCTTATATGTATCGAAATAATTTCGCAGGCATACTTAACTCTAGAAAATTGTTAACACTTAACATTTGGCTTTGTTATAAATAATTTTAGTCATCAAGTAGAAAACGTGCATCCTTTTTTCGTGAAAAAAATTCTTTTCCATCATATAAGTATTGTAATAGCTCAAATTTTACTGATCATGCTGAAAAATATTGTTAACAATTAAAGTTAATTTTTGTTATAAATAATTCAATTTAACAAATGTGCTATTTTCATCATTTTATCGTGCAAAAAAATTCTTTGCTGTCTAATATGTATGTAACAAAATAGTTATAAAGTCTTCTTAAACTCCAGAAAACTGTCAAAACTTAATATTTAGTTTTGTTATAAATAATTTAAGTTAACAAATAGACAAAATTTTATTAACGATTAACATTTAACTTTGTTAAAAATAATTTGAGTAAACAAATAGAAAATTTAAGTAAACAAATCAACAATTTTAATCTATTTTTCGCGGAAAACTTTTTTTTTTTTCATCTTATATCAGTAAAATAGCTTCTTAGACTTACTAATTATTAGCAAATTTTTAAAATGTAACAAATAATTTTGTTTAAAAAAAAAAACATTTTTTTCTGAGATTAAAGTGAGAAAATGATGAAAGTGGTTTATAGTTTTTATATTTGTTTATAATTATAAAATTGTACTATAAACAAATTTTGGCTTTCTTAATATGTCCAAGTTATAACTTAGTTTGATTCAAAACTTATCTAAATGTTAAATCTGAGAACAAAATATTTTTATAAAAAATGGACTATGTAACATTTGTTATTGTTTAAATAATTTGAAGTCAAATTCATGATTGTCGTCAGAGAAAATTAACAAATGTAGATATTATTTATCTTTTGTTTATCTGTTCTATATAATAATTTATTAACTTATTAAACTCCTTTCCAAAATTGTTTAAACTTTTAATAATTAAATTTCTCTCAGATTATCTCACCGAAAGCAAACCCAAAAAGACGAAATTGTAACAAAATAGATGAATTATTAACCAAAAAAGAATAATTTTTATTTAAAAAGTTGAATTTTAAACCAAAAGTGATAATATTTCTATCAAAAGGGATGAATTTGTCAATTTTAGAACCGAAAATATAATTTTTTAAGAGAATTGAATTTTTAATCAAGAAAGATTTTTCAGCAAGGGAAAACAAAAATTGTGACCCAATTGTTAAATGCCAAAAAGATGAATTTTCTACAAAGCAGTTCAATTTTTAACAAAATAGATTTATATATTCAACAAAATAATTTAATTTTTAACTAAAAACGAGCAATTTTTCCAGACAAAAAAGGAAATCCTAAAATTGTTAGTTGACAAAAAGATTAAATATCTACCGAAAAGAAAAATAAATTTTTTATTGAAAATGATAAATTTTGAATCTAAAGTTGATTAGTTACATTTTTATGTGGAAAAATTGATTTTCAACAACAACAAACAATAAAATTTCAATAAATTAGTAAATTGTTCAGTTGAATTAATTAATTTCTAATAAAAGAGTAACATCTTTATCCAATAAAAAGAGTTTTTAATAAATAAGTAAAACTTTAAACTAAGTAGTTGAATTTTTACCCAAAAAATACGAAATTTCAACAAAAAATGTGATAGTTGAATTTTTTAACTAAAAGCTATCAGCTTTCAAACAAAAAGAAATATGAAAATCTGCAGTAAAAAAAAAAATAATTTTCGACGAAATAAAATTAATTTTCTTTAAATTGTTAAATCTTCAACCAATTGAATGCATTTCTGACAAAAAAGTTCAATTTTTAACAAAATATATTTATTTTCACCCAAATTATTGAATTTTCAACTAAAAAGGAGCAATTTTTACACACAAAAAAAACTTAAATTTTTAGCTAAAAATAATTAAATTTCTGCCCAAAAGAAAAATCAATTTTTTATTGAAAACGATTAATTTTTAAACTAAACTGGAAAAGTTAAATTTTTATGTGAAAAAATTGATTCTTAACAATAACAAACAATGAATTTTTAATAAAATAGTTAATTTTTTAGTTGCATCAATTAATTTACAACAAAACAGTAACATCTCTAACAAATAAAAATAATTTTAAATAAATTAGTATAACCTTTAATTAAGAAGTTGAATTTTCACCCAAAAAGATGAATTTTCAACAAAAAATGTAATAGTTGAATTTCTTAACTAAAAGCGATCAGCTTTCAGATGAAAATGGAATATCAAAAAAATTCAACTGTTTTGTTAAAAATTATTCTTTGTTGTCTTCAAAGCAATCTGAATATGAAAGAGAAATCTTGATAAAAATAATAAATCTGAATAAAAATGAGAAATCTGAATAAAAATTAAAAATGTGAATAAAAATTAGAACTCTGAATAAAAATGAGAAATCTGAATAAAAATGAGCAATCTGAATAAAATGAGAAATCTATATAAAAATGAGAGAATTAGTTTTTTTTTGTCCTTATAATTCAAAAATTTGGTGGAAATTCGACTTTTTGGTTGTCAATTTACTTTTTTTGTTGAAAATTCAACTGTTTTGTAGAAAATTGATCTTTTTCGCATGAAAATTTAACAATTTGGTTGCCATTTTTTTTCTTTCGTGACTGAAAAGTCTTCTTTTTTTTAATTATCTTTTTTGGTATAAAAAATGTATCTCTGGTGGTGGAAATTTCATAATTTTTGGTTAAAAGTATAACTCTGGTTTAAAATTAGTCTGTTTTGTTTGAGAATTAAACTATTTTGTTGAAAATTCATATTTTTTGTTGAAAATTTAAATGTTTGGTTAAAAATGAACTTTTTTCTTGAAAATTTATATTTTCGGATTAAAAATTCAACTATTTTGTTAAAAATGATTTTTTTTTGTCTTCAAAGTTCAACAATTTGATTAACATTTTTTTTTTCTTTCTGTACTAAAGAACAATTAATTTTCTTTTAAAAATTGCATATTTTCGGGCTGAAAATTGAAGTGTTTTGTCAAAAATTCAACTGTTTTGTAGAAGATTGGTCTTATTGACTTGAAAGTTCAATAATTTGTTTTAAATTCTTTTTCGTCCTTGACTGAAAAATCTTTGCTTGATGAAAATTCATCTCTTTGATAGAAAATTTAACTTTTTTTTTCATTCGTTTTTTTGTTGTTGAAAAATAATATTTTTAAATGAAAAATTAAGCATTCCTTGTTTGATTTAAAATAGACCTTTTTAAATTCAAAATCGAACTCTTTGTTTTAAAATTCGTCTTCTTTGGTATAAAATTCAACAATTTGTTGAAAAATTCACCTATTTTGTTAAAAATGCACATTTTTACTCGAAATATTAGAAATTGAATGCGTTTCAAATCGAACTTGATAAAGTATCCATATTAAATATATTTAAAAGAATTTATTAATTTTATTCTCTTAAAAATTCTTCTTAATTTTCAGACTTCCTTAGCAAACGTTATTGCTAACATATGCAAACAAAATTCATCAGGGAAACTCATTTTACTATTGAAATTTGCATATGTATATATTACATGTGTATGCAAGATATATTATGTTTTCTAAAATTCAAAGTACATAAGCGAAAAACAGAAAATACAGTACCTGCCTGTATTTACAAATCATTCTCGATTTACAATCATTATTAAAAATTGTTCACGTCTTGAATACGAATAAACCATTTTTTGAATTATATGGACGGTTATTATTAAACCATATTAAGGATCATTTGTGATTGCAAATAACCTTTTTTCTCCCTGTTGAAACATCTTATTCGTGTGTAATAATTGAAATTTAAATAATAATTTCTAGAGTCTTCCATAGTACATTGCACATAGATGCCTATAGAACCCCTACTTCTATAAGAATCTTTATGGAATTAACATCAGTCGCTGAGGTGTTTTCTATAAGCTTCTGTTGGTATCTGTACTTCATTCTTGGAAATCTCTTATTGATTCTCGTAGAATTCCGCGTCTATATGGCTTCATATGGAATTACCAACAGTCACTGAGGTGGTTTCTATACGTTTCTGTTAGTATCTGTATTTCATTTTGGGGAATGCCTAATTGATCCTTAATTGTCTTCCAGGTCTATATGACTCTGTAATCTGTATGGAATTACAAACAGTCACTGAAGTGGTTCTATATTCTTTTGTTGGTATCTTTATTTTGGTGAATGCCTTATTAATTCTCATAGACTTCCTGTTTTATATGGCCTACATGGAATTACCAACAGCCACTGAGGTGGTTTCCATATGCTTTTGTTGGTATTTCTAATTTTTTTAGAGAATTCACCATTCTTGCAGCAGAGGATATTCATGAAATATCCGAGCATTATCCCATAAATATTCTATGGTTATACCATGGTATATATTTCATGGCGAAAAATTTGATGTTTTTTGGTGATATACAATTTTCTAGTATGGAATATCCTGGTTAGAATTACTAAAGAATATTACGTACAAGATTATATAATATACATTAAATACTAAGTATATACTCTCATTAAGGTTATATCATGCTTTCCTTTCCGATATTTTTTTTATCGATAAGTCACGTCTAGGCGAAATGAAATAGCAAATTGATAATTTGGGAAAATTTTAGAATTAAAAATAGAAATTTTTTCACTATGATGCACGTTCCTTATTGCCTTTTATTTAATTTTCCAATTTTTTCAACTTGATTTTTCATTTAGTAGGGACATAAGCAGAGAAAAAAATGTGGATGAGGTACCCTATTAACACCGAATGAAAATTAATTTTCTTAACTGAAAATTCATCTTTTGGGTGGAAAATTAAACTATTTGAATGAGAATTAATTTTTTGGCCTAAAGATTGATTATTTTAGTTGAAAATCAATTTTTTAATTAATAATTAAACTATTTTGTTGAAAATGCATGTATTTAGTTAAAAAATGGTCTTTTCTGATAAAAAAATCATTCTTCTTAGTTGAAAATTCATCTTTTAGGTTGAAAATTCACCTATTCCATTTTTGGTTGAAAATGTATGTTTTTTAGTTGAACATTCATGTATTTTGTTGAAAATGTATCTTTTTTTGGTTGAAGATTCATCCATATATTTTAAAATTCATTTCTTTAGTTAAAAATTAAACTACTTTGTTGAAAATCCGTTTTTTTTTGTTGTATAAGTTGATTTTTTAACTGAAAATTTTATTTTTCCATTTCTTGAATTAATTTCTTCAACTGAAAATTTAACTATCGTATTTTTTGTAAAAATTCAACTTTTTGGTTGAAAATTTGTCTTTTTTAATAGAAAATGTATCTTCTTGGTTGGAAATTATTCTTTTAGGTTGAAAATTCAACTATCTGGTCAAAAATAAATTTTGTTGGTTTAAGATTCATCATTTTAGTTGAAAATTCATTTCTTTAGTTGAAAATTTAACTACTTGGTTGAAAGTTAAACTACTATTTAAAGTTTCAACTATTTGGTACACAATTCACGTATTTTGTTAAAGATTGGTCTTTATTTATAGAAAATTAATTTTCTTAGTTGAAAATTCATCTTTTGGGTGGAAAATTCAACTATTTCAATAAGAATTAATTTTCTGGCCCGAAGATTGATTATTTTAGTTGAAAATTAATTTTTTAATTCAAAATTGAACTATTTTGTTGAAAATTCATGTATTTTGTTAAAAATTTGTCCTTTTTGATAAATAAATTATTCTTCTTACCTGAAAATTCATCTTTCAGGTTGAAAATTGAACTATTCCATTTTTGGTTGAAAATGTATGTTTTTTAGTTGAAAATTCATGTATTTTGTTGAAAATTCATGTATTTTGTTAAAAATTTGTCCTTTTTGATAAATAAATTATTCTTCTTACCTGAAAATTCATCTTTCAGGTTGAAAATTGAACTATTCCATTTTTGGTTGAAAATGTATGTTTTTTAGTTGAAAATTCATGTATTTTGTTGAAAATTCATGTATTTTGTTAAAAATTTGTCCTTTTTGATAAATAAATTATTCTTCTTACCTGAAAATTCTTTATAGGTTGAAAATTCAACAATTTGATTAAAATTCAACTGTTTTTTTAATTCAACTGTCTTCTAAAAAGTTGAACTATTTGGTTAAAAATTGATATTTTTTTTATAAAAAATTAAACAGTTTATTGAAGATTCATCTATTTAGACAATAAATTCATCCTTTTGGATTTCAAATTCATATATTTTTTTTAATTAAACTGTGTTCTAGAAAATTCCATTTTTTTGTTAAAAAGGCAACTGTGTTTCTTAAAGTTTAATTTTTTTTGAAAATTCGACCGTTTGGATGAAAATACATCTTTATAGGTTAAAACTTCAACAATTTGAGTAAAAATTTAACAATTTTGTTGAAACTTAAATTGTTTATTTGAAACTGTAACTATTTTGTTAGAAATGCATCCTTTTTGGTCAAAAATGCAAATGTTTTATTGAAGATTCGTTTATTTTGACAGAAGATTCGTCCATTTGGATTTTAAATTAATTTTTTAAATGAAAATTCAACTTTCTTCTAAAAAATTGAAATATTTTGTTGAAAATTTAATTGCTTTATTGAACGTTTAACTATTTTGTTAAAAATTCATCTTTTTTGGTCAAAAATTCAAATTTTTTGTCGAAGATTCATCTATTTGGACAGAAAATTCGTCGTTTTGGTTTCGATTCATTTTTTTGTTGTTGAAAATTCAACTGTCTTCTAAAAAGTTGGAATATCTTATTAAAAATTAAATTTTTTTTCAAAGTTTAACTATTTCGTTGGAAATTTTCTGTTGACTCAAAAT
>JAABKJ010075445.1:197163333-197252187 GCA_011634705.1 Andricus grossulariae | reverse complement strand
CTCAAAATTCATCTGTTTTGCTGAAGATTCGTCTATTTTTATAGAAAATTTGTTCTTTTGGATTCAAATTAATTTTTTTTTTTATTCAAAATTTTTCTAAAAAATTGAAATATTTTCTTGAAAATTTAATTGCTTTGTTGAAAGTTTAACTATTTTGCTGAAAATTCATATTTTTTGGTTGAAAATTCAAATGTTTGTTGAAGATTCATCTATTTGGACAGAAAATTCGTCCTTTTTTATTCAAATTCATTTTTTTTTTTAAATTCGACTGTCTTCTAAAAAGTTGAAATATTTTGTTGAAAATTTAATTGTTAAAAGTAGAACTATTTTGTTGAAATTATTTTTTTCTTAAAAATTCATCTGTTTTGTTGAAGATTCGTGTATTTGTACAGCAAATTTGTTCTTTTGGATTTAAATTTATTGTTTTTTTTTTGAAAATTCAACTGTCTTCTAAAAAGTTGAACATTTTTAGGAGAGGATCTTTTCCATCTGCAACGATGTAATCTGTATTTAAAACAATTCAGTTATAAAGACACTGCAGATTTAGAAGTCCGCACCTGCCTTGACGGCGTGAAATGTGTCATCGCGGAACTGACGAAGTGATATGCAAGCTTTTATGCATATGCATCTTTTTACGTGTGATGACATCAAGGACCTCTAGTTCGTTCTTCGGCCATTAAACCAACCCAAACGAGTAGAGCAGAACCGGGACGGCAAGCATGTTAGTCGCAGATACCTTCTTCAACGCCGACAGATTGGATGACCAAGTCTGTCGAAGAAGATGCTTGAATCTGCTTCGTAGAGACTCCTTTACTGATGTAACGTCCTGAATGCGGCTTTAAGGCACGCTAAGGTATTTATGGGCCTTTTCAGTGTTAAGATGCCTAACGACACGTATATCCACAAGCTCAGAGTCCTTGGGAACGCCAACAATCTTTCCTTTCTTCAGATGAATTTTGGCACATCTTTTCAATCCAAAGTCCATCCCAATCTCTTCTGTGTACTTCTTAACGATAGTTAGGGCAGTTTGAAGTTTTTACCAGAATCATAGATCTTCAGGTCATTCGTATAAAATACATAAATGACCTCATTCTCGCGCTTGTTAGTATATTCACAGAAATATCCAGAAGAATTTTGTTGGGCGAATGATAGAGGCATATGTCTGATGCTAAAAAGCAAAGGGCTTGTGGTATCGCCCTGAAAGTCGCCCCTCTGGGCAGTGACGTTGTTGGTGGTCACACGATGATTTCCAGGTGAGATAGTTAATCTAGTTTTCCAAAGAGGCATCAATCTCTTATGTGTCTTGCTATGTCTGGATGCACCTTGAAGCTTTCCAACAGACAGATGATAAGTGTATGAGAGGTTAACATAAAAGTTTTCGGGTATTCAATCCGGTCCAGCACCGGAAAAGTTCTTTATACCTCTGAGTGCTTTTTTCACATCTTCGACAGTGATTGATGTACATATCACCTCAGATTTCATGAGGTTATAGCAAAATTCTTCGAAGCGGATGATATTGTCACTATATTCTTCCGACTCCAGTGTTTCCAAAATCTTGTATACCTCGTTCGAAAAGTCTCTACCTCGTTGTGCTTGGCTGGATTTTTGACAGAAACAGGGTGATCACTGAAGAGGCGAGATAGTTCACCAAAAAACATCTTATTCTTCCTAATTAATCTCGCCCTCTTCTGTATTCTCCTCCTTGCGTCAGATAAACATATGTCTGATTAATTCAAAGGCCATTAAAACTTTGTCACTTTCTTGTAAAAATTCTTATTTATCTTAAATTTGTTCAAACAATCAGTAGGTAATGTTTTAAAATTGGAGACAGGTTACGTCAAGTTCAAGATTCCACAATATGACCATCTAATGGTTTCAGTAGAAACAAGAATGTTGCACTATCGCGACATTTAATTGAACTTTTATGTTTTTCAAGTTTTTCCCTTTCAGAAAGTATTTTTCAAATTATTACATACAGGTTTTTTAAAAGTATTTAACTTACTGCTCATTGTGCTAAAAATTTATAATATGACGTCAAGTCAAATAAGTATGCATGAGGATCAGTAGAGTAATTATAATAAAATAAAGGTAGAAATTAAAGTCAAATCTTGCTCACGTGGATACAAGAGGCTTTGTTAATTTAGGTTTTAGTACATGATTATAAAAATTGTATACAATTTTTATAAACGAACATAACTTTGGCTTGAAACATAAAAAAATGTATTCTCTCGTAAATCAGCCTTCCCCCCATTATTCTGAAAGAATGCGGTTCAGAAATAAAAGTTTTCCAGTTATTGAAATTACAAAACAAAACCTTTAAAAGTAATAAGATTTGCTTTACTCTAGTCATGTATAACCGACAAATAGGATCATATCTGATGACTGAACTTTCAATCTTAGAATCTTATTTTAAATTTGCAACACTTTTTATGAAATTCTATGTGCTTATAAAGTCTGCAAATGAGAGTATTGTTTTGAATATTCTACTATTGGATTTAACATATAAGCAATTTGTTGAAAAATTTTTTTTTCCAGTTGAAAATTAATTTGATAAAATAAAAATTCGTTTTTGTGTCGGTTGGATATTTTTTTTTCACTAAAAATTCAAATATTCTATTGTAGGTATGAAATTTATGTTTTGAATATGAATATTTAGCCATTATATTGAATATTCGTCTTTTTGGTAAAAAATTGAAGTGCTTGGTTGAAAGTTGATCAACTCGGTTGAAAATGAATTTTATTGTTTGAAAATTCATCAGTTTCATAGAAAATGAAACCACTTGTTGAAAAATCTTTTTTTTTCGAATAAATGTTTTTAACTGCAAATTTAACTATTCCATTTTAAGTTAAAAATAAATCGCTTTCAGTTCAAACTTGAACTCTTCGATGATAATGATCTCTTTGTTGAAAACTCATATCCCTAGGCTAAAAATGCAACAATTTAGTTGAAAATTCATACACTATTGTATTGTATTGTATTGTATTGTATTGTATTGTATTGTATTGTATTGTATTGTATTGTATTGTATTGTATTGTATCGTATTGGATTGTATTGTATTGTATTGTATTTTATTGTATTTTATTGTGTTTTGTTGTATTGTATTGTATTGGATTGGATTGTATTGTATTTTATTGTATTGTATTGTATCGTATCGTATTGTATTGTATTGTATTGTATTGTATTGTATTGTATCGTATCGTATTGGATTGTATTGTATTTTATTGTATTGTATCGTATCGTATTGTATTGATTTTAGATTAAATACAGTTGAGTTGTTTGTTGAAATTTCATAATTTCAATTGAAAATTCATCTCTTTCGTTGTAAATTGAACTATTTTGTTGAAAATTCTTTTTTTTTTGTAGAAAATTATTCTTCGTGTTTGAAAAATAATTTTTTTTATTGAAAATTTAAGTTTAAGTGAAAATTTAAGTAATTTTAACAAATATGCCTTTTTCTTATCAAGATTCATCGTTTCAGTTGAAAATATATCTCTTTAGTTAAAAATTTAACCATTTTAATGCAATTTTTTTTTGGCTGAGAATTAATTCTTTATTTGAAAAAATAAAGTATTCAATTTTTGGTTAAAAAAATATCTTTTTCACTTGAAAATTCAACTACTTTTTTTCAAATTTATGTATTTTATTTTAAAATCCACCCCTATAGTTGAAAATTGAACTATTTTGTTAAAAATTAGTTTTTAGGCTTTAAAAAAAAAATTAATAATAATTAAATTTTCTACATCGTTGTTAAATTTGCAAGCCAAAGTGAAAAAATTTCTACAAAAAAGATGAATTTTAAATGAAAAAGTTCATTTTTTGATTGAAAATTTAAACAATTGGTTGACAGACGAACTATTTTAACAAAAATTCATTTTTTGTTAAAATTCATTATTTTAGTTGAAAATCCATTCCTTTAGTTATATATTTAACTATTTTGTTGAAAATTCGTTTTATATGGATGACATTAATTTTTTTAACTAAAAATGTAATTATTCCATTTTGTAATAAAAATTTATTTTGTTTTTAGTTAAAAATTCAACTATCTGGTTAAAAATCCATGTGTTAAAAACAAAATAGGTTTTTATGAAAAAATTTTCTTCTTATTTGAAAATTCATCTTTTTGTTGAAAATTCAACTATTAGTTTAAAGAATAATTTATTTCGTTATAAACGCAATTTCTCACTTCAAAGATTAGAAATTTTAATTTTCATTTACTGAAGTAAGGAAGAGCCTTTATGATGCAGCAAGGATGTCCATTCACACTTCTCTGTCTACTTTTGAACTAATTCAGATTCTAGGTGATCCCATCATGGCCGGAAAACATCAGTCGCTACAAGCAACTGTCACTTGTCTCTTCTTTGACTGCATTGAAAATAATGCAATTTCGTGGACTAGAAGTATAAGCCTCGACTGTCAAAGTATTTAACATATTAAAGGTAGCCTTGAATTAACTTCACCGTCGGATGTTGTTATAACAATTTGTTCTTGGGTTAGCAGAGGCTCAAAGATACCAATTCTTACTTTCAATTTAAGTGGTCCATCGGCTGGAAAAGTGTATTTACGATGTTTGAATATCCGGTGCTCATTCTTGCCGGGAATGAGTCGAAAAAATTTCATGTTTTCAAGTTTATATCCACGTCAGCTATCAAAAGAAGGAAGCCAGGAGGTAGAACTATCAACCTGGTAGGAGGAGCACGGCTGGCAAGAGGATACCTGGACCTTGACCGCACAGGAGAAGAAGACCTGTTAGGAGAATGAGAAGCTCCGGCACGAGAAACATCAGGATTAGGTGCACCATTTGGTAAACACTCGAAATTAACAACTTAACTCTGCAAAAAGGGCACAGAACATTTTGGTATTCTTATGAAATGATTGAAGTAAAACATTTTGAAAGAACCTATATAAGAATGTTTCTGTATTATTGATTTGAGACTAACATTATTGAACATACATATATCCATTCTCTGTGCTACCTTAAAATAGAAAGCTACAAGGTCTTCTTCAGACCTTCTTCTCTATCTCGCGTTGTTATGCCATAAATAGTACTTTTTCATGAAATTTTTCATGGATATATCAAAAACTCTAACAAGTCTTCCTTTAAACCTTTTACGTATTTTTGCGGCATTTGGCTCGATATTCGAATTATCGATCTTCTTCATAGCATCTCTGATACATAAAACCAAAATGACAAGTCTTATGAAAATAATCAGTCGTTCATCCTTCATTCTCTTCACATGCCCAAACCATCTCAATAAATATTATCACTTTGTCAAATAGTGTCCCTTCTATACCACATTCTTTGAGAATTCTTATGTTATGACTTTGTCCATTAGCTTCACCTTAAACATTTTTACTTCTGACAATTGACCTTGCTCTACCAATAACCTTCTTCTCCTTGTTTACTCGCCATTCTATCTCTTGATTTATCTTCCCGTTATTACTGCATAGTCTATCAAACAAATATATGCATTTTCAACAAAATGATTGAATTTTTATCCCAAATAACAAAATAAATGAATTTTTAACCAAATCGTTAAATTTTCATAGACATAATATTGATTTTCATAAAAAAAGTTAATTTTTGACCCAATTTGGACTTTCTACAAAAATACTTAAATATTCAACAAAATACATTTCCGAAAAAATAAAAATAAATTCAAAACAATAATTAAATAAATAAATAAAAATAAATTTTCGAAAAAATTACTGAATTTTCATACCAAATAACAAAATACATGAATTTTAACAAAATGGTTGCATTTTCATATCAAAAATATTAATTTTCAACAAAAAAGTTAATTTTTGACAAAATTTGGACTTTCTACCAAAATACTTAAATTTTTAACAAAATACATGAATTTTTAACAAAATGGTTGAATTTTTATAACAAAAATATTAATTTCCAACAAAAATGTTAATTTTCGACAAAATTTGAACTTTCTACCAAAATACTTAAATTTTCAACAAAATACATGAATTATCAAAAAATGCTTCAATTTTCATAACAAATAATAAAATAAATGATCTTTTAACCAACTGTTTGACTTTTCATATCCATAATATTAATTTTCAGAAAAAAGTTAATTTTCGACAAATTCTGGACTTTCTACCAAATACTCAAATTTTTAACAAAATACATAACTTTTCAACAAAATGGTTA
The DNA here is from genome assembly GCA_011634705.1 of Andricus grossulariae. NCBI lineage: Eukaryota > Metazoa > Arthropoda > Insecta > Hymenoptera > Cynipidae > Andricus > Andricus grossulariae. The sequence continues at coordinate 197,246,025 of JAABKJ010075445.1, read as the reverse complement.
AATTTTCATACCAAATAACAAAATACACGAATTTTCAACGAAATTGCTGAATTTTCATACCAAATATATTAATTTCCAACAAAAAAGTTAATTTTCGACAAAATTTGGACTTTTTACCGAAATAGTTGAATTTTCAACAAAATACATGAATTTTTAACAAAAGGACTGAATTTTAATGCAAAATAACATGCACTTCAACAAAATGGTTGCATTTTCATATCAAAAATATTAATTCCCAACCAAAAAGTTAATTTTTGACAACATTTGGACTTTCTACCAAAATACTTGAATCTTCAACAAAATACATGAATTTTCAATTTAAAAAAATGATTGAATTTTCATACCATATAATAAAATAAATGAACTCTTAACCAAATGTTTGACTTTATAGTCATAATATTAATTTTCATCAAAAAAGTTAATTTTTGACAAAATTTGGAATTTCTACCAAAATACTTAAATTTTTAACAAAATATATGCATTTTCAACAAAATGATTGAATTTTTATCCCAAATAACAAAATAAATGAATTTTTAACCAAATCGTTGAAAAAATAGTTTTCAAAAATAAAAAATTAACTACTCAATTTTTGGTTATAAACTTTGTTAAAAATTTACTTTTCTAATTAAAAATTAAAAATTTTAGTTGCAAATTCATCTCTTTGATAGAATATTGAACTATTTTGTTGAAAATTTGAAAATTCTTGTTCGTTAAGAAATAATTTCTTAAACTGAAAATTGAACTATTCCATTTTTTGTTAAACAATTTTTTTCTGTCGAGAATTCGTCTTTTTGGGGAGAAAATTAATCTTCTTTGAGGAAAATTAATGTAAATTTTGGATGATTCATCATTCTAGTTAAAAGGTCATCTCTTTGGTTGACATTTCATGTATTTTGATGAAAATTCGTCTTTCGGTAGGAAATTAATCTTCTCGGTTGGAAATTCATCTTTGTTGGTTAAAAATTCATCTAGTTGGTCAAAATTTCAAATGTTTAGTTAAAAATTCATCCTTTTGGATTGAAAATTCATCTCTTATTTTATAAAAGTCATCTTTCTTGGTCAAACATTCATCTCTCTATTTTGGCTGATGAAAAAATGGAGAAATTATAATAATATAGGTATGTCTTACCACAGTCAGAGTGTTCTACTTAAATCCCACACATGAAGAACTCCAGGCCGGATTTTCTTATACCAAGATAGAAAGAAAATCAACCAAATTGTCGAATTTTCGAGCAAAAAAGACGAATTTTCGAAAAAAACAGTTGCATTTTTAACCCGAAGGTATCATATTTCTACCAGAAGAAGAGATAAATTTTCAATCTCAATAAATGATGACTTTGACAAAATAATTGAATCTTCCAATAAACAATTAAGTTACATTTTTTACCAAATAGCTGAATTTTTAATGTACAAGGAGTAATTTTTCAATGAACACAAATATTTAATAAAATACACTAATTTTCAATCAAAAAGATGACTTTACAACTAAAATGACGAATCATCAACTAAAAAATTTAATTTTTAACCAATTTTAACTTTCAACCAAGCTGTTAAATTTTCAACTAAAAAAAACATTTTCAACCCAGAGGATTAATTTTCCACCGAAAAAGATTAATTAAAAAATATATATGTTTCAACAAAGAATGGAATATTTATATTTTCACGAAAAAAAAGTTTTAATACAAAAAAAAAAGAAATTGCAACCAAATATTTCATATTTCAAAAAACTTGTTTGATTTCAATCCAAATAGCTTAATTCACGACTAGAAGTAGTTGCATTTTTAACTAAAATAATGCTAAATATGGTTAATGAAAACTATGCTTAAAAAACATCGCATTAATTTGCGGATTAAATAAACATCTATTGTATTGCTCTTTAATTTTAATTAATATTGTGTTATTAATGATTAATCATTTATTAATTATTATTATGATTGAACATTAATTTTTGTTAGCTTCAACTTGCCAGGATGCCTTCACAAATATCAATACCCCCTCCCCTTTAAAGTCAAAATTCTGTATTCGATTCAATTTAATAAACGTCTAAAATGAAACACAAAAAATAAAAACATGTTAGCAGACTTCCCAAACCAAAATGCTCGTAAAACAGGGGAAATAGGGTGATTTTTTACAAAATTGGGGAATAATAGAAGACTAAGTTCTTTGAAATGAAAGTAACTTATAAGTGCAATATGAAACGCTTACGATTTTAAGTCCAAATATATTGCATTGTTAACAAAGTATAGTATAATTTTTAAGCAAAAGAAAATTTTTGCAAACCAAATAGTGGATTTTTCAAGACAAAAAGAAGAATAGTTTAGAAGACAGTTGAATTTTCAACCAAGAACATTTCTACATAAAAGATGAATTTTTAATTCAAAAAAGATGTATTTTCAAACAAATAGTTTAATTAAAAAAAAAGAACTATCAACCAAACAGATGCATCTAAAGCCAAATAGTTGAACTTTCAAGCAAAAGAGACGAATTTTCAGAAATAAGTTGAATTTTTAACCAAGTTGTCTAATTTTTCAACCTGCAAAGTTGAATTTTTAATTTAATTACCGAATTTTTTAACAAAGGATATTAAAATGCAACCAGCAGTAGCATTTTTAACCAAAAAGTTGAATTTTCAAGCCAAAAAGATGACTTTTATATCCAAAAAGATCAATATTCAACAAAACAGTTACATTTTCAAAAATGTTCTCATTCAAGAAAGAAAAAAATCTCAACCAAATTATTGAATTTTCTACTAGAAACTATCAATTTATAACCAACAATGAAACAGTTGAATTTTTAGTTAAAGAAATTAATTTTCAAGAAAAGAGTTAAATCTTCAACAACAAGAAATGAATTTTTGACAAATAAGTTCAACTTTCAACCAAGTAGTTGGATTTTCAATCAATTCTTAACGAAAAATATAAAAGTTGATATTTCAACCAGGAAAAGCTTTTAATTTTAAATAAAAAACAGTTGAATTCAACCAAAAAATACAAATTTTCAAAAAAATGGTTGAATCCTCAGCCCAAACAGATTCATTTGTAACCATCTACCCATTTAGTCCATCCGTATCTAGCATAGTTTGACCGGATAATTGAATTTTTTTTTAATAATTTTTTTGCGATAAAAATTTAAAATTCCGATTCATAAAAAAAATTGTTATTATTTATTGTTATTATTTAATTTCAAATATAACGAAATTTTCATTTATTTAAAAAATATTGTAATTATAGTTGAAAAAAAAATTTTCTTATCTGGAAATACTTTAAATTATTGTGACGATTGTTCAGTTTTAACAAAAATAATTGAACCTATGTTATTTTCAAGAATATCTGCATCAATATCAATGCAGATGATGAAGGAAAATCAGAAATTGTAAAACCAATAATTCCAACATTTTTCACAAAAATGATTTATAAATATTATTATTGTTAATGTTTTATAGAAATTGTTACTGAAAATTAATCTTCAGGTCCAAGTGCAAAAGTTTTAAATTTATTTCATTTGATTAGAAAACCAACAATTTGTGTATTCTCACAAATATAATTGAACATATATTATTCTTAAAAATATCTGCATCAATTCAAATGAAAAAAGGAAAACCGCAATTGAAAAAAACCACAAGTTACAAATTTTTGCAACATGTTATTGAAAGCAATTCTAATTGTTGATAATTTAAAGATATTCTGAGTAGCAATCACTCTCACAATAACTTAAAACATTTTTAGCTAAGAAAAAATGCTTTCTAACCAAAATTGCAATATTTGGCTATTTGTTAATTTAATTTGTTTATAATAATCTAAGAATACAATAATCAAATTAGACTGAAAATTATTCAAATGCATGGGGAAAGTGTCAAAAAATGTGAAATGTTGTGATTTTTATGTTATAAAAACGGACTGCATTTTTTTTTTTGCTTTAGAATTAAGTTAATTAATTAAGACAGAAATTTCATCAATTTTTGTTGTGATGACCGAGAATAATGGAGAGAATTTTGCCGAACATTTTGCCTTGAGAAATTTGAAGATTCCCAGAGATTAAAAAAGTTTTCTTGAAATTCCTGGTAAAATTCAAATAATGTTTTATTTGGTAAATTAATTTTAAGAGAATATTAAAAAATGGCAAAATTTAGAGTCTTTTCAAGAATGAAAAACTTTCTAGATAAAATTAAACAAGATTTCAAAACATTTCAAAAGATTTTCAAAATTTTCAGAAACGTATATGGAAGATGTTGAGGAAATTTTTTCATTTTGCAGAATTAAATTTTGTTTTAGGAAAAATGCTACTCATTTTAAAAATGTACCCTGGTCAAGTAAGTTAACTTGACAATTTCGACGACCTGTCCATCAGTTTCTTACCATCTTATTAGCAGACGGTATTTAAACTCCCGTACCTGGTTAAGAAAGTGGCTAAGTCTGAAAGAGAAGCCTCAGAAAAGTTCTCACTGAATAAAAGTATCTGCAAGGCCCACAATAAAAGTTCTATAGCGAGAGTATTTCAAATATCTGGAAAAATCTAGTTTAAAAATTTTGTTCTTTGTTTTCTGTACAACAAAACCATAAACTTCACGATAAACTCTCATTAGGGTGATTATCTTAGTTTTTATATTTGAATTTAGTTAGTGTAGAATCGACATAATTGGTCATTGCTACCATATCTGCTTAATCTTTTGAAGGGTCATACCGTTGCACACGCCTACATGAATATTCTTTCAAAATTAGAAGCCATCGTGCAAATAAGGAATAGCAGATTAGTATGTTTTGACAAAGAGCCCACTAATAAAAAATAAGTTGATCCTGGAAATCTTAAAAAAAATAAAGAGTGAGAAAGGATTAAAACCAAAGATAGAAGTAGCTAGTTCTTAGTGTGCTGAATTATCATTTAGGTCCTTCGAAAAATTCAGTAAATCAGAACTGCATAAAGCAAGGACTTAGATTTTTCGAGATCTGTATCACTACAAATTGAATTAGGGTTATTTCATGGATTTTTATCTGAAAAATAGGTATTGAGTTTAGGTCGATTTCTTTGGCATAGAACTGAAGGGCCTATGACAAAGCTACTAAACGCGTCCTTGAATTACGGATAGGGGGTCTCCGTACCAAGGGTTTCTGCTGAATATCGTTACAATAATTAATAAGCAGTCGTGGACAATTGTCCATGGATAATCCCGAAGGAATAACCCCTAAGCGGAGGCGTAGCAACCGTGCTGAAAGCTGAATGACACCTGGGTGAGGTTTCTCAAACGCAGCCTTATCCTTGCATGCGAGGCTTTACGAGGATGAAGAAACCTCTTCCCTAGCTGCTCGTGGGAACAACAATGACAACATGGAAACATCAAAAAGTTGTAGATGCAGTCTGAAACGATCGAAAGCGCAGAGCACCCGACAATGAGTTGGCAAGCGATGCCGATCATATTAGAGTTCGGAGTGCTAAAACTTATTGAGATGGAAACACGACAGCGAACTGGCGAAACACCCACATTAAGTGGACGAATCAACTCAAGGATGACTTGCTAGACTGCTACGATGCCAGCATTATCCCTGTTCGGTCTACCATATTTTATGTAGTCAATCATACATTGAACACGGGACGCATTCTATCTTGTCCATCCATTCTTCTCTCTCTGTTCATGCAAGCGTCTTTTGCTCTTTTGGTCCATCGTCGGCTTTAGCTTTCGACTTAAATCAGATTAAGGTTTAGTAGCACCATAAACTGAAAAATTGATGGTCTAAGGGTCAGACAATTTCAAAATATCCTCAAAAAGGGAGGCATCTATTTCAGCTAGATCTTGGTGCTTAGGAGGAACCTGAATGTCAATGTCCCTCATTGTTCTGAAATCGCTTTCATATCTCAGAAGGTTCCTGCTTTTCACGGTTGGTCTTAATGTCGCTTCTTCATCTTCGTCTGCATCAAGTTCAAGCAGCGGTTTGGACGCGTTTAGGACGCCTTGATCAAGTTCCATGCAGCTTGCGGCATGGTTGTTACGCCTTTGCTTGAAGGTCATTCTTTCGGGACCATCTCTTGAAAATTTTCCGCGACTGCTTATTAATTAAGACTCCCCTCGAAAATTGTCCACAACTGCTTATTAATTACAACTCGAGGACGAGTGCTAAGATGCCAACGTTATAATACTGTAAAAAATGGGTCATTTCGTGTAAATTATTTTAATAATTTGGGAAATACTTTCAAAATTTGTTTCTCAAATGAGAGAGGGCCCATCCCTGATCATTTGAGATATTCTATTGCCTAGGTGTGCCCCTTCAATCATAAATGATTTTCAGAGTTTACAACTCCTGTGGTATTTTATTTTTGAAACAAAGTTCCTCTCACGAACTTTGGCATGATCGAAAGGTTTTTTTAACCAAGAAAGTAAAATATTCTCGTAAATACTAAAGAGCTTCATTCCTAGATATTGTATAGGGAAAATTCGCTTTTGAAGATTGTCTTCTTTCAGCCACGGAAAAGAACTCAGCTCTCTTCCGATGTAGAGTAATATGCTTGATAGTTTACTCTTTGATAAATTGTACGTAAAGCGGGTACATACATTCAACGCTCGTTCTAGCTCCCAATTTAAATCACCAATTTTATCAGCGTAAGCAATACATCCGTAATCGAAAAACGGGAGGATCAAACTCTTTATTGGGAGAATCCTAGTTTAGGTATGTAAGGAGTATTTATTTTACTTTAATTGCTATAGAATTCCGCAGGTGTTTCGAGGAATAGCCATTACGTGCTCTTTCCTGAGCAGAGTACGGTTAAGCAAGTATCATAAATCCTTGAATAATTTTTGAAAAAGGAAAGAAATGAAAGAGATTGAGAGTTTACAAGGAAGGCATATAAGGTGGACGCTAAGGGGAGACTGGAGGAAGCCGGGATATATGATGAAAGAAGAAGCGCAAAAAAAAAATTTTCATCGCTGTTTCGTCCATAAGCAAAAGAAAATTCATTTAAGAAATATTTGAATAATTATTTAAGGTTTTTCACAATTTCGTATTGACACTACAGTGAGATTACATAATATTATTTCTCTCGTGCAAAAAAAAAATGTTTTCGAGGTTATTTGTCATACAAACAGATTGTAAAAAAAAAATTTCTGATCAAATAAAATAAAAATTTTGTTTAATAAATATATGTCCAAATCGAATATACAGTCGCGCCCACGTCAGTAGCTGACCAATTGAAAAAAGAGCCCTGAAGAGCAAGAAGCTTTGAATTGAGCATTATAGCATGACGTCATGGGAATACAAATAACTTTTTCGAGAAACTATGCTAAACGTAAAAGTCAGATCGATTTGATCAGAACCGGGTACTCTAACCTCAAATTTCACACAGTTCACTGTGCTTCGCGAAACATTTAAGAAATACTACTATCCATCCCTGTATCACTCACCTTTACAGTTATCCTTTGTCAAGAACTACATACTAACCTTCCAGACATTTCCATCTATGCTAGCATGGCCGCGATATCGTGCTATAAAACTTACTGGTAATTAATAAAGTCTGAAGAAGGATCTTATCAAATTCTCAATTTGTTAACTAAATTTTGAGTAAATTTTTCAAATGAAAACTTATACGGGTAAAATGCTGCATATATAGGCCAAGCATTTTAGTTTACTTGGAAATAATTGAGTCAGTTTTGGCGAACATCGATAAACTTAGTTTATTTCAACGATTGAATGAATAAAAGTACAAAATAACAGTGAAATATACGATGATAAAGGTCGAAATCGACTCAGTTTACGTACTAAATGAATCTCACGTATTAGAAAATTGCACAACAAATCTTTTAAATGAATACAAGAGATAAACGGTCGTATTATGAAAAAATTCTTGTTCATCAGCGACTAAGCCGTTGCACAGTTTTGACAAATGAGAGACCAAAATTTTTGGTAGGTAAACGCACGCCTCATGATTCTAGCTATTGCATGATTGGCACTTAATCCATTTTTCACATAATAAAGATTCAATGTACGAACTTGCACAAAATGGACACAGAACGTCTTCATTTTCCGCTTCTTCCACTTTAAGAATGATTTTCTTACTTCTGTACGTGCTACAGAGCATCATTCAGGACGTGACATCTATAAAGGATAGTCTTCAATGCAGATACGAACGTCGCATCCGACGGATTTGGTCTTCCGAGCTGTCGGCCAGGAACAAAGTATCTGCAACGAACATGCTGGCCGTCCAGGTACTACTCTATTCATTTGGAGTGGTTCCATGGACGCAGGACGAGCTCAGATCCCTCGATATCGGGTCCCGAAAGGTACGCACATGAATAAAATCATGCACCTCAAATCTTCTGTTCCGCGACTTTAAATCAACAGGATTATTCTGGGTATAGCACATATAGTCGCAAATGGACAAGACTCTCTTCTTAAAATGGTCAGGAAACACGAAGAAGTAGGCAAAGGGACGTTTCTGTACAAAGCAGCGGAGGAGGCTGCTGAAACACTCGGCCTTGATTTCAATATCAGGGATGAGAAAAATGCATCAAATCTTATCCATCTCGAGTACTCACTCCTGAAGGCGCAGATTAAAAAAGCACAGGAGAAAAACTTCCGCGAACAGCTCCTTGAGAAGAAGATGCACGACATCTTGCACAGAAATGTGGGGCATCTGTCGGTGTCGTATGAGCTAACGTTTGCTTTCCTTAAATCACCCGGATTGAAGTCGGGCACGGAGAGTTTCATTTCGGCATATCGAGACGGTGTCATTTCCACTCTAGCATACTGTCGCAACATTTTGGGCCAAGACATTTCCGATGATAGCTGCAAAGCGTGTCATGCACACCCCGAGCATCTAAGGTACATACTATCTGGTTGTACAACTCATGCGAGAACGACCTACATCCAAAGGCACAATGCGGCACTAAGAGTGCTTCATTACCATCTCTATCACTCTTAGCGTATTAGCCCAAATATTGCTCCGCTAAACGCTCCTAAAATAAAAGGTGAATTATCGAGAATGAGAAGTGTCGGATATACTGGGACTTTATATTCTCGAAAATTGTTTATGTTGCGCACTCGAGGCCTGACATAGTTCTTTTTTACTTTGAGAAACGAACCATGTTCGTCATCGAATTTTCGGCACTAGCTGACAAAAACGTCGTAGCCAAGGAAAAGGAAAATAAATAGAGGTATAGGGACCTTGTAAGGAAGTTGCAACGGTTACACCCGGAATATTCCGTCAAGCTAATTGTCTTGATCATCGGCACTCTTGGAGGTGCCAAGTTTTCACTGGTTAATAGCCTGCAAAGCATCACTGCGTATCAAGAAAATGCTGAGACACTTGTGCAGTCTACATACCGTCAGATAATCGAGCGCCTTTTATCAAGATAGTGCCCAGTAAACTAACAGGCATCGCGAGGCAAATCCACGGACGATCACTTTAGAGGCACACACCATTCCGTACAAGTTGAGAAGAGCGAACTTATAATAAAGCCAGTTAAAGATATACCCTTGACTGCGACATGGATGCCCATTGTCAACAAAGACGAATTCTTAGATATAAAATTGACTTCAAAATCCTTACTGGTAACATGAAATTTTAAAGGAAAAACATTATTTCAGTGTCTTTTTCCAGACCATTCAATCAGAATTATATACATAAAGATGTCGTTTCGAAATGAAACCGATTCCCTTATCAGATTATCTATTATGCAACCTGAATAACTAGTTACATGTTATATAAGAAAATACATTAAACATAATGGCGAAATTGCTAGAATAATTAATTATGATACCTTCAACATTTCGCAGATAATTAGCATTTTCGATCATAAAGGGTAAGATGAAAACGAGTTTTTCTTTTAAATCGTATTAAATTAAAATTGAAATTTATCAGAACCTTATTTATAGACTTACTAACTAAGCACCTATTCTAATGAATACGTACTCACTTTTATTTTCATTGAATTTATATATTGCAGGTCCAAATTATTTAAAAAATGAGCATTCCAGTTATATTGATAATGACTATTTTAATACGTTTAAAAAAAAAATTGATTTCGTCTATCCGTTTATGGTTCCAAAATACGAACTAACTATCTGCGAAATGTTTGAAGTATTATTATTTTCTATTCTAATTATTTTACATTTACGTTTTATATCTTTTCTCACCTAATATGTTTCTAATTATTCATATTTAATAATAGATAATCTGATGAGAGAATCGGTCTGATTCCGAACCATAATTTCTATGTGCAAAATTCTAAATCAATTGTCTGGAAGAAGTGGATGAAATAATGTTTTTTCTCAAAAATTCGAATCGTTATTTCCCAGACGTTAAATCAAGAATATTTACATTTTGAAAATTTTGTTCATACCTTATACGTATTGAATGGTATTGCGTTCAACAAAACGAGGTGACATGGAATTATGTTCCTGGCCAACAAGCGATAGAAGGAAATACAGAAGCGGATAAACTAGCGCGAGAGAGAACGGAGCAAGATTCCGCAGAAGGGACCAGCACCTTCTAGAAAGAATCTCAAAGTTTTCATCATAAGGACGCTCCACATCCGCAACAAGCCATAGTGGATATGAAAATTGCTAAAAACAATAATAAATTGTTTAAACAATTCATGAAAATATCTAATTTTCAGTATAAAGTAATATTTTGTGTATTAGAAACAATTCTTTTTAAAGAAACCGCAAAAAAATCATAATTAGCGCCAAAAACTCGTAAAACCCATTTTTTCACTTATGGTGTTTCTTTGGGACCCTATAAAAAAGACTTATGGGGGTGATATTAGAAAAGTGATATTTTATTCGTATTCTATGGCTAATTATGAATGTAAATTTTGAGTTTTAACTCGATTCACCTAATATTGACGTTTCTGAATAAAATTTACAAAAACGTCTTTTTTCTTATGGGAAATGCATATTAAACTTCATGGGGCTGCGGCACCCCTAAATATCAGTTTTTTTCAAAACAAAAAAAAATGGATTTATTTTTGGATGGACTCGAACAACTTCGGGGGGTGTCCCCATAAAAATTCGAGAAAAAAAATTTCCAATGCATTTTTGGACCACCCTAGTGTCTTCCCCTTTTTTTCTTACTTTCCCCTTTTTCTTGAAATTCCCCTTTTTCCCCTTATCTCAATAAACTTCTCCTTTTTCCACTTTTCTCTTTAAATATACGATATTTGAAAATACAATATTTAAATTACGCGGAAAATTCTCTGAAATTAGTAAGTACTTGAATAAATTATTTATGAATTTTTCCGATTGGTTAAAAAATTATGACGAATTTTTTATATTTACAGCTTTTACTCGTGAATAATAATGAAAAATTACGAAATTTAAACTATTCCATTTTTTATTAATAATTCATCAGTTTGGTGGAAAATTAATGTATTTTGTAATTGAAAATTGAATTATTTTTTTTGTGGTTGAAAATTGATGTTTTTTAGTTCAAAATTCAACTCTTTGGTTAAAAATTCATTTATTTTGTTTAAAATCGCCTTTTTAGGTAGAAAATTAATTTTTTTAAATTGAAATTTCAACTATTTCAGTTAAAGATTCATCATTGTGATTAAAAATTCACCAGTTTCGTGAAAAATTAATTTTTCAACCGAAAATTCAACTGTTCTATTTTTGGTTGAAAATTGATATTTTTTAGTTGAAAATTGAACTACTTTCTTGAAAAGTGATTTATTTTGTTCAAAGTCTTCTTTTTTGTTAAAAAATTATTCTTTCTTGCTTAAGATTCAACTATTCGAGTTGGAAATTCATCAGTTATGTGGAAAACTCATTTTTTCCAATGAAAATTTAACTATTCCCTTTTTTGTGTTTCGGTCGAGAGTGATCCTGTCCGTCGTACTTTTTTCATGGGAGTAGTGTGGAGGGGCAGGGAGGATAAGGTTTGGTGGTGGCAAGGAGGAAAAGGGTCATAGCAAATCAAGAGAGGGGTGAAAAAGAATGACGAGAAAGTTAGTGAAATGAGAAGAAGTGGAGTGAATGAGAGGGTAGGGATGATAAAGTGATGTAGATGTATAGTGGAAAGGAAGGGAGTCAATAGAAAAGGAGGAAGCGATGGGGAAGGACGGTACGAGAGAAAGGGAAAGAAATAGAAAGAAGAGCGTGGCCGAGAAGGTGTGAAGTGGTGGCAAGGGCATGCTGATAGAGGGGACTGCGAGGAAAGGAGGGTCGATTATGAAAAGAGAGTGAAAGAAAGGGAAAGAGTAGTTATAGTGGGCAAGAATGAAAATACATTAGAATAATAAGAAAGAATGGGAGGGATGGAGAGGGATGACGGAAAAGGGAGCTAAAGAAAGCGAAAGGACGGCGTGACGTCGTGGGAAAGGGGGGAATAGGGTAGAGAGGAATGGTAGGAAATAAGGGAATGGGCTAAAGGGGGATGAAGGGAAATGTGATGAGAGGAGTGGGGGAGTGTGAGAGGGTCGGATGAGGAAGCTGTGTTGTGACACTGCACCTCTTTTCAAGAAACCTCCTCTTGTGGTCGCTTCTTAGCTTCAATGCGAACTGAATTAATAGAAAAAAATCTATTCTAATTAAAAATTGTACGATTTCATTGGAGATACAATTACTCTAATGAGGATTTTTTTAGTTGAAAAGCAAGTTTCTCAGCTGAAAATTCTGCTCATCCATATTGCTTACAAATTAATTGTTTCTATTTATGAATTATGAATGAAAAAAATTATGAATTATGGAAATTTAAAAAAATGAGAAAAAAATATTTTTTGATAGATTAAGAAATATGAATCTAAATTTCTGCTAGATATGAAATATATTTCGAAACTATTTGCACTAAATTTTTTCAATTGAACAAAAATTAGAAAAGTTATATAATTTTCAAGAATATGCAATTTTCGTTTTTACGAGGTTCGTAAGATTAAAGCGTTATTTTTAGTAAATGTTAACAAGATTCACAAATTATCCTGATGAAAGTTGTCAATTGGATACAAATTGAAAATGTTCTACATTAATTACACTGGTTTACAAAAAAAAAAGGTGAGGACTATTTGACAAGACCACTTTATCCTTATGTATTCTGACGCGCTGAATACGAATCCGAGGTGATACATTTTTTTATTTATAAAGAAAAGTGGACACTTGCCACTTTTGTAATGTTGGAATTATGAATGTGAAAAATTTTGTAATAACGTAATTTATAGTTGGGAGACTTGATAAAGTTGGAATTAATAAATAAATTTGCAGAGGGCCTCATTTGAAAATTTCGGAATTCGAAATTGATGGTTTTGAAATTTATTGCTGGGTGACTTGATACATTTTTCTATTTATAAAGAAAAGTGGACACTTGCCACTATTGTAATGTTGGAATTATGAATGTGGAAAATTTTATAATATCGTAATTTATCGTTAGGCGACTTGATAAACTTGAAATTTAGATGTAAATTTGCAGAGGCCCTCATTTGAAAATTTCAGAATTCGAAATTGATGGGTTTGAAATTTATTGCTGGGTGACTTGATACATTTTTCTATTCATAAAGAAAAGTGGACACTTCCCAGTTCTGTAATGTTGGAATTATCAAAGTGGAAAAATTTTTAATATAGTAATTTATAGTTAGGCGAGTTGAATAAATTGGAATTTATAAATAAACTTGCAGAGGGCCTCATTTGAAAATTTCAGAATTCAAAATTGGTGGTTTTGACATTAATTGCTGGGTGATTTGATAAACTTTTTTATTTATAAAGAAAAGTGGATACTTCCCAGTTTTGTAATGTTGGAATTATCAAAGTGGAAAATTTTTTAACATAGTAATTTATAGTTAGGCGACTTCATGAAATTGGAATTCATAACTAAATTTGCAGAGTGCCTCATTTGAAAATTTCAGAATTCGAAATTGATGGTTTTTAAATTTATTGCTGGGTGATTTGATAAACTTTGTTATTTATAAAGAAAAGTGGACACTTCCCAGTTTTTTAATGTTGGAATTATCGAAGTGGAAAATTTTTTAATATCGTAATTTATCGTAAGGCAACTTCCTAAACTTGGAATTCATAAATAAATTTGCAGAGGACCTCATTTGAAAATTTAGGAATTCGAAATTGATGGTTTTGAAATTTATTGCTGGGTTACTTGATACATTTTTTTATTTATAAAGAGAAGTGGACGCTTCCCAGTTTTTTCATGTTGGAATTATCAGAGTGGAAAATTTTTTAATATCGTAATTTATAGTTAGACGAGTTGAATAACTTGGAATTTATAAATAAACTTGCAGAGGGTATCATTTGAAAATTTCAGAATTCGAAATTGATGGTTTTGACATTTATTGCTGGGTGATTTGATAAACTTTTTTATTTACTTCCCACACTACATGCTTGAATACGCTTCATGGAATGTATCCTTCACATTGCGTATCGCATAGAATTCTGGAAATGAGCAGCAAAGTTAGCCAATAAAGAATAGAAAAAGAGCGATGCGTAGAGGAGAATTCAAAAAGAATTTTCAGAAAAAATCGGCCTGATCGTGGATGTTCCACAACATGGGACTGGAACATCCAATAATGGCGATACTGCTCGAATATTCTTTGAAGATCCTAAATTGACTTCGAGTATTACCGGGATTGACAAGGTATTAATCGAGAAATTTGGCGTTATTCTGAAAGCTATGGCATCAGGAAAGAGAATAGACATCAAATTCGACGAATATTGCTAGGAAACTGCAAAACTTTACGATAGCTTATATAGTTGGTTCTATATGCCTGTTACAGTCCACAAGAACTTCATACATGGCACAAAGGTAATTGAAAATGCCCCATTGCCTATCGGCTAGTTGACAGAAGAGCCCCAAGAGCCGAATAATTAGATATTCAAGAGGATAAGGGAATTTAATACCCGTAAAACTAGTCGGATCACAACCAATGAAGATTTATGTCACAAGTTGTTCATTATGACTGATCCCTAGATAAACAACTTCAAAACTCTTAAGGATCTGCGGCTCGTCCCATGGACGCACAACCTTAGGATATGCTGATTGAAAATGATTGAGGCAAGAATGGATAACGCTGCTGAAAACCAGAATTTTCCGTCCCAAAATGAGTAAGCTTCATGATTTCGTTCATCTTCATTGTATATAATATTGGAAAAAGATTTCAAGTGTAGTTTTTTGACGGTTCGTTTCCTCATTTTGAGGTAAAATTAACTATTGTACCCGAAAAACAGATTATTTCTGTTGAAAAGTCGTGTTCTTCGGTTGAATTCAACTGTTTTCTAGTTAAATTTAAATCAGTTTCGGTCGAAATATCAACAATTAAATTTTGGTTAAAAATTCATCTTTTTTTCCTTCCTCTTTTTTCTTTCCTTCTTCAATTGCACACATCTATGTGAACGGGTTCTTTCGCCGATCAACTACCTCACAGACCATTATAAGAGTAATTTCATGTTTTTGTGTGTTTATTCAGGGACATACAAACGAAAATATTATACAATTTTTATAAACATGTTTTTTGTCGTGCGTATTGAAGAATCTACCCGACAGTATAAATATATGGATAATCCAGCTCAGCTCCCATAACATTGAAATTATGATCTCTGAACACCTTAAATTTTATATTTGAAAAAATAAATTTTAAGAGAAATTGACACAGATTTCAAAACATTTTTAATTATTTCTTAAAATTTCGAAAAAGAACGTGGACGATTTTAAAGTAAAAATGTTCAGTTTGTCAAGGTTACACAGTTTTATAAAAAATGTAATCAACTTTCAAAGACTTTTAGAAGTTTTAAACAGATTCAAAATTAATTTAAAACTTAGAGACATTTCAAAGAAGTTAGAAAAAAACATACGTTTTGGAATATTTGGAAATGAAAACTTTGAAGCTTCATAAAGATTTTGAAGGTTTCACGATAGTAAAAATTTATTGAAATTCCTGGAAGAATTTAAACTGGTTTTTTATTTTAAAAATGAAATTTTAAAAGAAATTTGGCAAAGATTTCAAAATATTTTTAATTATTTATTAAAATTTCTAAAAATAATAAAGACGATTTTAAAGCCAAATTTTGCGATTAGCAAGATTGCAAAATATTGTAAAAAAATTCGTGGTGAGTTTAAAACATATTTAGAAGTTTTAAAAAGATTCTAAATTAATTTGAACCTTAAAAAGATTTTTAAGTAGATGAAAAACGTACAGTTTTGAATATAATGAAATGAAACTTTTCAATCTTTTATGCATTTTGAAAAGTTCCACGATAATAACTCATTTTTTATTTTCAAAAATTAATTTTTATAGAATATTTAAAAAGAGTTTAAAACATTTAAAAAGATTTCAAAATTCATTTGAAAAGATTTCCAAAAATCTCAAACAAAACATAAATTTGGGAAGATTTCGAAAAAGGTTTGAAACCATTTTAAAAGCTTTCTACTAATGTTGAAAAAAAATCTGAAAATTTTGAGGCCAGTTTTTTTAATCTTAAAAGATTTTTCAAAATTTAGGAATTATTCGAGACACTTAAAAATATAATTTTAAAAAAAAATTTAAGAAAAATTGTGCAAAAATTCGAATAATTTTCAAAGATATTTAGAAGGTTTAAAAGTTTTGGAAATTTTTAAGAAATAAATTGAAATTTAAAAAGATTTACAAAAATTCAAAACAAAGTGTAAATGTTTGAATATATCGAAAAAAAATTCGAAGCTTTTTAAGAAGTTTGAAAGGTTTCAAGAAAATAAACAACTTTTCTTGAGAATCTTGGGAGAAATTTTTTGTTATTTTAAAAAATTAATTTTGGAAGAAAATTCGAAAAGGTTTTAAAATATTTCAAAGTATATATATATAAGTATATATAAGTATATATATATAAGCTTAACAAATTTTTGGAAACGTTTAGGTGCAACTTTTAATCCAAACGGCATCTTAATAAATTCATACTGACCAAAAGGTATTACAAAAGCTGTAAATTTAATTGAATCATCAGCTATATCAATGTGAAAAATCCGTCTTTTGAATCTAAGGATCTAAAAAACTTTTTCCCTTTCAGCAATGCAATTTGATCATCAATCACCGGCAGAGGGTAATTATCTGATTCCAGAAGTTTATTTAATGTTCGATAGTCGATTAACATTCTTATTTTGCTATTTTTCTGTCTTGTAAACAATAGCTGAAGAATATTCTGACTCACTAGGCCGTATTATTACACGCTCTAACAACTCATCGATAATGTTTTTCAAATCATTTTTTTCAATAAAAGCAAGTCTTCGCGGTAAAAATCTAAATGGTTGATGATTTTTCAATTTTAGCGCAAGTGCGCCTTCTTCTTTGGCTTGATAATTGATAACTGATAATTGAACGGGATTTCAGAATTTATTTTCAATAGATCAATAATCTCTGATTTATCAATTTCAATGTTCATAATCGCGCTAACATGACTTATGTTTATATCGATCATACTAATGAGATTCACATTATTATTGTTGTCCGAAAATTTACTGTTAACAATTTCTGATTCATCCCCTAGTTGCGCATTTCCCAATCAAAAAATTGTCAATGCATCACGACCTAAGACAATTTTCTAAACCATCGTGCTATCGTCTACAACTTTCAATTCGATAGCCCCAGTACGACCGAATAGCTTTCAATTCGGTGTCGTTTTTTCCATAATTTTTAGTTCAGAATCATTTACTTCAGAATTCGCCTACAGTTCGCACTACAGTTGTAACATTAAACACGTTTTTTATCGCCCGATTTTTCGGAACTCTCATTTTCATTTTCGGTGTGAGGCTTAGTTTTTTCTTTACTTCCTGTTGAGTCTTTAGGCGATTCCTTGCTCTTAATCGCAACGGTCGATTTTTCATACAACTCAATTTATTCAAAAGCTTTAAGCATTGAAATTTTTCGCTTGCACTGTTAAAAACATCAATCAATTCTCTTATCGAGTTAATAGAAATACACGGAACTACTTCAACACTTGCTGCAACATGAGACGATGGCGCATTCATAACATCATGCTGCTGCATAATTTTTTGTTGCTCCAGTGTTGACTCAATTAGCTGCTGCTGCTACCCTTGTTGATCTTCTGTTTGGCTTGATGTTGGCTGATTAGCTGCTGCACTTTTGCTCATATTTTTCTGAAAAACGCAAAAATAGACGTAAAATCGATGAAAACAGCGATTTTTCTTGTATATTTTTGCAACAAAAAAGTTTCTTCATGCCCGGTGAACTAAAGAAGCATATCTATATGTTTTTGGGGTTTCTGAATCCAAATGCAGGGTCCAAATAACTGAGTTGGCTCATATTTTTTCGAAAAACACAAAGATAGACGTACAATTGACAAAAACAGCGATTTTTCTTGTATATTTTTGCAAAAAAAAAATGTCTTTATGTCTGGTTAACTAAACAAGCATATCTCTATGTTTTTGGGGTCGGTCAATCTGAATCCGGGGTTTAAATAACCCAGTTGGCTCCTATTGTCCCGAAAAACGCAAGAATAACGTAAAATCGAACAAAACAAATGACTGTGAACAAAACAAATGACAAATCGCGCTCGAACTTCGCGTCAAAACAAATCACTGTCAACAAATCAGATTACAGATCGCACTCGAACTTCACGTCAGTAAAGAGGACATTGGTTTCAAGTTAGCTTCATAAAGGTTTTTGACAATCTCTTTAAGTGGGCTCTTTAATGTGATTGTAGTTAGTGGCTTTCTTATATTTATTTTTCTATAAACTCTAATAAACTATAAACTCTGAAATTGAAACACATCATGTCTCCTCAGCGCTGTTAAATTCCAGTTCATCCCCCTCCACCATAGCGCATAATTGCGTAGGCGATCCTGATGCATTTTGCTAAATATGTGGTAAATTTGAATTTTTAGAAAATCGTAGATTGATCAGCAATGACATAAAAACACATTATAAAAGCTATTCCGGTATGCAAGTTTAAAGCCGAAGTGAAAATTGGGTTCCTCACAAAGTTTGTAGTGCTTGTTTTAGTGCATTCAATCAACTGAAAGGCAGAGAAGAAAAAAAGAATACTTTTCAGATTCAAGAACCTACGATATGAAGGAAACCTCTTCGAAAAGAGGAATGCTACTTTTGTATGACAAACCTGACAGGAATCAATAGAAAAAAAGTGCTTTCAAATATCCCGATGAACCTATCGTCCCTAAATCTGTTAAAAATAACGATATTACGAAAAGCTTAAAAAATCTGTCACTTGACAGACAGACGACTAAAGCTAAAGAAAATGAAGATACTGGTGAAGATGCCGATGATGACAGTGATGAAAGTGAATTTTCAAATGATGGTAATGACGAGGATGATGATGAAAGCAGCGATGTTAATAGAGAAGATTACATACCACACTAGATAAAATGCACAGAAAATCAGTAGATTTAAATGACATTCTTATAAAATCTACTCATGTTGTCTGAATTTGTACTTGTCGTGTTGTGAATAATACGGATCCTTTTTCTTCATGAAAGTTTCAGACAAACGTGTGCTAATTTAACAATTTTTGAGTAGGTTTTAAATCTAGGCGAAAAAAACGCCTACGAGAAATTTCGGACACACACTGTATTTTTCACAACAGCCCTGCTGAAGTTTGAACAGCTGGAAAGCCAACAAACATGAAGAAGTCATAAAAAGGCATGCATATATTTCAAAATTTTCATAAACTTCATCAATTTTCATAAATTTTTACAAATTTTAGCAATTATGTTACTGTGATTTGAAAAAATACAGTTAACTGCGAAATATCGAAAAATGAGTATTTTCATCTCGTTGGAATCGTAAAAAAAAGACATACACCTGATTCATTAAATAATTTATTAAATTGTCATAGACATGTATTTTTTATAATTAATAAAGTTATCAAAGTAACAGAAAGTTATGTTGTTGAAAAAGGTAATAGGTAAAAAGAATGTTTTAAAATAAGTTTAGCTATTTAAGTTGGAAACAATTAGTTGCAAATTTTCAAAAGAAATTAATAAAATTGTATTAATGACCGTCACGCTGTTCCTGGTCTAATTATCTCTGTTAAGAGATTCTCGTTATAATTTGAGTATTTGACTTTGTTAAATTTATTAATTAATATTTTAATCTATGTAAAATTTAGTAATTTATTTAACAATTAACATAATAAATGATAATAAACATGAATTACTTCCACTGGAATTTCGTATTATTCGTTATTCATGAAATTTAATAATAGTTATAACGTTCTTATCTATGTTTTCGGTTAACAAAAAAAGTTCGACTTTCAATTTATTGAAATTTATAACATAACATCTACTTGGCTAATTTAAACATCAGTTTGAAAAACATAGAAGAATGGTTGATATTAATAATAATAATAACAACATAGATTTAAGTGGTCGGACCAACTTCGGAGGGACATCCTGACCTGTTCGCAAAGAAGCTCACCGGCGCAAAGAGAATTCATGCAGAGGTTACATGAACGTTGAGTCAATATGCACCCGGAATATGCTCATAAAACGCCTCATAAAACGTATTTAAGAGAGCAAAAAGTGTTTTCGAGGATGGACAAATTATCTGAAGCTAATAATGCTCTCCCCGATTTGCTCCCCGAAGATGTGAATCTCTGGAATCTGAATCCTGAAAGCAACCCCTTACTGGAATAAGTAACGATGTCTGATTCAATTCAAGTTAAAACTTCAAATAAAATGAAAAGCATTCATCACAATGCCTCCAGAACTTATCTTCATACATCCTGAATGTCAATATATTTTAGCAGCTTCAAAACACAACCCTTTACTGGAATCAGGAAGATAATTTTATATAACTGTAGTAAAAGCTTTAAATAAAATTCTAAATTGAAATCAGTTGACAACAATCCCATCAAAAGCAGTCTCTCAATGCTCTCTGACCAGAAATGTATTTTAAAAACCTCTAAAAGCAAACCCTTACTAGAATTTTAAGACAATCTGATATAACTTTAGTTAAAACTCGAAATAAAATCAAAGAAGCAATTCATTAGTGTGTGTTTGGGAGGAACTCTTTAATAATAACATTTTTTAACAATCATTAAAAGCAACCCCTTACTTGAATTAGTAGTGCTTTAGTAATAATTATAGTGAGGCCTTATTAGTTCAAGTAAGTGATTGGTTTAAGGTTGCTTTATAATACATTATTGAGAGAGGACCTTGAGAGAAGGCCATGGAAGGTATCCTAATGAATTATCTTCAATTTTTAATTTTCGTTGGATTTTCAAATAATGTTGTATCAGTTTGCCTTTTTTATTTGAGTTAAGTTTTCCTGAAATAAATAATTACGAAAGAGGCGTCCCAGTAAGCTCACCGTACGGCATTGTGATTAATTATTTTCTTTTTTATTTTATTTGAAGTTTTAGCTAATAGTGTATCAGGATAGTCTTCCTTAGAATAATAAAGTCTTGCTTTTAGGGGATGTAAAATTATCTTTTTATTCAGCATATGTTAAGGCATATCCTCAAAAATTCGATCAGAAGGCATAGTGTACATTTTCTTTAATTTGTAAGCTAGCTCCTATTCTTAGAAAATTGAGGTGAGATGGATTTTGAAATTATTCAGTAAATTGGAACATTATTTTCTTCTGTGTTTACAATTTTTTAAATAATTTTTTATTGGTCATTTTCCGCATTATGATAACACCGGCACACAAAAAACAAAGTGGTCAGCCCGGCGGACTACAACAGCATATCTATATGTTTTTGGGGTCGCTGAATCTAAATCCGGAGTCCAAATACCCAAGTTGGCTCGTATTTTTCCAAAAAACACAAAAACAGAAGTAAAATCGACGAAAACAGCGATTTTTCTTGTATATTTTTACAAAAAACAAAGTATTTTCATGCCCGGTGGACTTAATGAAAATATAAAATGCCTCTTTTCCAACTCAATAAAAATGCTAAAAATAAACAATTTCTCCAATTCGGAAAAAAATGGAAGATATTCTAAAATTTCTCCTTTCCAACTCAATAAAAAATGATAAAAATAAAAATATATCCCTCTTCAAATTCATAAAAAAATTAATAACCAAAATTTCTCCCTTCCAACTCAATAAAAATGTTAAAAATAAAAAATCTCCCTCTTCCAATGCAAAAAAAAAATTGAAAATATAACATTCTTCCCTTAAAGTCAATAAAAATGTTAAAAATAAAATAAGGGCCTCTTCCAATTCACAAAAAAAAATTAATAATCGAAATTTCATACCTTCCAACTCAATAAAAATGATAAAAATAAAAAAAGGGCTTCTCCCAATTCAGAAAAAATTCGAAAACCAAAATATCCTCCGTTCAAACTAAAAATATTAAAAATAAAAAAATTATTCTTCTTCCAATTCATCAAAAATAGAAACTCCAAATTTCCTCCCTTCCAAAATCAATAAAAATTTTGAAAATAAAAAAAGTTCCTTTTCCAATCCAGAAAAAAATTGAAAATATAAAATTCCTCCTTTCCAACTCAATAAAAAATATAAAAAATAAAAATCTATCCCTCCTTCGATTCAGAAAAAAAATTGAAAATATAAAATTCCTCCTTTCCAACTCAATAAAAATGTTAAAAACAAAAAATGTCTCCTACAACTCAGAAAACAATTGAAAATATGCTGAAATTCCTCCTTCCCAACTCAATAAAAAATAATTAAAAATTAAAATGTATCTCTCTTCCAATTCATAAAAAAATTAAAAATATAAAATTCTTCCCCTAAAGTCAATAAAAATGTTAAAAATCAAAAAACGGCCTTTTCCAATGAATAAAGAAAATTAAGAACCAAAACTTCATCCTTTCCAACTCAATAAAAATTATAATAATAAAAAAAGGGCTTCTAAATAAAAAATAAAAACGTTAAAAATAAAAAAATTCTTCTTCTTCCAATTCAGAAAAAATAATTGAAAATATAACACTCTCCCCTTAAAGTCAATGAAAATATTAAAACGAAAATAACGGCCTCTTGTAGTTCAGAAAAAAATATTATTAACCCAAATTTCATCCCTTCCAATTCAATAAAAATGTGAAAAACAACAAATTTCCTCTCCCAGTTCAGAAAAAAATTAAATACCAAAATTTCTTCCCTTTCTTATAAAACTAGAATTGTGAAATTCAAACGCTTTTTTTACGATATTCAGATGGATTTTTTGAGTCTGGTAGTTTAGTCAACATATACGTGGTACCTTTGAGTATAAAGCTTGGCATAAAATCGGGATAACCGATGATCTTCTAAAAACACCTTGCCAACGCAGGATGCATACTCGTCAGGTACTCTAACCAGAAATTGTGAAACATGTCTGGACCTGGAGATTTCCAGTGACTTGCCTTTTTCAAACCCGCTGGAACATCTGAATATGTGATGTTAGTAAGCTCCTTCACACCATTGGCCAGTCATGTCTTCCAATTGAGGAACTTATGTCCTGCTGGTTATTTTTCTTTACACTCAGTTCACGATAGAACCTTCTTTCATCTAACGCTAGCCAAAGCATCCTTAGCAGGCACAGATGATGATCCACTGTTTACCGTTTGTCGAAGATCTTTTTGCTGGCCAGCTTTTTAATTTGTGAAATCTGCCTGACCATCTCGCAGCTCACCGTCACTACCGCCCTGTGTCCCCCAGCAGTGACTTTAGAGGCGCCCGATGCTCCTCGGGAAGCAACCATAATTTCAAAATGCTTGATAAACTCTCCATTTTTTGTATGGGTTTTGGTGTTCCTCTTAGTCCCTTCCCTCTTCATCATATGTCTGTCTGGCAGGAGAAACCCTGTCAGCAGTAGGCAGTAATTAGTAGTATTTCTAGCCTCGTTGAACTACCGTGGGTCGAGGACTTTATATGGGAAGACTGAGAAAGGGAAGTGTAGAAGGTCTTAGATCTTATCTTAGATCAATATAGAATTCCCGTGCTGCTTATTTAAGAATTACATCGATAGTACCGTCCACGCCAGTAGCCTTACCAAGCGCGGGTAAACGGCGGTAGTAACTATGACTCTCTCGTCCTAGCTCCTCTGGTTTACCCGTCGGGGCGTAGCGACCCCGCTTGACTAGCTGATTCAAGTCTCAGGAAGGTATTCCATCTATGTATTTAGGGAAATACTAGCCCTTCGGGATTAGTGAAACTCATCGGAATCGGTTCCTGAGCACCTAATCTTATGTATGTTTGGGTTTAACGGAGACTTGACGTAATGGTGGGAAGGGTTGCCAGAGGTCCCAGCTGAGACACACAATCCGAATCCCCTGAGATTCCCTTGTGATTTTCCGGAATTTAAGAAGATATTTCTGTCCAAGGCCGGTCTTACCTTTACGAAAGGGTTATGCACCCGGTGGAGTAAGTGGTGTTGCAACCGATAGAATTCTCTTGCGAATTCTCAGATTGCAATATTTCAGAAAAAACCGCAACTATCTAGCATTAATACAGGAGAAGATAGTTATAAACAATAATAAATTATTCAAACAACGATATTTGTTAACTTGGATTTATTTTGCGTACAATGTTGTGCTGATTACGAAAAAGTAGGGTGCCCCCCCCCCCCGCCTGAAAAATGGGGAGTTTTCGAGATATTTGCGTTTGGATTATTTTTTAATTAATGCAATAGTCCTGTTGTAGTTTGGTGTTTTCCGAAAGTTCAAATATATGGTCGGCTAGAAAACCGATTTACGAAGAGAAATTTCCCCTATCATTATTTGATTCAATCAATTGTTAACATAAAAAATTAACAACTACGTGGTAAAATGAGGAAAAACAAAAATTGTGCTTCTTTTGTTCAAAATATTGATTGCACAGCAAAAAGCTTTCAAGAAAAGTTGGACTACTCTCAGAGAAGCATTTTTTTCTAACAGAACATTTTATGATAAAAGTGATCAATTTCGAGAAAACATCGATTAAAGAAACAAAAAAATTCAAAGCCAGAATAGAAAGCTGGTTTTCTTTGTAGGGAGAAATTTTACCAAGAAATTTCAAAAGAGAAAAAAGATACTCCTTGTTGGGTCTACTTCAACTTTCATAAAGACAATTTTATTCTAATGTTTATATTTAGCAAGTTAACACGCATTTTAGAATGTACATACTTTGACGTATTGTACCTTTAGCAATTTTAAATAAAATATTCTGGAAATTTGTACATGGGTAATGTAAAGCCTCATTACAAAATTAGCGTCGACTAGTTTAAAATAAAATAATAACTCTTTGTGCTATAAACAATAATGAAGAAAGTCTCGTTTTCAGCTTCTAATAATCGCAGACTTGTAATAAAGCTGAAGATTTTCATACAAATTACAAAATAAAATGGCTTTTTAAGAAAATTTCTATTACTTATACTTTGTTGACTATTAAATTTTTTTTTTTTTTGTTAAAACGTAATAGATCCTTATTGCTGTTATAAAGGACAATTTTATGGTGGCGGCATGTGGTCCCCAAAAACCATCCCAAATTTATTCTAAGCCAAAGGCGTAAACTTGCCGCTCTTGCAAGGGGCTCTCGCATCTCGGATCTATTACGATTTAATCAAAAAAATAAAATTTAATAATAAACAAAGTATAAGTAATAGAAATATTTTTAAAAAGCCATTTTATTTTTTAATTTTTATGAAAATTATTCAGCTTTATTACAAGTCTCTGCGATTATTAGAAAAAATTCCCGAATAATAAAATTCCAGACAAAATATTGTCGAATTATAAAACATACAAACTAGAAAATTCCCGAATTTGAACAATTAAGAAAACGTTTTTTCAATAAATACTATTTATTTATTAAAAATACAATAATCAAATATTTTTATCATAGAAAATTGTTTAATATTGATTTTTTGTTAATTATTGCTTGAATTTAAAATAACAATAATTGTATAAAAATGTTATGAAAAAAAAAAAAAATTTTAACACGTGCGCTTCGAACAAAAATAGTTTTGCAAGATTCAATTCAGCACTGATTTATCTCGAAGTTTATTTTTATTTATTTTTTAAAAATTATTCATTTGATTTTTGGGTACGTTTTTTGCCATTTAAATAAAGTACAATGCACATGTTTAAACCAAATTTTTTATCCAGAAATATATTTTTTCAAATATTGTTATTTCAAAATCAAACATTAATTTTTTTTTAATTTAAACTTTAAAAAAGTTTGTTCCTTAATATAAATATGTGATTATTTCATTTAAAAAAATATTTGTTGACAAACAATTTTTTCAATTGTTCAAAAGCGGGAATATTCTAGTTGAGATATTTTATAATTCGGAAATTTTCTGTCGGGAATTTTCAAATTCGGTAATACAGTGACTGGAATTTAATTTTTCGGAGGAGGCCACTGAAAAATCCTGAAAAATAAAATTCCCGACACTGTAAAATTCGCGAATTGCAAAATTCCTGAATAATAAAATTCCTGAAATTATAAAAGTGTTGAAATATAAAACTCTTGAATTGAATTTACGAATAATGAAATTCCCGAAAGTATATAATCTTACCGAATTTGAACATTCCCAACAGAAAATTGCCGAACTAAAAAATATCCGAACTAGAACATTCCTGAATTTAAACAATTAAAAAAATTGTTGTTTATCAAATATTATTTATTTATAACAAATACATAATAAAATTCTTTTGTCAAAGAAATTTCCTTAATATTTAAAGTTTGAAAAAAAATTATTGTTGGAGTTTTAAATAACAGTAATTAAAAAATATGTATATTTCTGGATGAGAAATATTGTTTGAAAATGTGCATAGTATTTTTTTTAAATACGAAAAACGTTCTCAAAAATCGAATGTTCAAATTTGAAAAAATAAATAAATAAAATAAATTTCGATACAAATCGGTACTGAATTGAATCCTGCAAAGTTTGTTTGAAAAATGTTATTAGGTTCGAAGAAAATTAGGGAGAAATTTATTCTCGGCTCCTTCCGAATACAACATCACTGCCAAGGAGAAAGAAAAGGAGGAAAGGTATCAAGACCTTAGAAGAGGGCTGCAACGACTGGACCCAAAATATTCGGTACGAGTAATTGTACTTGTGATAGGTGCTCTCGGAGGTGCGAAACTATCACTGGTCATTTTTTAGATGACAGTTGCTCCCAGTGGGACCCTGCGGTGGTTGTTAACCGTCAGTTTTTAATTATATATATATAGTTTACAAACAAGAAATTTGTAAAAATTGAAAAAGACCTAGAACTACAAATTTTTCTTCCTGGTCCCTTATGAGGTATATAAAATTTGAAGTAAATCGATTAATTTATATTTTGCGATTTGGCTGATTCAAAATAGGATAAATAAAATTTTCAATTTTCGAGCTTTTTGTTTCTTACTCTGCATTATATGCTTAATTTAAATTTAAAGAAATGTTAATTTTAGTTCATATGTAAGAAGTTTAACATTTTATGAAGATCTGAAAATGAGAAAAGAAAAACTAAGAGCGTCCGCCTTGACGGCTTGAGGTGTATAATCGCAGAAAGGACGAACTAATATGCATACTCTTGTTCATGTGCATGATCCCACGTGTGGCGATATCAAGGGCCGTAAGCCTCTTCCTCGTGCATTGAACTACCCCAAACGAGTAGAGTAGAAACGGAACGGCAAGCATGTTAGTAGCAGATGTCTTGCCCAACGCCGACAGATTTGAAGACCAAATCTGCCGAAGAAGATTCTTTTATCTGCTTCGGAGAGACTCCTCAACTGATGTTACGCCCTGAATGCGGCTTTAAGGCACACCCAGGTATGTATAGGTCTCTTCTGTATTAAGTTGCCTATAACACTTATATCCACAAGCTCAGGGTCCTTGGCAACGCCAACTATCTTTCCTTTCTTCAAAATAATTTTGGCACATTTATCCAGTCCAAAGTCCATCCCAATCTCTCCTGTGTACTCCTTGATGATATTTATAGCAGTTTGAAGTTTTCCTTTACCAGAGCATAGACCTTCAGGTCATCCATATAAAATATATGAGTGACCTTATGCTCGCGATGTTTAGTGTCGCCCCTCTGGAAGGTAAGGTTGTTTGCTGTCACACGATAATTTCCAGATGAGATTGTAAATCTATGTTTTCTAAAAGGGCACCAATCTCTATATGATAATAGATTTAATACTTTCACGATGATTCATGATGATAAATTTAAATTTAAAGCTTTTTCGGGTTTCAATCAATAGCCTTTAATCACTTTAATCTGTCTCATTTTAGATTTAGTCTTTTTATTAAAAAAATGTTCCAAAATGTTGAAAATTTCAAACTCAACATAAGAAAATAATTTTTAATTGACAGGTTTAAGATTTTGCAATTTCAATAATATTATTTGTTTTTAATTTAATTTTCAATGCAATATCTCCATCAATATAATCCATCTCATTTTAGATTAAGTCTTTAAAAAAATATTTCAGAATTAAGCATCGCAAATTGAATTCATGTTTATTTAAAAACGTTCCAAAATATTGAAAAATTCAAAGTCAACATAAAAAATATTTCTCAATTGAAAAGTTTAAGATTGTGCGATTTTAAGCTTATTATTTTTAAAAAATTTTAATTTTTAATGTAATATCTTAAAATTGCCCGTATTTTAGTCACTTTTTAAAGAAAAAGTCACTATAGTCACTTTTTTAAAAGAAAAGGCCTTTAATCACTAATCCATCTCATTTTAGATTTAGTCCCAAAAATTCATTTTTATTTTAAAATGTTCCAAAATGGTGAAAATTTCAAACTCAACATAAAAAAAATTTAATTGAAAGGTTTAAATTTGTGCAATTTCAAACATATTATTTTAAAAAAATTTAATTTTCAATATAATTTCTCAAAATTGCCCGAGTTTTAGTCACTTTTTAAAGAAAAAGTCACTATGGTCTATCTCATTTTAGATTTAGTCTTGAAAATGAGAAAATGTCAGAATTAGGCATTCCAAATTGAATTCATTTTTATTTTAAATTATTTTGAATTTAGGTTAAGTCTTTAAAAAAGATTTTATAATTGAGGATTGCAAATTGAATTCATTTTTATTTTTAAATGTTCCAAAATATTGAAAAATTCAAACAACATGAACAATAATTTTGAATTGAAAGGTTTAAGATTGTGCAATTTCAAGCATATTATTAAAAAAAAATTAATTTTCAATGTAATATCTTAAAATTGCCCGATTTTTACTGTATTTTTAAAGAAAAAGTCACTTTTATAAAGGAAAAGGCTTTCAATCACTCTAATCTATCTCATTTTAGATTTAGTCTTAAAAATAAGATTTCAGAAATCAGGCATTATAATTCAAGAATATTATTTAAAATTTTTTTTTATTTTCAATGTAATATCTGAAAATTGCCCGAATTTTAGTCACTTTTTGAAGAAAAAGTCACTATAATCGCTTTTTTAAATGAAAAGGCCTTTAATTAACTCTAATCCATCTCATTTTAGACAATACCAGTCGAAAAATCATTTTTGTTGTGGTTGACTTATTATTTGTTCATAAATAAAAAGGCGATGCAAAGTCAACGATTTTAGAAAAAACCGCCACTTTCTAGCACTTATTTGAGGAAAGATAGTCATAAACAATATTCAATTGTTTAAACAACTTTCCGGTTAACTTTAATTAATCATTATCTCACTAAGTGAAAAAAGGACAGAAAGGTAAAAATTGCCGATAAACCGCAACTATTAGGCGCAATCGATATAGATGAAGATAGTCATAAACAATAATAATTTGTTTGAACAATTATTTTTGTTAAATCTGATTGATTAACAAGTCACGCCTAATAAAAAACAGACAAAAAGTTGAAAATTAAAAAAAACGCAATATTCTACCAATTAAGCAAAGAGAATATTATCAACAATGATAATAAATTGTTTGAAAAATTATTTTGTTAACTTGAATTTATTATTACATCAGTCCAAATGAAGATTAAAAAAAAACCAGAAATTTAAAAAAAAACCGCATCTTTCTAGCATCATTCAAATATAATATTAATCATAAGTATAATAAATGGGATGAACAATTATTTTGTTAACATGAATTCATTATTACTTTACTCCAAATTAAAATGAAACAAAAAGCCAGAAATTTAAAAAAAACCGCATCTTTCTAGCATTTTTCAAATATAATATTATTAATAAGTATGATAAATGGTGTAAACAATTATTTTGATAACTTGAATTAATTATTACTTCACTCCAAATGAAAATTGGATAAAAAGCCAGAAATTAAAAAAATGCATCTTTCTAGCATTATTCAAATATAATATTATTAATAATCATAATAAATTTTTTGAACAATTATTTTGTTAATTTGAATTTATTATTACTTCACTCCAAATGAAAATTGGACAAAAAGACAGAAATCTAAAAAAAAACCGCATCTTTCTAGCATGATTCAAATATAATATTATTACTACTCATAATACATTGTTTAAACAATCACTTTTGTTAACATTGATGAACTATCACTTCCCTCTAATTAGAAATTGGACAACAAATGGAAAATTTGTGAAAAAACCGCGTCTTCCTAACTCCATTCTATGATAAAATTGCTAAAAACAATAATAAATTGCTTAAACAATTTATGAAAATATCAAATGTTTAGTATAAAGTAATATATTTTATGTATTAGAAACAATTCGCATTAAAGAAACCGCAAAAAAATCATAATTAGCGCCAAAAACTCGCAAAACAAATCTGCTTAACATCTGCTTGCAAGACTCTCTAAATACTACGACTAAATTCCTCATCTTGTTCAGAATCTGAACATTCGGAAATATAAAAAAAAAGACTTTCTGAAAAACACACCATTTTAATGTTTTAAAATATTATTAAAAAGTTTCTGTTTATGAAAAGCATCCTAACAGCTTTAAGCGGACTAAACCATTTTATAAGCCGGAAAATATGTTTTTTATCTGAAAATATAATGTTCTAATTCTTCTTGTAAACAATGCAAGACATCCCAGAAGAGCAACAGGCATTTTTTTTGGAACTTTATAAAATGTATCCAAACTTTTTTGATAAAATTTGTTTGTGTGAATGTTTCGTTGTGTCCGCGAAAAACGTGAGAATTTGATATTATGAAAAAAATGCTCCTGACCACAAAGATGACTTAGCTCGCATAAAACTTACAGTATGTCCTTTTTATAAAAAGCCAACTAAAAAAAAATGCAAAAAATAGAGGTGTAGGTTTTTTTTTTGTGAAAATCGACTTGTCTTATGAGGGGAAAAATTATAGGTAATTTTTTGTGCACTTTTTTTACTGCGAGTAGGCAAAAAAATGAAAAAATTTCTTATTCAAAGTATCATTTTATGAAGAGGACTGAAATGAAGTAATTGCTACATCTTTCGTATTTGTCCATTTATTTACAGGAATAAATAAATTGTCTGTTGGCTTATTTCTTAAGCAAGCATTGATAAAATGAATAAAAATCTTTTTATGTTCGGAAAACGCTTTTTAAATAGATAACTTATTTTATTATTTTCTCGGTTTGGCCATTTTTGGATTTGCAAGTACTATTTAAGCTTCGCAAGGATACTTTTATAATAGGGTCATCCACTAATTTTTTTTTGCATATTAAAGTATATGCTCTAAAATCACTAATAATACCAGCATAGCGCAAAAAAAAACCTTTTTTTCGAATTCATATTTGAAAAAGAAAATTTTTTACATATTTAAAATACCTACTTCTGTCACGCCAATTCCGCCATATTGATGTGACGTAGCACGCCGCCAAACGCTTGTAGATAAGCCGGGGGATTCACGTCTTTTCATAAAAACGGAAAGAAAACAGCGCTACCATTGGTATTTTGTGCTTAAATGTAAGAAAACCTATGTCAAAAATCCAGGAAAATTATTTATATTTATACTCAAAGGTGAGGAACGAAAAAAATTGTACAAAATTATTCGGCGTGACATGTCCTCTACCGCATCTTTAACGTAAATATCTATACCTTAAACCTATATACCTATCTACCCTATACCTATATACCCATCCACACATCACTACTTTCCAACCAAGCAATTTACGCCTACCCCGAAAGGGTAACGGCTTAATGATATAATAATAATAATAATAATGATATAAAATTCTATTTGGAGAACAAAACTTTTATGTGTGGAGAAACTGTTGGTTGTAAATTTGTTATTATAATATTTACTTTTAAAGCAATTCAGATAATAAATATTAATATTAATTTAATCAAAAAGGCTCTTTGTAATTACTTCAAGAAAAATTTACGTTTAATATGATCCATATAGAAAATTGGAAGAATATTTCAAATATTCATTTTATTATAGAAAAATATATTCACAAAAAAGAAAGAGATTGTTCAAATAATGATTCTTCCTAATTTTCATTTAATATTTTCTTATAACTAAAAAACCAAAGCAGATTCAAAAATTTAGGAATAAACCGCAACTTTTGATAAATTATCTAAGAGAAGATAGATATAAACAGTAATACATTATTTAAAGAATTATGTTTGTGAATTTACAATAATTATTACGTCACTAAGTAAAAGGTGGACGAAAAGTAAAGAATTTCAGAAAAAAAACAGCAACCTTCTAGCATTAACATAGGAAAATATAGTTATAAACAATAATAATTGGTTTAAACCATTATTTTTGATAAATTGCATTAATTATTACCTCACTGTAACTAAAAGATGGACAAAAAGTGAAAAATTTGAGAAAAAACTGCAACTTTCTAGCATTATTAAAAGAGAGTATTATTATAAATAATAATAAATGGTGTAAGCAATTATATCTGATAAATGTAATTGAATATTGCCTCGCGACTTTCTAACTCTATTCTAAGAGAACCTTGCTAAAAAAAATAAGAAATTGCTTAAAGATTTATGTAAACATTTCATTGTCCGTAGAAAATAATATTTTATGTATTAGAAACAATTTGATTTATAAAAACCGCAGAAAATCATAATTACCGCCAAAAACCTGCAAAACCCAATTTTTGACTATGGGATTTTTTCGGACTCTAGAAGACAGACTTATGGAGGTGATATTTATAAAAAATAAGTTTTGATTTGTATTCTATAGCTACAAAACATTTAAATAAAAATATTTCTTTCAAGAAATTAAGACCATGTGACGTGTGGGTCACGTGACCGGCTTCCCACCTTACCGACACTTTTTTTATTTGTAAACTTATTTTCACACGAATAGCCACATTTTTAATTGTAACATGTATCACCTGTTCCTTATAGGGCTATCTAGCCCTAGGAACTTTTCATGAATAAATACAAATATAAATACAAATATAACAAAAACGGTATTTAAAGAAGAAATAATAATTAATTTCGAGTACTTTTCTATTAATGTTATTGGTCTTACTCAGAATGAATACATATATTACATTTTTAAATATAATATTCCAAATAAAATTTGTAACGCTACGTGGTTTCGCACCTACATTTATACCTGAATCCATCTAACGTGTAACGTTTCGCTTTTCATGTGTTTTAGACTATTTTACAACGATTAAGAATGACATCAAATGTAATTTTTTCTGAACATTTACAATTCATCATAAAGATTAAACTTAGAATTCTTTTACTCAAAAAAAAAAATATATATATATATTATTTTCGAGATATTTCTATTTATAGTTTTTTGAAATTTCAAAATACATAGACCATTGTTACAAGGGTGGTCCGATAAGTACTAAGCCTCACCGCCCAATGGTGCCAATATGACAAGAGAAATTTACTATCGTGTAGTACATTGTCCAAATTTCAGCCGAATCGGACTCGTAGTTTTTTTTGACCGCGTGTGTAAGCTGTCGTGTCGGCAGATTTCATAAATATGGAGAAAGAGCAATATCGGTCGGTGATTCGATTCTTGTTTTTGAAAGGGAAATCGCGCAGCGAAATCAAAGAGCGCTTGGATGCTGTCTACGGTGACTCTTTTCCTTCGATGGCGACCGTAAAAAATTGGTTCAACGAGTTTCAACGTGGTCGCACGTCTGTTTTTGATGAGTCACGCCCAGGTGCCCCAAAAACGGCTACCACAGAGGATAACGTGACAAAAATCCACGATATCGTATAGGCAGACCGCCGATTGAAGGTGCGCAAGATAGCTGAGACATTCGGCATCTTAAAAGACCGCGAGGGTCATATCCTGCATGAAATTTTGGGCATGAGAAAGTTTTCGGCGCCATAAGTGCCGCGTTTGCTGACACCGGACAACAAGCGCAACCGTGAGACCATCACAGAGCAATGTTTGACGCTGTTTAAGTGTAATCCGAAGGAGTTTCTGCGTCGTTTCCTGACCGTCGACGAAAAATGGCTGCACTGGTATACACCAAAGATCAAGCAGCAGTCGAAATAGTGGGTTTCTCCAAAGGAATCTGCTCCGAAGAAGGCAAAGACGGTCCCATCGGCTGGAAAGGTGATGGCCACCGTTTTCTGGGATTCACATGCGTGGCCATGAATGGGATTTACTGCGGTCCTACTAGGAGCCGATGTCATTTTTTAGATGACAGTTGCTCCCAGTGGGACCCTGCGGTGATTGTTAACCTATAGTTTTTTTTTTCTCCCAACTTCCCACGTAAAGTTAATTTTACTTATAGCAACGAATTAGGTTTTTCATTTTGAGATTAAGTATGAAGACCAGCTACTGTGATTAAACTATTAAAATGAAGAAGACTTAGAAATAAAATAAATCCACTTACGTGTAAATATCTCTTGGAAATGAACGTGTCGCACGTTCTGTCGGAAAAAGTTTTGCATTTTCCACCAAATCTATAATCTGCTCACATAAAACAAATGCTGAACTGACGCTGCACTTCTGCGCTTTTTAAAAAGTACGTAACCGTCACGCCTGGTTACCGTAGCAGTAAATATCTGCCAACCTATGTCAGGAGGCGCTGCGTAACATACACTATTGCAAACCCGCGTTACACTTTTAGGACCGCAGCGATCCCAAAACCGCGACGGAGGTTCGCTTAAAGATATAGAGCATAGCGCAACGCACGGTTCATATTAGGGAGCTTCCATAAAGGATGCGACAGTTTTTTGGTGAATTTTTGACCCCCCCCCCCATTGTCACATTTTGTCAATGGGGTTCAATGTCCTCTGTCATAGACTGTCACAATTCAGCCCCCCCCCCTAAAACTGTGACATCCTTTAGGGAAGCTCCCTTACGGCTATACGCTACGGGCTATCTGCTTACTCAAATTTTTTCAGCATAGAGCAGCAGACGTCTTAAAGGCTGTTACGGCGTCTCCCTTCAACTTTTGAGAGAGAAACTGGCCTAAAATAGTAGGGCGGATCTCCTTATCTACAAGGTGTGCTGACGTATGCACGTTTAGCACAGTAACGCTACACTGTAGTAACGGAGGGATCCCGCATTTTTTTCAGTGTGGGCTGTTGAAACTGGACATTATAAATAGTGCTACTACACTATTATAATTGCGGGGTTTTCCAGCACAAAAATTAATCACTTGTCAGTTTCGGTTCCAGTTTGGAAATTTTCGATCTAGTTTATTACTCTAAAATTTTAAGTTTTCAACTTCGAAGACGCATAAAATTAATTCAAATGAAAATATTATTAAGAGAAATCATAGTTTCCTTATATAACTAGGTTATTATAAACGTATTTTTTATTTGCTTTTTCAACTTCATTGTCATTCCAGATGTTGGACGATTGTCCGGTTATTCTAATTTCAATTCCATCGAGTATGTTTCATTCTGTAGAATTCAAACGAATTCCTAGAATCCACATGTACTCCTTTGACTTCTTTTGACGTTTTTTTTAACTCTCTTAAAACCTTTAGAATACACCATTAATTACACAGGCCAACACATTTTCACACCCACAGACCGGACCTAGTGTACCCGAAGGAATTGGATACGCTGAATCCGAATCTGAACTCAGAATTGCTCCATCGCGCTAGGTTTCCGAGATATCCTTACCTGAAAGTGCAAAAAACACGGATTTTTGCTATCTATAAGCTTCGCTCACATTGAGAATTTTTATTATGTTGCAAATCTGGGCATGGCATCAGAAAGCTACTGTCTTCTACTTCAAAAACCACTACCCACTTTGTTCCAACGGATTTTTACAAGCCGATACATCGTTCTTTGAATTTTAGAAACTTCAAGTTTCAGATGATACTGAAATACATGAGAAAAAATATCTGCGAGGTTGAACAATAAACTATCACTTGATCTTTTACGTGTATAGTCTTTTTTATAATGTGATACGTCCAGATGGCACTTTACACTGTAGCATTTCAAAAATTCAAAATGGCGGATATAGTTAGCGTTATAATAAACTATATCCGCCATTTTGAATTTTTGAATGCTACATGTGTAAAGTGCCATCTGGACGTATTACTTTATAAAATAGACTTTACACGTAAAAGATCAAGTGATAGTTTATTGTTTTTTCTCATTTATTTCAGTATCATCTGAAACTTGAAGTTTCTAAAATACAAAGAACGATATATCGGCTTGTGAAAATCCGTTTAAAAAAAGTGGGTAGTTGTTTTTAAAGTAGAAGATAGTAGCTTTCTGATGCCGTACCCAGATTTGCAATATAATAAAAATTCCCAATGTGAGCGAAGCTCAAATATAGCAAAAAACCGTGTTTTTTGCACATTCAGGTTGGGATATCTCGGAAACCTAGGGTGTGATGGAGCAATTCTGAGTTCA
The DNA here is from genome assembly GCA_011634705.1 of Andricus grossulariae. Classification (NCBI taxonomy): domain Eukaryota; kingdom Metazoa; phylum Arthropoda; class Insecta; order Hymenoptera; family Cynipidae; genus Andricus; species Andricus grossulariae. The sequence continues at coordinate 197,209,519 of JAABKJ010075445.1, read as the reverse complement.
GATTCGGATTCAGCGCACCAAATTCCTTCGGGTACACTAGGTCCGGTCTAGGGGTGTGGTATTTCATCGAATTTTGTAGGCCTGTGTTATTTTGATTTTCTACAATTATTTCGTATTATCTGAATTCTCCTGAATTCTTTTGAATTCTCTGAAATATTTTGTATTCAACTAGTCTTCTGAATTCTTTCGATATCTTTAGAATACGCGTTGAATTATTTTGAATTCCTTCAAATGTTTTGAATTCTGTAGAATTCTACAGGATATGCCGCTATTGGTTGGAAGTCCCCACTCTACTCGATGGAGAGGGGTCCTTCTATCGCTTGCTTTGTGCGGTGTTCGAAGCGAGGAAAATGAATTTCTAACGGGTGGTATTACCCGTACATTACTAGAAGCTAAGTATATTCAAAAACGGTAGGCATATTCAATTTGTACATGCAGTAGATCAAGCCTATACGTTACAATTACGTTACAACGCGTTGAAAGTTTATATAACATAGGGGAGTGGGAATAACACGTGACTGCGAAAACAGCTCTGCGCATGTGCACGATACCGAGACAAAGTTTTCAATCGTGGCAAACATTAACGAATTCTTGGACGTCGCTACTCCCACCTTTGCTCACCAAACACACAGGGTACCTACCACTCCTTACTATTCCTTCGTGGGGCTGCTATACAGGAACCGGTCGGCGAACACGATATACGAAACAGATGCAATTATCAATAATAATTTATGTGAAGGATTTGAAGTATGCAACCGGTCTTTTTGTATTTTCCCTGACTTCTATTTTCTTCTATTCTGCTGATTTTTGCATCACAGTATCCCATGGGGAAGACTAAAAAATGAGAATAATTAAAATAGCTAATGACAGTCAATTTTCTATTGTATCTCGTCTATTTTCTCTTGTGAAACAGTGCGCAATTGGCTGTATACTTCCGCTATTCTGCTAATCTGCGCCTAGGGATATAGAGGCATGAAAATTGGTAGAATAGTGGATTATACAATTCTTTTGCAACACTTGAATTTTTAACTATTATTCACATTAAAAATCGATCATTTATAATAATAGTACAAAATTTATACTATTATGGACCGAAACTATTTCAAATCAGGCAGGTTCTACACTTAAAGTCGCAGAATCTCTCAGGGACGGTATATGTTGTTTTTTCGAGTAAATTTGGCGATACGTATATTTTTTCGATTTATGAAAAAAATTGTCTGCTAAGTTAAGTGTATCTGAATATTTTGCTTTAAAAAAGAATGTCTTTAAACCTCTAAAACTTCTGACCTTAAATTGAGATATTTGGAGTGTATGGGAAGGCAAAAGGAGGCAACTTGCAAAATGGGAATTGTGGATAGGGGAGCAAAAAGACGTTTTGTGTAAAACTGAAACCACAATGAAAAAAATTCTGCTTCTGAGCTGACGTATTGCTTGATCGAAAGCAAAAAAGTTTGACTGAAAAGAAGCTTTCAGTTACAAGAAAATATTGTCCGAAGTTGACCATGTCGGGCCTCGAACACGAACAACACTTCGAACACGTTTTACTAATTATTCACAACCGCGAGACCTGGGCCCATAACCTATTGTTGCCAGGATCTATTCTAGGAATAATTTTCACGATAATGCACAATGTGACGTTCACAAAAAGTTCCTTTCAATGTAAAACGTAGAAGCAAACTACATGACACTACGAATAGATTTGCAAGCTAGAAAAGAACTGATTGATCACATGACGAAAAATATGAAAACTTAAGAATCAGACATCAGCACTTCCCAATCATGCCTTTTGTTTCCTAATTGGCGCATTGTACAAAATCCTTTACAGTTTTCAAATTTTACGAAATTTCTTGAAATATGTGAAAATAATTTAAATTTCCTTGAAACCTGTTCAAATCCCTTAAAATTAGTGGGAATGTTAAAAAATCCTGCAAATTTCGTTGAAAACACTTGAAATTCGTGGAAACTTCTCAAAATCGATTAAAGTCTTCTAGAATTTCTTAAAATCCACTCGTAATTTTGTACATCTATAAAGCCCTCTAAAAACCCTTGAAATGATTCGAAATCTTATGAACTTTCTTGAAATCCGTCGAAATATAATTAAATCTCTTAAAATTCATTAAAATCCCTTGAAATTAGCGGAAATGTTTGGAAATCTGTGAAAATCTTTTAAAATGCTATAAAATCTTTTAAAAAGCTTTGAAATCCGCGAAAGTTTCGTGATCCATTATAATCATTTTGAATCCCGTAAAATCCCCTGATATGTTTGGAAATCTTCGAAATTCTCTAAAATCCCTTAAAATATTTCGAAATTTTGCGAAATTTCTTGAAATCTGTGGAAATATTTTGATATCCCTTAAAATAATGTTTGGAAATGTTTGGAAAACCATAGAAATCTTTTAAAATTCCAGAAAATCTATTAAAAAGTTAAAATCCGCGAATTTAAGTGAAGGTCTTTAAAAAAGTTGAAATCTTACGTTAAATAAATAAATAAATCATGCTTTTTTAGTTTCTCAATTTTTTCATCAATACTTTCGATATTTCCACATTGTTCATTTCTATACTGCTTTTCCTATAATGATTTTTCTTGAATCGCGAGAAAATAAGAATTTCATTACACAAAATCTGCGTAGGCCTATAATGTTTTCTCGTAAGATATTGGAAGACTAATAAACATTGAAATTGTTAATCGACTAAATCGTTTTGTAATGAAAATTATTCCAGAGCATTATATAAATAAGACATCTAATCCAATTAACCATCAAATTTACCGCTATGTCTGACGCCTTCTGCGCCTGGCGTCGGCGTAGACACTTGCAAGTTTCAGTTTTTCACCTCGAACGAGATTGCACGTTGCACTCATGTCGCGTCGTCTCCTGAAGTTAAAAAATAAAAACCGATATTCAAATCAACCTTATTGCAGTAATCAGTTTGAAAACCCCATTTAATGCACGAATAATTATTATTTTGCATTTAAGTATAGTGTTGTGTATTCATTTTTTCCTCTCCTACTTCCTAACCTCAAATCATCACGTGGTTTCAAAATTAAAACAATGGCTAGGAGATTCTAGCATCAGTGGTTGAAACTCTTCTTCAATTTCATCGCGAGAATTTGATAACTTGATTTTACATTTAAAGTTCACCGTATTCTTTACGATGAGCCTCAAAAGACAATCCAAGTTATCAATTTCCCGCCTGAATCAAACTTTTGTAACCGGTCTGTGGCCGGGTTACCCGACCGGATCCCGGCCAGTATGAATGCCGGAATCCGACCAATTTATCGTGACGTTTTTAGTCGGATCCCGGCCAGTATCCCCGGCCAGCGCCCGTTTAAACTGGGATTATCCGGCCGGCTCCCGGTCGGATCCCTGTTACCATTCCTACACGGGAAGTGTAAAACGAAAAAGAGGAAAAATAATTTAAAAAGAAAAAAGAGAAAGGACTATGTATCCTCTTGAACACACGGAATGGTTTACGGCTTCCCGTTCGTTTACCGAAGTTAAGCAGCGCTTGGTTCGGTTATATTCGGATGGGGGCAACCGAACTAAATGATGCATATTTGTAGCATTTAATCTGCTGTTACTCTCGACCTAATATTATTAATAATATTTGTTCATGAAGAATGGATAACATTTGTATAATCTCCTCGTTTTAAAAAATATAATTTTTTGCTCATATTTTGTATTTTATTCTATTAAAAAAATTTGATAATTAGTTATATCATTAATTTAAGTAATTCTTATGGTTGTTATTCAATAATTTCTTGGTAGAATCAAGAAAAAACTGTTCTTTTGAATACCCGTCAATAACTTTTCAGTAAGTTTTTCTACACGGAGAAAATGTCTTCATTAAAATGTACCCAATTAGTTCGGTAAATGGAGGACATTACTGCATTTATATAAAGTTTACAATCATTTTAGGATTTAATATAAAAAAGAACTATAAATAATACAAAAGAGTTATGTAAAATCTCAAGTCCAAATGTGAAAATTCTGATATGTAATAATTGATATTAATGGATATGAAAAAGCAACTTTGACGTACTGCTACCATCAAAAATACGATTTCGAGCAAATCCTTTAAACTCGGGGTGTATTTGAATTTTTGAGAATTTTCTAACAAAGAACCCGTTCTTAAAAAATAGTCACTTACCACCTTCTCCCGTTCCACCCTTCATGTATTAGTTATATTATGAACGTAATACAAATTGTAAAAAAAAAGGAGTGAACAAGAGTATTGATAATTGTGAATAAATATTAAATATCTTTCGATCAAAGAACCGCGCAGAATTTTTACAGAAATTGGCTTTCGGCTAATTTGTTTGAAATTGAGGGAAAATGTAGTTCATGTCATGGTGATAAAAAATCTCAATGACCACAACAGTAAAAAATGAGGTTTTCGTGGTGTAATTGGGGTTCAAATATCACTATGTGTGGATTCGAAAAGGCCCAATTTTCAGAGTGTGCCATTTTTCTCTCTAGATACCTGAGGAGATTAGCTCCAGTTAAGCCAAAAATATATGCGCTGTAATCCATGGTAGGTCGTCCGCATGTGCAGTTGGTCATGGTGGCTCGTAGGCATGCGCAGTGGATGATGATGTGCTGTAGGATTGCGCAGTGGGTTATGGTGGTCTGTAGACGTGCGCAATAGGTTATCGCTGGTTGAATTTATGCGCTATATGTCACCGTAACAGTCATGGTTTGAACTATGGTGCAGTAAAGGTCATGTAGGGATCATACAGGTTACTCATTGAAAAAATTGTAAATAACTATAACAAAACTTTAAAAGAAATTCTAATTACATTTATTAAAATGAAGTACTTGCGATAAATGCATTTACCATTGCCGTCATTTAGTCGCTACAGATTTTAGATGTAGCCTTCAGGGTCCACGACTGTTGCCCAGCCTATTAGGGCAAGACGGGTTGCCCAGTCGGTTAAGATAAGGCGCTGTTGCCCAGCCAATTAAGGCAAGACGGGTTGCCCAGTGGGTGAAGACAAGGCGCTGTTGCCCAGCCAATTAAGGCAAGGCGGGTTGCCCAGTCGGTTCATACAAGGCGCTGTTGCCCAGCCAATTAAGGCAAGACGGGTTGCCCAGTCGGTGAAGACAATGCGCTGTTGCCCACCCAATTAAGGCAAGGCGGGTTGCCCAGTCGGTTAAGACAAGACGCTGTTGTCCAGCCAAATAAGGCAAGACGGGTTGCCCAGTCGGTGAAGACAAGGCGCTGTTGCCCAGCCTATTAAGGCAAGACGGGTTGCCCAGAACCGGCGAATGATCCTTTTGGTTACATCTGAAATTCAACCTACTTTTTTTACTGAAATTCAGATTCTTGTATTACTATATATGTATATCTAGAGATTCTAGAGAGTAGAAAGAAGCGCAAGAAAACTCAAATTCTCAGAATACACATGACAAATTCGTTCAAAAAATAATAGACGCGCCATATTCTCCGGTCTGTAAACACTTATTTCTTATTATCCTTGAAAAAAGCGAAATAGTTTGCATGACGCTCAAGCTAGCGAAAGGCCCTTTTCTCTTCACGAAGCTAGATGAGGACTTCTTCTATCAAGTGTGCAAAAAAATATATATACGAAAGATCGTAAATTATGAAGAGAGCATTGAAAGCAGTCCAGGCGTGATATTCGAGGTCGTGAAGTTTCGCGTTTCCCTTAAGATTTGCATTGTGTAGAAGAGCGTGGAATATTTTGCGTGGCGAATCACTTCTTCGAGTGTTCGGCCTGCGTGTGCCTTGAACAGTCAAACCGTACCTGATCAGGTATACACACAATGAGTTTGATCCACATTTTGACGGCGCGGAACAACTGGCGTGAATGCAAGGACCATATAAATGAATAAAAATCCTTGAAAGCTCGAACCATTTTAGATTTTTAGCCGCTATTTAAGTCAGAAGCTCTTGGAACTCGAACCATTATTGCAGGAAAAGTAATGTAGGGTTAAGGATTTGCAATTTCAAAGCAGTCACGTTAATGACAACTTTATCAGCCAAATTGATATAGGAGTTCAAAATTTTTCCGACAGAGCAGTAGTTTCCAAAATTGTAACAAAAAAAACTTCTGTTCAAAAATAATAATATTTTCTCCTTAAAATTTAATTGTATGGGCTTATGCATGTTTATATTTAGTAAATAATTGTTTCTATTTCAAATTTTCCTTGTTTCCTTTAATTATATAATATGAATAAGTCTCTTGCGGCAAGAATGCAGAAGACACTCATTCATGGGTCGCACCATGTCCCCAAAAGCACACGAGTCTATTATGCTATAATCACCTATCTCATGATCGTTAAACGTGTTTGTATTGCAGTTTTACCGGGAGTGGGTCTCATTCCATAATTCCAATATTTAAAGTCTTGTGGAGGATATAATAGTTTTGGGATTAAACTAAAAATAATTTTTAAATTAAGGGCCGTGCATAAATTACGTAAAGCTTTTTTCTGAAATTTTGAACCAAGTAGTTGGATTTTCAACCAAAAAAGATGAATTTTCAAAAAAGATATACCCATCCACACATCACTACTTTCCAACCGAGCAATTCACGCCTACCCCGAAAGGGAAACAGCTTAATAATACAATAATAATAACAACAACAATAATAATAATCTAAAAGAACGGTAACGTTTCCTTTATCGGCTGTGGTAATAATGATGTTTTTGTGTTCAGATAAGAATTCTTTAGTTTCGATGGCTAGTTGTGTAAACTGAAATTTAAAATTACTGTGTTTTTTATTCGTAAGATAACGCTGTAAATTGAAAGCTAACTCAGATATAAATTCATCCCTATCATTTTCCTCTGTAAGATGTATATTAACTTCAGTATTACACAAGGTATCTTTTACGAATGAGTTCTTATTGCCGTATGGTAAGCAAACCTTTTTACCTAGGCTGAGGTCATATTCAACGTTATTCGGTAACCTAGTTTTTGTTTTGTTCATAATCCAATTTCGTTCTCAGATGTGCAAATCTCCAATATTAATGGTAAAATTTGCACTAACTGGATCCGTAAACCTACGTGGTCTGGCAGGTACATAAATTTCTATTCTATTACTTATCGTCTTAAAAAAATCAGTATCATCAACAATTTAGTTCACAGAGCCGTTAAACTTTCCCATTTCTCGTTCCACAAGAAGAATTTAGAAATTGTTTCTCACACACTTAAAATCAATGGGTTTCCAGAAAAACTTGTAAATAAACTAATAGAACAAGGATTAACAAAATTCTTACTCCTTGTCATAATAACGACGGATTAAACAACGTCTTGAACTTAGATCATTCGATTGTTCTACCTTGCAATACACAAATCTCCAGAATTCTTCAAAAATTATACAAGAAACATGATATTAAATTAATTTTCAAACCTGTTAAAGATCCCTTCAATTTGTTTAGAACCCAGGAAGATCCAATTCCGAAATGTAAAATTAATAATGTAGTCTATAAATTAAAATGCTTGGATTGTAAGAAATGTTATATCGGTGAAACCAAACGTTATATTGATGTAAGATTAAGGGCACAGATGAGAGACTGCAACAACAACAAACTCAAAACTGCTCTTTCAAAACATGCAACTTCAAGCAAACACTCCTTTGATTTTGAAAACGTTATTATTCTAGCTAAAGAAGCATACTACCTAGTAAAATCAAATTTTCTGAATATAAATTACCCTTGGTTTTAAAATCATCTGGAAACAGATCAGGCATGATATTTTTACGTATTTTTGGACGCTGAACACGAATCTGACATCAGCTGCCAGACTTAAATATGACTGATTTCATATATGAAATTGGTCTTTTGTATCTTGGAAAATAGAGCTTTTTATATTTAAGCTTTTTCGACACTTCTTATCTTAATCAATAACTATAGCCCACCTATAAACTCGCAAGTAATTATTATTAATTCTTGTAAATTTGCAAAGTATCATACAAATCAGTCACCGCAAAATCATCCTTAGTTTATTTGTTTTAATTGAGCCTATTCGTTGAAAAATAGACAAACTATGAATTTGTTTATAACAATGGTTTCCATCATTATTAATTCTTATAAATTTGCAGAGTGAATATGTTTATAAAAATTTTGAAAATAATTAATAATTCCTGTAAATCTGCAAAGTATCATACAAAACAGTCACCGCAAAAGCATGCCTAGCTTATTTCTTTAATTGACCCTATTCGTTGAAAAATAGACAAACTCTGAATTTGTTTATAAAAATGGTTCCGATTACTATTAATACTTATAAATTTGCAAAGTGAATATTTTTATAAAAATTTTTTAAATAATTATTAAATCTGGTAAATTCGCAAAGTATCATATGAAACAGTCACCGCAAAAGCATGCTTAGTTTATTTGTTTTAATTGAGCTTATTCGTTGAAAAATAGATAAACTCTGGATTTGTTCATGAAAATGGTTTAGATCATTATTCATTTTTATAAATTTGCTGAGTGAAAATTTTTATAGAAATTGTTCAAATAATTATTAACTCTCGTAAATTTGCAAAGTATCATATGAAACAGTCACCGCAAAAGCATACTTAGTTTATTTGTTTTAATTGAGCCTATTCGTTGAAAAATAGACAAACTCTGAATTTGTTTGTAAAAATGGTTCACATCATTATTAATTCTTATAAATTTGCAAAGTGAATATGTTTATAAAACTTGTTTAAATAATCATTAATTCCTGTAAATTTGCGAGTTATGTAACGGAACAACAAAAATGTCCAACACAAAAGCTAATATGGAATTTGAAAGTACTAATCTCCCCATTTCAAACCTACTTGGTTTTTTTGGGGATATCTTTATTTTTCACCAAAATATTGTAATTTGAGACTTTTTATTTTAGCGTTTTAACCCATTAAAGCTGAGGTCTTCAGACTTATACAACGCATTCACTATTGCTGACGGTACAATATTTTTTCTTCAAAACATTATCTCAGGGGTTTTCGAGGATGCCCTTTCTATTGCCGGTGTCAGTTTTTTGTTATAACCCCTAGAAGATCCAATTTATTCCTTCGGGACCATCCCTGGACAATTGTCCGCGACTGCTTATTAATTATTGTAACCATATTGAGCAGAAACCCGTGGTACAGGGACCCTCTATCCGCAACCCGAGGACGCGTTCAGTGGCTTTGTCATAGGCCCTTCGGCTTGATTCCTGAGGAATCAAAACCGAACTAACTGGTAATCAGCTCCATTTCAGGATTATTGCTTGCTTTTGATCTCTCTAGTTTGAACCACGCAATCTAAATTGCTTGTGTTCGCTTTTCCCCAAAAACTGGACCAATAGTTAGTCATGTATTCTAATTAAGGGTCTTGGGTATCGTGGTAGTTATTTTGCTTCACAATTAGCTCACGTTAGAACTTTCTTTCATCTGGCAGAAAGGTTCGATTTGGCTGCAGTCTTGCAGTCTTGTGACGCTGTCTAGCAGTAAGTACATTGAGCCTTCTCTTTTAGGAGTTTATAATCTGATCCAATTCCTTTCTTATAATGAGTCGATCGACATAATTTACATCGCTGCTTCATATTCATTCCACAGCTGCACAATATACAAGAGTTTGCACCTCTAAGACAGTGTTGCATTCAAATGCATAGGTAAAACTTTGCTGTTTAGGTATTTTATTAGTGCACACAGATCCTTTGTGATATACATCTTGGGCAGAGAATGCCTTTGTGTTGGTTCTATATGTATGAACTCTAGTAAAGCACGACCAAAATTCCTTTCAAGGTGCTGTAGTTTTTCTGGGATTTCGCTGTTTAAATCAAAGTTACTAATGTCCGGATGTGGTTCTAGTGGATCCGGTACTTGATATTCATGATCCCTAGTACCTATGCCTCCAGCTTCAATCAGGTCTTCGTCTTCCACACCATCTAGTGGGGCTTCATCAATAGGAGGCTGCTGTTCTACTTCCATTTTGATGAAAGCTATTTTAACAGCCAAAAGCAATCTGCTTACAGATATTGAGCGTTTTTGATCTGCTAAATTTTGTTCCATTATTCTTGTGACTCATACTTTTCCCAATTTTTTTTTGCCAAAAAACAAAGGCGCACAACGTCTCTGTTCATGTGGTATGTCCATTTTAATCTCCTTCTTAGTTGCTGAAACTCTGCTTCTTCCTCTGGTTGATTCAGGCCATCTGCCTCTGGACGATGTGGTGGTACTGGATCATCATCAGTGTGAGCAAGAACATCAATTGCCGCTGCTTCATCGTGTGATGCAGCTTCCTTTAACTGATGTTCATTATCGACGTTTTTGCATCGAGCTCGATCATCGGGGTGATCCAGCGCAACACAATAGCGAAGGGTTGCTAAGATGCCAGGTATGATGTGGTGCCTTGAGATCGTCTTCAGCCGAATTATGTAAAAAGTGCTTCAGATTGCTTGGCATGAACTGGTTGATCAGTGCCAAATTGCAACGCTGCTTTTGTCTGGCCATTCAACTTAAACGCTTTGCCACGAACTTCGGATGCAATCTTTCAATCGCAAGCAGCACTTGTCATGCGTTTGTGAATTAGCTATTTTTATCACTGATTCAGACAACCAAACGCCTCTTGATAATAGAAATCAAATTTCGCGTTCGAAGCTCGATAACATGCAATTATATGAAAGCTTTGCGCATTGCCTAAGCGCTTGGCGCATCGCCCGAACGCTTAGCGCTTATCACTTCTAACGCGATTACATCGCATTGTTCGTCCGTGCAATTCTTTTTCTGCATAAACTTACATGAAAGCAATGCAAAGGGTGGAAAGAAGTCTGATATATTCAACTCCACAGGTAAAAATATGTACCCAAATCTGACCTTTAAATCATCGTAGCGCAAAAACTGTCCATAATTTCAGTTTTTGCTATGAGGATTTTTTGATCAGGAAAGCATAAAGTAAAAAATATCACAAACTTAGAAAATTCCACTAGGACCTTTTTTACCATGTATTTGGTGCGTGGTCCTTTGTCAAGAATTTTCATTAGGTCCATCTATGTTGACACTTTTCATTACTTATTTATAATTTTTATAACAATTTGACAATTAGAAATGGTCTGTGATAAAACGCATAGAGAAAAGTATTACTTACGACCAATGTACCACAAAATACCTGATTCTCGTTTAGAGGGTTTTTTTTTGTGGCATGGCGGAAGGGGTTGGGGGGTCAGAATAGTTAATCAATACATACGTCACATTCGGGGAAGTGATTTTGAGAAGAAATGAGGGGTTTCTCCATGTGTTATTACTGGAGTTGAATTATATCAAAATATGAAAAAAAATCTGCCAGCTGCGCGGGCACATTGTCATCGCGCGCTATGCGCGCGGCTCGCTTCGCTCGCAAGTTTGAGCGCGCCTAGGGCACGCGACTGTTGTTTCTCGCGCTTCGCGCTCGATAATGTATGTAGCTCGGTCTTTGTATTTTCCCAACTTTTAAAACTAAAGGTCCAAGCATCAACAACTATAATTTGGTGATTGTGAATTATCTTTTGTTAAAGCTCCTTCGGCTTTAACGAACACATTCTCATCAGTGTTGGTCACAGTGGGTGTTTCATTACCTGCAGACTTGAGTCATAACGGGTGGTAGTTTTTCCTTTTCTCGCCAGGATTGCGCAAAGGAAAATCCATGCTGAAAAACGCCTTACCCGTTCCTTGCTTCGCTGAATAGTAGAACACATTACTACAACGATGCCATCGACGAAAATTTATTTCTTTTAATTTTGCATGAAAAATATAATTTTTTTCGAAAATATCGAACTTTACCGAGAATCTTTATACTCTTTATAGTATGTATACTGAATGGCCTGAATCTTATTTTTGCGATTCACACTCGATTTCCAGGGCCCTTAAAGCCATCTCCTTACCGCGAGACCCACGGCCACGGCTATCACAAACATAAGATAGGTCTCACAGATAGCCCCCTCTGTCGCCCCTGCAGAAAGGATGATAAGACAGCTATTCATATCCTTTGTCACAGCCCCGCGATCGCCGGGAAGCGTCTGGCACTCACGGGCAGTAACTGCATCATTGATTTTGAAATATCGGCCGGTAGCGTGGCCGTGGTCCTCGCGGTATGGAGATGGCTTTAAGGGCCCTGCGAATCGAGTGTAAATCGCAAAAATAAGATTCAGGCCATTCAGTATACGTACTCTAAAGAGTATAAAGACTCTCGGTAAAGTTCGATTATTTCGAAAAAAATTCTATTTTTCATGCAAAATAGAAAGAAAGAAATCTTCGTCGATAGCATCGTTGTAGTAATGTGTTCTACTATTCAGCGAAGCAGGAAGCAGGTAAGGCAGTTTTTCAGGTCGCATTTTCCTTTGCGCGATCCTAGCGAGAAAAGGAAAAACTACCACCCGTTATGACTCAGGTCTGGAGGTAATAAAACACCCACTGTGACTAAAACTGATTTATTCAGGGCGAACACACCGTATACGAAAACTAGGGACCTCTACCCAAATGAGTGGGTGAATTCCCAAAATGTTGGGTTGGTGTAGGTGGTTGGGGGCAGAGTCTCCAGAACGTGGGATTTTTCGGCCCCCACCACTTTCCCATCTGGAAGACACATGCAAGCGTAGCGTCGGTGGGTCGGCCAGCGTCGTGTAATGCCGAAAATGCACGAGGCTTTCGGCGGTTATTAGGAGGTTTGAGTTGATTTCTGATTGCAAAAATTGACACCTTGAAGAGAGACTTCAAAGCATGTAATGAAGTCTTGAGATATTTAATGATTATGTTTTTCATGAATTATTGTGGAATGTTTTAGACTATCCGATTCTATATGCTACAGCTTAATCTAAGACATGAGAATTAGTTATAATTTTAAGTCAAATACAATTTCATAAATTTAATTTAATTTAATATCAGTTCAAAATACATATAGTCGCAACATTCGGAACGCATTGATCTTAAAGTAGAGATTGCTCAGACATTTTTGTCAAAACTTATGGTAGATGACTCGAATGCTATAAATTATGTCTTCGAAGACATCCGATCTATCGGACAAGAGTGTCGGTTCGGTGGTAAGAACTCCGAAATATGAATATAAACATGAATAACGCAGTTTTTTTTTAAACAAAAATCACACAAGAACAAAGTTTTAAAAAGAAGTCGTGAATAAACTAGCTATCTTGAAGTAATTATAAAATGGTGATATTGCAGAAAGCTGCGACAAGACCTTACATGGTGTTATTTAGACTTGATACTAAAACTAGATTATTTATGTGGCAAACAAGAATTCTCTTTATGCTTGTGAACATTTGAAACTTGATAGTGCTTTCATCAAGATTAAACTTAGAGGTGGAAGTTTCGAAGGAACTGACGTCGAGAATACAACAAAGATATTAGAACAGGCTCTAGTGCACCTGTGTCATGTCTTCTACAAGCTTTGGATACGTACTAGGTAATTTTCTTGAGCTTATTCAAACTTGCAAAATTTTCCTATCAAACTATTACCCATGTGCGTGAAAATTAAAATTTCTTGAATAAAATGTGCCACATCTTTATTCAGTTCGTAGATTTATTAATTACGTTTTTTCGTGATATTCGTAATGCAAAACAATTAGTTTTTGAAAAATGATCTATAGGTTGAATAGAAATAAGTGCACTCTTATTTTAAACGTAAAGTTAATATAAAATATGAATTAGGATGGATATAATTTTAAACTTATTTGAAACGTGTAGAATTTTTCAGATTATGAAGTGAAATGTAAAAAAAAAATGCAAAAACAAATAACGGTCTAATTAACTCACATCAACATATCATAAATTCGTTCCTTATGACCAACTTCACACGGTACCGTATTTCTCCCTCTAACTAACTTCACTGACTTTGGTTAGAGGAACAGAAACGGTACAGTGTGAAGTTGCTTAGAGGGAACGAATTCACGCTTGCAGGATTACATAGTATTCGTCATTTAAGGGTAAATGGTAGTGTATGACGTAATCAACATTTGACCTTGTAATGTTAATTTTGTCCGCCTTCTTATTTTTAAACTAAATAAGTTAGCGTGTCGAAATTTTGGGAGTACTCTACTCGTTTGGGGTGGTTCAATGGACGAAAAACGAACTTAAGGCCCTTGATGTCACCACACGTAAGATCATGTATATGCATAAAAGCTTGCTCTTCTAAAAAAACTCTTCTAAAAATCCACGGAAAGTTTCACAAAAATGTAGAAAAACAGTCCTTGGCGAAGGAGCAAACTTTTGCTTTTCTCAGATCATCAGGTTTTAATTCAGGTACGGAGGGTTTTATTTTCGCATACCAAGACGGTGTCATTTCTACCTTAGCATACCGTGACCACATTCTATGTCAAGAAGTCCCAAGCGATAGGTGCAGATCATGTCATACACACGCTGAGTGCCTAGAACACATACTATTGGGGTGTCCCACCCACGCAGGAACTGCGTATATCTACAGACATAATGCGGCCCTAAGAGTGCTCGATTACCATCTTTGTCGCTCTTACGGTGTTGGCCGCGACCCTGTCCTGCCGAACGCTCCGCGTGCCAAAAATATGCCACGGCACTTGCGAGATGGATGCAGAAAGCTGTCATCCTTGGGTCGCTTTGTGTTCTAAAAACACACGAGGGTTTCGCCGGCCTGTCGTTTGATTTCGTCGTGTCCTGTGATCGACCATCTCATGGTTATGAGACGTGGCCATGAGTGGGATTTACCGCGGTCCTACTGGGACCCGGTGTCATTTTTAGATGGCAGTTGCTCCCAGTGGGACCCTGCGATGATTGTTAACCTTATTTCAATTATACATGAATTGTCGCTGTTTACCTTTTATAAAGAAAGAAAAGAAAAACCGCTGAAGATTATGTTGAGTTTTTTGATTATCTTGGACATTTTTTGTATCTTGTAAATTTGTTGAAAGTTTAAAAAAAATGAAAATGGTAAACAGAGTTTTTTTTTCATTTGATAACGTATTATTTACGGTATTACCTTGAAAATCTCATCTGAAACATAAATTATTTTTGAACGAGTTAATTTAAGAATTTAAAATATAGTTTTCAGTAATTGAATAAAAGTTTCATAAACTTACAGGAAAATTTTCTTGAGATTATGCAATTATTAAACTAAATTTTGTTAAAAATTGTGGTTAGCGACTTTTTGTCGAGTAAAAAACTCATGATAGTTATAACGATACTAATGGCTGATTTAGAGGCTAAGTTATGCATGGTTATATATAAAAAAAAAAAAAAAAACTAAAGGTTAACAACCACCGCAGGGTCCCACTGGGAGCAACTGTCATCTAAAAAATGACATCGGCTAAATAATTTTTTTAAATTTAACAATCGGACGAAGCGCAAAGTCTACGAAATCGCGTATGGGATTGTCACCATCGAAGGCAAACTCATGAATCAACCCGCAATGCTCGCACGGCTTCTTAATGTCCTGTTCAACGATACAACACGAGCAGACTTGTTGAGCTACGCAAAAATTAACCTCATGCTCATTAATAGAATTGTCCCCGTCGAGCGTTTCATTTTGCCGTGTTTCAAAATCATAAAATGTAAATAAAACGGGGTTATTTATCGCGTCATTAGCACCCGAATCGCGCACTGAAAGAACGTATGTCGCGCTACTTCACTCATAGTAATACTCATCGTTACATTGATGTTTTACAACAACTTGTACAGGGCTATAATTATGCACGACATTGCAGTATAGGAATGCGACCATCCGAGGTGACTTTGGAAAATGCAGCACACGCCCAATTAAATACTCACAGAATGTACGGTCGAAAAGCCTTGCCTGGTAAAAAGCCTAAATATAAAGTCTCTGATTACGTACGAATCAGTAGAGAGAACGGCGTCTTTGCGAAACATTATGAAGCTGGATGGGCAAAAGAGATTTTTAAGATAAAACGAGTAATAACAGGTCGTAGACAACCCCCATATGTCTATGAGTTACAAGATCTGGCTGGTGAGGATATAGATGGAGTTTTTTACGGGACAGAACTGTCGGGTGTGAAGAAAGATACTGATATTAATGAGACAGAATTTAAAATTGAACGAGTAATACGTAGTAAGGGGAAAGGTTTAAAAAACCAGTTATTCATCAAGTGGATGGGATATTCTGATAAATTCAACTGTTGGATACCTGCCAGCGATTTAAAAAATTTACAATGAATAACGATCAATGTCACCTAATTTTACCGAGCAATAGCAGTATGAAGTATTTTTCGCATAATACTAGAACATTTCTTCATGTAAGAAACAATTTGTCTGATCGAATGGAAAATCGCATAGCTCTAATGACGAATGTGTCAAGTAGTAGTAGTAGTATCGTTGAAGATAAAAATTAAGAAAATTATGAGAGAAAAATGAAAAAAGCAAAAATTGAGGATGAGGATTGACTTGTTAAATACTAGCTTCCTTACGTTCTTAAAGAGGACTCCGAGTTGTCTGACCCTAATGACAATGCTATTAGAGATAAGTGCACGGGCAGTCGTCATTTCCTCCACGGCTACCTGCGTACCCTTCCCCTTCCAGTGTGCAGCAACACTACCCCTGACTGATCTCGAAAGTTGATCGCAGAAAGGAAAATTTTACTCCAGAAAGAGCCACAATCAATTCGATCGTCATATGAACCGTATATTCTTAACTTGGGGAATAACAACTACTCGTTTGGGAATAACATATATGAATATAATTCATACTTTCTTCAAGCTGAATCTTGATCTGTAATTTACCTAATTATTTGAAAGATAGAGGACGATGTCAGGTATATGTGTCTGAATTCTGCATTTTCAAGTCCTTTTTGATAGTGTATAGGCCGGGAGAGCGTAACTTATTTAAAAAATGTATTGAAATATTAAAATTTTAATAATAATTTCAAGTAAATAAAACTATTAACTTTTAAAGTTAAAATCATAAATTATTTTATATATGTATAAACAAGGAAAAAAATTTACTGTCTTACTGAATTTTTTGTTCAACGTGCTAGTTAATCGGACTTTGATTTTTTGTATATGTACGGTACTGGTCCCATATATAACTCAACAACTATCTTTTAGAACAATATAATGAAAACTGACCTAATATTTGGAGTCTTACATTATCCCGGGGTTAATTAAATCTCCAGCATGTTCCTCTCATGATGGAGAAACTAATATTTTGGCTGAAAATATTAATTTTCAGAAATAAGGGTATGTTTGGATACACTCTAAGAACAGACGAATTCTAAGAAGAAGAGGTTAGATAGCATACGGGTTCTTGAAACACATCTTCAAATTTAACTTTGCGCAGAACTCTGACGCTGACGAATTATTTGTGGAGGTTCGCACGCATTCTAAAATACCTGACTTTATGAACATAAACAATAATTTCCCGATTGAATACAATAGAACGCGTATAAAATAGACTACAAATTGAAAAGTAACGACGACTGCGACGTCGAGAAGAAAGACAGAACATATGACATGTGGGATAGCCACCAGCGACCGCAAGTCGCACGCCAATTTTGTGTATAAATCATTTTAGACGCATTGCATGAATTCCAAGAAAAATACAAAATTACTCACAATAAGAAAATTTAATAATTCGAAATGAATAATAAATTTGGTGCAAATTTCATATATAAAGTATATTCTTTGGAAGTTTGTATATTCTACTTTTTACCAAATTTGGAATTACAATATTAGCCCAAAAATGGATTCTTCGAACATGTATTTATAAATTCACAGTTTATCAAGTAGCGAAATCAATGAATTTCAAATATTCCACTTCACCAAATTTGAAATCATAATATTCTCAAAATGGATTAATGAGTTTTTCTATATCTGCTTTAATCGGTTAAGCCCTTTGTGAAAATAAGAATTGTGTTTTAAATACAATTATAAGCTTTTTTAACTTCCAATTCGGCTTAACTTGACGATTACTAGTGCATTTACCTTATACAGGCTGAATACCAATTTAATTTTTGATTAAAAAAAAAAAGTAATTTGGTTTCTTCACTATTAGGTTTCAGAATTGAAAAATACTTCGTTCAAAACTGGAAAATATTTTTATTCGTATTTTTAATGGACACATCTTTTAGTGCATAAAATGTCTACTTGAAATGTAACTTCCAATACATGAACTGGAAATAAACATCCAATACACTGCATTGTAGTTTTCAAATGCTAGTGTTGTAATGTTACCTTTCATGCATTGCAATTTTACCTCAAATTTATTGAAAGATTTACAATACCGCATAGATTCCCTGTATTGTAATGTTTGTCATTTTACAGTACAAACATTGCAATTTCGCTTGCAGTACCGTGCTTGCAATTTTACATCACGCTTGTATTGTAGAAGAATGGTAGAATCCCAAACATTTTTAACAGTGTATTGTTCATTGTCGACAACGACTCCTATATCTGAGTATAATCAAGCAAGCACTGCCAGATATATGGATCGTTCTAAAGCAAAAATGGTTGAATTTCAAAAGATTTTAATTTTTTAAACAAGCAATCATTTTTTTTATTTAAAACTGAAATATTAAAAATCAAGAGAGTTAACAAGAAAAATTGTTCAATTAAAGCCTTCATTTTAGGGGTTTCAAAGGAAACAATTTAGGAATTAGGCATTGCATATTTAATTAATTTGATTTTGCATTTTAGAAATGTTTCAAATTTTGAGTATTTTAAATACAAAGCCTTGCACAATTTGCACAAGTTGAGGCAATAAGAAAAAAAACTTGTTTTGATAGATCTAGTTTTTTTTTATTTTATACAAGGAGCATTTCGCGGGAGACTGCCCTTATGAAAAAGAAGTATTGGTAAGTAATAGATCTAATGCTTTTTTCGCGAATAAGTATTGGAAATCTAATACATTTTTGCAAAAAAAGTACTGGATCCTATACTTACCTATATACTTTTTTTTCGTACGGCTGAGCCCGGGTAAAAATATTTGGTCTTGATTTTGCCTTGGATAAAGACCAATCCAATACAATTTGAAGTCATTCTGTATGTCTAGCTCGTGAGACGGAGCCAGACTATTTTGGATGTCTTAAGGGTCTCTGAGGGTCATCACGAATTTACGTGACAAAGACCGCATTATTTCTCATAGATTTTTTTTCTATCAGGTTCAATGAGGTCTTTCGTGAAGGGTAGACTTTCATAAGATTGCGGTAATAAAAAGAGTTATAAAAACGGTAAGTATAGATTGCTATTCCAATTGCAAGATTTCATGTTCATACAGTTTCATTCTATGGTTATCACTTTCATAATGCACTCATTTTTGATTACCGCAATCTTATGTAACTTAGTCGTTCACTTAGCTAAAAGTGTTAATGACATTTTACACCTTTTTCACACTAATTTTACTTGACAGCTCGAAGAACTTTTGTCGGTTGCAAAAGCAAATAAACTCGCATAACCTGATAGACATACATTATTTTCAAAAGCTGTCTCACTCGCACTTTTCCTTGCGTGAAAAGAGGACACGTCGCGCTTGCGCACTCGTTAATAAGTGTTTACTACGTACAGGCCTAGCACTTACGGTACCCGTTGCTCCTACCAAATCGCATGCACGGAGATTGGTCTCATTACTCCTTCGTGTTCCCACTTCATTGAATTAGGTATTTTCACTTCAACTACTAGCTAACTTCACTTCGTTGAGTGCTGAGGGGAAACCAATGGACCAAATGCATGAGATTTGATCATTTTTTGACCTATTTTGCTATTATCTTCGTAAAAAATAATTTTTTCTATATAAGTACATCTGAAAAATAGTTTGTATTTTGCAAGAACTATTTAATGGAATAATAAAATGATGATAATTATTATTCATTACGATGATATTACAAAAATAAAGCTGTGTCCCATGCATTAGATCAATTGTTTTCCACTCAGCATTCATCGAACTGAAGTTAGCTGGTAGTTGAAGTGAAAATACCTAACGACCGCACTACCCCAACGCAAGCGCAGAAGGCTAAGGCGCCAAAATTGACGGCACTGTTCCGTCTACACGAGTCTAAACCTCAAGCCGGGAAACATCGGAAATTTTGAAACTGCTCTCGAAATGAGTGATTTATGTGCTTAGATTGCGATTTATGCGCCCAAATAGCAAAATAAGCCATTTATGCACCGGAATAGAAGACTTTATGCGCATAATTGAAAAACTCGAATTATGCGGTATTCGGCTTCGGATTATGCGAAATTATGCGGCCTTAAAATTGGGTCTGATGGTCCCAAAATATGATTAACGATTGATATTTAATCATTCCTACCACTTCTGGAAAATTATGCGATTATGCGCTTGCATAAAGTTCACATCCCTATGCCTAATCTAATTGAAATATAAAAGTGTGCTGATACGTGGATTTCCTGCTACCTTGAAGTCATAATCAATGTCGATGTCAAAAGCTCTTTTGTGAAGGAATTATAATTGGTTGGTTAATAATTATCAACCAATTGATCTTGATCGTCCTGAATTCCTAGGAATTGAAATCATCAGGAGTATGTTCCGCAAAGTCTCCAATTATGAATAATGCGTCAGCGTAGTATCCGATCGTGAGCCAATTTGCTATGTAGAGACAATTAATGGTGTAAATGAAATTTAAATATTGACTTTTGTCTCTAATTTGATCGTTATTCATTTCGCAATATTATTTTATGTCACCGCATTTTTTAAAGTCTTTTGACTATCGTATTCATTTATGAATGACAATGTTTTGCAACATGATGTTTGTGTGAAGATTTTATTTGTCAATGTGCGTTATAATTTGGGGGCGAATATGCTATAGTCATTTTTAAAATGTGACTATTACTCATGCTGTGTTGACAGAATTTTAAATGATAAATACAGTTCCTTTTTACTGACTTAAAGATTGTATAAAAAACATTATTTCATCACATTTCATGCATCAACTCCTCTATTCTCGTTATGTTGAAAAAAAGTATGTGCTTACTCAAAAAAAAAATCAAAAAGTTGAAATTTAAAAAATGTAAGAAAAAATCCGTTACATCTCTTCCTGAGCAATTTCTGCCAAAGAAGCGAGTGGTTAACTGGTGGAAATGCTTTTTTAAAATCGATGAAAAACGCAAAGACCTTACGTTTCGGAATAATAAGATGGATTCGAATTATTGCATTTAGAGTGAAAACGTGATCTATAAAACTCCGTCCAGCCCTGAAACCCGCCTGATTCTCGGGCAGGCAGTTTTCTAATTCAGCCCATCTAGTCAGCCTTGAGGACAGAATTCGGGTAAACATTTTTGCAATAGAATCGATCAAAGCAATTTCTCTGTAGTTTTGAGGATCATCTGTATTACCTTTTGTGAAGAGCATAAAAGTTTGGATGCTAAACCAGTCGGAAGGAACTTTTTCTGATTCCCAAATTCTGTTGAAAAAGCTAACCAGGTGCCGGGTGCCTTATTACTCTCACATGACATTATTCTGTCTTTTACTTTCTTTTCCGAGATGATATAATCCAGTAAAGGGTGGGAATTCATACACCACTTAACACTAACACAAATCTGTTCAGTATACAATGAATCCGCAAAAGCCTGCCAACGTTCGAAACTTATACCTACATTCCAGGGTAGATTCTATAAGCAGATATATGACGTACCTATCGGCTCACCTATTTCCGCTGCGGTATCTGATTCGGTAATGGAAGTCTTAGAACATGAAATTCTCACTCAAAATCAAAATTTCAGCCCACTATTTTTCTATCGTTATGTGGACGGTGTTCTATCTTGCCTCCCTCATAATAAAATAGAAGCTTTTAAGGACCTCTTTAATATATATCACAATAGATTACAGTTTACGATTGAAAATGAGAAAGGAAGAAGTATTTGTTTTTTAGATGTCCATATTTCTAATAATAACGGTCAAATTTATACAAACTGGTTCCGTAAACCTACTTGGTATGGCAGATACACCAATTTCTACTCTTACTTATCCTCCCTGTAAAACTATTATTATCAATAGCCTAGTCGACAGAGCTATTAAACTCTCTCATGGTTCTTTCCACCAAGGGAATTTGGAAATTGTTTCTGACACAGTAAAAATCAATGGCTTTCCAGATAAACTTGCCAGTAAACTAACTAATCAAAGTAGAGTTAATAAATTACTTTCTCCTCGTTGGAGTACTAACGATAAAATAAACAGTGATCTAAACTTAGATCGTTCCATTGTTCTACCTTATAATTCACAAATTTTCAGAATTTTGCAAAAATTATACAAAAAACATGTCAATAAAATCATTTTTAAACCTGTTAAAGATCCTTTTAATTTTTTCAGCAATCAGAAAGATCCGATTCCTAAAAATAAAACTACCAACGTAATCTATAAGATGACATACTTAGATTGTACAAAATGTTATATCGGCGAAACCAACCGGTATATAGATATTTTACATCGTTAAAAATACAAATAATGTTAATTTTAGAACAGACATTGATCATATAAACATCACTTATAATAACCTCATCCAAATTCTCAAGGATATACTTTATTATCAAAACAAAAAATGTAATTCTTTTTTCATGTATGTATCTCTCTCTATTCTTTCTCTCTTATACCAATGTACTGTTCATACATCATAGAAACTATGTCATGCGCAGTAGATACACTCACTGTACCACCCCGACAATGTGCACCAACCTACTGCTTATACCAGGGCTCACCAAGAGGCAGTCCGTGACTGCAAATACTGACAGTGTCAGTCTCGAGACTAGGTCAAACAGGCCCGAGAACTGGCCCTCATAAATCTTGTAATTCGACTGGTCCCTAATCCTTCACGGTAAATTACAGTTTAAAATGAAAAAATGAAATAATACACACAATACTATATATAAATATATATACTGTATATAGATATTATAATGAACCTGTATATTTCGTGACGGCAACGTTGAATTATTTATTTAATATATAAGCTATTGAAAATATTTTCAATGGTATCTCAGCATACTTGGATAGTTTTTACAATTTTTGTAATTTTCAATCGTCAATAGCTTCTAATCTATAAGTTTTTTGTACATTACGTACATAATATTTCTTCCTTATTTTGCCCCATATTTTCAGAAAAAATTGGTTGGAAATAAAAAAAAAATTTGCAAATGAATTGTCTAGACAAAGTTGTTAATAACAATTTGCATCATGATATATCATTATAACATATTCAGCAGATATTTCACATGATATTCTATGAAACAATATTTCAATGTGAAGTAAACAGCTAGAAATATATAGAACAATGATTTTGTGTGTTCAATTTAGAATTTAACGAGATTTTAATGAATGAATTATATTTAGGCAAATATTGGCAAACGTTTTCAAGTTCTTTAGATACCTATGAATATTATTCATCACTTTCAATAAAAATATTGACGGAATATTGCGGTATTCTATAACTTTTCTATAAATGTACTTTTATTTTTTAAAGAAAACTTATGCAATTTTGATGATTTTATATTGATTTAATAACAAATGAAAACTTTATCGAGAATTTGCATTATAGTATGTGCGAAGTACTTACTTTCCTAAGTCGAATCCATTTTTTTTAATAACGATAGATGCAATATGCTCGCATGTAAGCTGTTTCAAAGGTCATTCATGTTTGATACTCGAATATGAATGAAACGCATATCTAACTATGTGTTCACTTATCATTTATCCACCACTGCAGATGAATGATAACAAAAGGGGAACTTCGAATTTTGTAACTTCAATTCTCTATTTATCAAAATATGATAAAGGAAAGACTGATCTAGTAACTTTTTTTTATCACCATGTCTCATTTTTGCATTGACAGGCACCACTGTGCGCCCCTAGAGCGATCGCTGGGGGCCACAGTATGCGGGACGGTGGTGATGGTGAGCTGCGAGATGGTCAGGCAGATCTCACTAATCAAAAATCTGGCCAGCAAGAACATCTGTAGCAGTAAAACATCAACTGTGCCTGCTGCGGATGCAATGGCCAGCGTTAGCTATTTACAGCCAACCACCTCAACAGAAATACCGTGGGAGAACATCAAGTGGGATACCACAATGAATGAGGAATTGGTGCGTCTCTATTATGACACTACTTTCCAACCGAGCAATTCACGCCTACCCCGAAAGGGAAACGGCTTAATGATATAATAATAATAATAATAACTGACAGTTCAACAATACGTCGTCCTTTCAATAGACTATTCGCGTTGTTTTTAGTGCACTTCGCCTTTTCTTCAGCTTTGGCCATAGCCGCAACAGCTTTCAATCTTTTATGAAAAACTTTCTTTTTAATCGATTTTCCTTTAACTAGTAATCGATCTGTCATTTTCAACAAATATCACTTTTTCATTTGCAGTCAAAGAGAAGAACTGTCAAAGTAGATTCCATGAAAAGTGCGACATTGCCGCGTCTACGCTCAGATCTTGAGGAGTTAGTGTGTAGTCGTTTGTATACACAACTTCTCTATTTGTAGTGTACAATCATAGCCAAAAAATTTCTCTCACGTCTAACAGGAAATTAATTAATAAAACATTATACTGGCATAATTATATAATTTTTTACTTTCTTCGATGTAAATAAGCGACATATTATACGTTTAAGGGTTATTAAAACTTATGTCACTCAAACAGTATTATTTGCCGACATGGACTTAGGGCTAACTTTTTGCAGATATCACAGCCGACTTTCCCCAATATGATACATCAATTAATAAAAATTGACGCCAAATGTTTTTCTTAAATTACTTTATGTAACGCAAGTATGTTTTACTCGTTTTTCGTGCGTGGTTTGGAGCAGAAAATTAAGTCGTTGTTGGTGGTGGGGTACTTTACCGGCTTAGGCCGATAATAATATATTGTGTACCTAGAAGTGAAACAGTCTTTTTATCCCAGCGTGAGTTTTGCAAACGCGCGAGGATGAAAAGTCGTTTCACTCCTTGGTACAAACGATACTTTATGCACTCTCTAAATTTGAATTAGTAGAAATTTTACTAATTCATTCAGTACACTTTATTTTAATTGATGAATCAGTTATTTTCAGAAGTTTACTAATTTTAACAGTAAAAATACCATAACTGAAGTTAATCAGTTATACCGTAACTGCAGTGAATCAATTATAGACTTAGAGTAAATTGATAGAGGAACAAGTTTTGAACCAAGCTTTGTTTATACTCTTATATTATTTATAATAATAAAGTGTATTTTGGAATTTTTATTTTAATAAATGAATAGGAAATTATTACATGTGTAAACAATTTTCAAACTTTGAACAATTTCACATTCAAAAATGGTGCGCAAATATATTTGGAACATAACCTCTTAAAATTAACTGATTTCTCGTTCCCAAGGACCCTGAGCTTGTGGATATAAGTGTTATTAGACATCTTAACACTGGAGAGACCTATACATACCTGGTCGTGCCTCAAAGCCGCATTCAGGACGTAACATCACTAAAGGAGTCTCTTCGAAGCAGATACAAGAATCTTCTGCGACAGATTTGGTCTGTTCCGCGATTATACATTTCACGCCGTCAAAGCGGACGCGGACTTCTGAATTTTCAATGTCTTCATAACTGAATTGTTCTAAGTATAGCTTACATTGTTGCCAATGGCAGAGATCCTCTCCTACAAAGGGTCAGAAACTACGAGATGATTGGTGAAGGAGCGTTCCTCTACAAAGCCGCGGAGCAAGCGGCCGAGCCATTTGGCCTCAATTTTAACATCAGACGTGAGGAAAGTGCATTACTCCATCTAGATGCTTCACTTCTGAAAGCCGAAGTGAAGGAAGTAGAAGTTCAAAAATTGCATCAAGAGCTACTCGACAAGAAAATGCACGGAAATTTTCACAGGAATATAGAAAAATAGTCCTTGTCGAAGGAGCAAACTTTTGCTTTCCTCAGATCATCAGGGCTTAATTCGGATACAGAGGGTTTAATTTTCGCATGCCAGGACGGTGTCGTTTCCACCTTAAAATGCCGTGACCGTATTTTATGTCAAGAAGTTCCCAGCGATATGTGCAGAGCGTGTCATGCACACGCTGAGTACCTAGAACAGATACTATCGGGGTATCCCACCCACGCAGGAACAATGTATATCTACAGACATAATGCGGCCCTAAGAGTGCTTTATTACCATCTTTGTCGCTCTTGTGGTGTTGGCCGCGACCCTGTCCTGCCGAACGCTCCAAGGGAGATAGAGTTAATTGTCCAAAACGAGAAGTATCAAATTTCCTGGAACTACGATTTTCGGACAGCAGTCTCCGTTACACACTCGAGGCCTGACATTGTTCTCCTAGACTTCGAGAAACGAACTATATTCGTGATCGAATTCTCGGCTCTTTCCGAACACAACATCACTGCCAAGGAGAAAGAAAAGGAGGAAAGGTATCAAGACCTTAAAACGGAGCTGCAACGACTGTATCCTTGTGATAGGTGCTCTCGGAGGTGCGAAACTATCACTGGTTCGTAACCTTAAAGTCATACCCGCATGTCAAAAATATGGCACGGCACTAGCGAGATGGATGCAGAAAGCTGTCATCCTTGGGTCGCTTCGTGTCCTCAAAACACACGAGGGTTTCGCCGGCCTGTCAATAAAGATATCCTAATAAATCCAAGTAGGTTTGAAAGGGGAAGATTAGTACTTTCAAATTCCATATTAGCTTTTGTAGTAGACATTTTTCTTGTTCGGTTACATAACATCAAAAACAGATAAAAACGCGTTTTTTGCACTTTTAGGTTAAGATATCTTGAAAACCTGACGTACAGGAGCAATTTTGAGCTCGGATTCGGATTCAACGCATCAAAATCCTTCGGGGATGTTAGGTCTGGTCTCTAGCTTTAAAATTTGTCGGCCTGTGTTATTATATTCTCATCCAGAGAAGATATTAGATTTGTGCAAAATTTGACCCCCGCGATTTTTGTTAAATGTCCACATTTTGAGACCCTCTGAACCCGAAAAACAGGTTTTTACGAATGTGTCTGACTGTGTGTACGTGTGTATGTATGTTGCGTGTATACATACAGTCGGGAATTGGCAGATGGGAACATACAAACTCCTATTTACATAATTTTTAAAACAAATATCGAGCGCAAACCGCGAGTTTCTTGATGAGAATGTATTCCCTGAGGTCGATAGAACATTAAGTAAATTAGTTCTTCTTTTTATGTAAAACTGACATGATTAAACCATAAGCAGGTCATAACAATAGCGAGCACACGAAGTGTAAAAACCTAGAGGAACCAAGCTTGAAGCATCAGGCAAGTGTGTCCGAGCGCGTAGCGCGAGATGGATACCTAATAGAGCGCGAAGCGCGAGATCCAACAGGTGCGCGCCCCAGGCGCGCTCAAACTTGCAAACGAAGCGAGTCCAAAGCGTTTGTCAAAAAATGGTCTTATTTTTAATGTTATTTTTCACGATTAAAACAAAAACTACGCGTTCTATCAAGAAGTGGTTAATAAAAAAATTTAATCTTTTTCGGGAGAATAATTTTTATCGGTTAATCTTTTTTCTATTTTGCATAGTTTGACCGCAAAATGGAATTCTTTATTTTTCGTTATTTTTTGTGCGATCAAAATTGGAATTTTCTATTTTTCGACAAAATGCAAAAATTTGTTATGACAATCTTCTAGGGCATATTGTTGACAGAATACGAGTACTATCTAACGCTAGGAGAAGTCTAGAGCCGAGAGAGAGGTGGGTCAGAGAAAATCAACAGTTTTTGTCTGACTCAAATCAACTCTTCCAAGACCCTCCAGTTACTTTCGTCCACCCGCCCACACCAGAGGAGGTCGAGGCATTTTGGAGAGAAGTCTACGAAGTCCAGCATCCACTGAAAGAAAAAAAATTCTATTTCCATTTTCGATTTTATTTTTATTGAATTCCGAGTAGAAAATTACCTTAAATTGCAGCTCTTGATTGGACTATGTCCCTTATGTAACGGTCTCTTGTTTCAGCAATAAAATACAACATGTTTCCGATGCACCGAATACAAAATGGATCAAATTCAAATTGAAAAAAAACTTACATCAATTTTTAATTTTTGATATATTTTGAATATCAGATAGGTACTTCCATAAATTATTTAGGCATATAGTTCTACATATACAAAAAAATTGGTGACTGGTCGAATTAATTTTTTTATAGGTTTTACGCGTAGATTGAAATTTTTTCCATTTCCAACATGCTTGAGGAGGTGAAAGATATTATTCGATTAGAAATTTTTTTAACAAATTATTCAGCTCATCAAGAACTAACAATTTCTTTCTATCAGAAATTAATGGCATGAAATTTTTTTTTTTTTGCACATCCTAATCTATATATCAATTTTATTGAAAAGGATTCATGCCCCTATTTTCGAAAGCATCACCCTATTACCCTTGTTTTGCTAGCATTTTATGGAAAAACTGTTTGACACGTCATCTAATTCCATTTTTCTTTCTAGGCTCATTGTCCAGATGTACGATCCATCAGGCAGCAACATCCAACACGATGCCGCAAAGGCAAAGATTTCTCCCGTCTCCAATTCAAATCGATTCAAGACCTTTCGGCTCCAGATGCTATCCAAAACACTCAGAAGAACGATAAACTACAAGAAAATGCAGGATCTGAGCCTGATGCTCAAAAACTTGGATGGAAACTGTTGCCCTGCTACGGTTATCAAAAAGAATGACGGATGAGCTTTTTGTAAACCCCATAGACTACGGATAAATCAGTAAACGAAAAGGCTTTTCTCAAGGGATGTTTAGAAATCAGTTCAACTTTAAACCAAGAAAAAAAAATATATATATAAATTCAATGGTTGCAGTACAGATTTAGATAACCAAAATTTTTACCGAAAATGATTTTTTTGCATAACAAAATACCTTAAAACTCAAGTGCACATTGCTTTAAAACGATTTGTTTGAAATCTTATTCTTATTGAAGAAATAACAAAATTTACGAATTGAAACTAGATAACTGACTTTTCTTCTTTTTTTTATATCCTAACACGATTTTAACGGATTTAATGAGTTTGTCATGATTTTAAGGATATATCATCAGATCTAATGAAATGTCTCGTTTTTCAAATTTATATTAATAGAGTCATTTGAGTGACTTCAGTGAACTGTTACCTCATCACAATTCCCTTAGTTATGAAACTTTTTTAAAAGAAACGATTGAGACTATTCAACAGATACTCATAGTTACGAAATCTCTCTAAACACATAAGGGCGAGGGGGTTCGGAAAAGCAATTCCCGCCCATAATGGCAGCTGAAATTCCACCATTGTGATAGGGCTCATGAATGATTATATAGGTAAGTAAGGAAAAATACTCATAGCGACGCAATTTCTCTAACATGATAAGGGCCAAGGGGGTCGGAGAAGAAATTTCTACCCACAGTGGCAAATAAAATTCCTCCATATTTAAAGGGCTCAGGAATGATTATATAGGTAATTGAAAAAAAATACTGAAAGCGACGCAATTTCTCTAAAAAGATAAGGGCCAGTGGGTTTAGAGATGCAATACCTGCCCATAGAGTCATATGAAATTCCTCCATTATAATAGGGCTCAGGAATGGTTATATAGGTAATTAACAGAAAATACTTATAGTTACGCAATTTCTCTAGAAACATAAAGGCTAAGGGGGTGGGAGAAGCAATTCCTGCCCATAAAGGCAGACGAAATTCCTCCATAGTGACAGGGCTCAGGGATGATCATATAGGAAATTAAGAAATAATACTCATAGAGACGCAATCTCTCTACAAAGATAAGGGCCACGGGGTTCGGAAAAGCAATTCCTGCCCGTGGTGGCAGATGAAATTTCTCCATATTGATGGGGCTCAGGGATGATTCTATAGGTAATTAAATAAAAATACCCATAGCGACGGAATTTCTCCAGGAAGGTAAGGGCCAAAAAGGTCGGAGAAGCAATTTCTGCCCATAGTGGCAGAAAAAATTCTTCCATAGTGATAAGGCTCACAGATGATGGTATAAGTTGAGAAAAAATACTCATAAAGACGAAATTTCTCTAAAAAGGTAAGGGCCGAGGAAGTCGGAGAAGCAATTCCTGCCCATAGCCGCAGATGAAATTTCTCCATAATGATAGGCCTCGTGGATTATTCTATAGGTAATGATGAGAAAATAGTCATAGCGACGCAATTTCTCTAGAACGATAAGGGCCAAGGTGGTCGGCAAAGCAATTCCGCCCCATAACAGCACATGAAATTCCTCCATTGTGATAGGGCTCAGGTATGATTCTTTCCCATATATCAACTAGCGTCTCCCCTGCACCACATTCTTTGAGGATTATCTCGTTTCGGACTTTGTCCATCAGTGTTTTCCCGCACATTATGCGGTCTCGAGGCGTTTGCAATGTTGCAAACAATCACACAGTTAGTACGTAAGTTTGTCATGCCTGAGAGCCTGTCTCGAAGCGTTATCAATGTTGCAAGCAATCCCTTAGCAGTATGGTTTCAATGCCTGAGAGCCTGTCTCCAGACGCTTGCAATGTTGAGAACAATCACACAGTCAGTGAGTCAGTTTGTCCTACTTGAGAGCCTGTCTTGTGGCGTTCGGAATGTTGCAAACAATCCATCAGCAGTGTGGTTGTCATGCCTGAGAGCCTGCCTCGAGACGTTTGCAATGTTAAAAACAATCACACAGTCAGTGAGTCAGTTTGTCCTGCCTGAGAGACTGTTTTGCGGCTTTCGCAATGTTGCAAACAATCCATTAGCAGTATGTTTGTCATGCCTGAGGGCCTGTCTCCAGACGCTTGCAATGTTGAGAACAATCACACAGTCAGTGAGTCAGTTTGTCCTACTTGAGAGCCTGTTTTTCGGTATTCGCAATATTGCAAACAATCTATCAGCAGTATGTTCGTCAAGCCTGAGAGCCTGGCCCGAGACGTTTGCAATGTTAAAAACAATCACACAGTCAGTGAGTCAGTTTGTCCTGCCTTTGAGCCTTTCTCGGCGCGTTCGCAAGTTTGCAAACAGTCTATCAGCAGTATGGTTGACATGCCTGAAACCTGTCTCGATACATTTGCAACGTTGAGAACAATTACACAGTCAGTGATTGAGTTTGTCATGTCTGAGATCCTATCTCGAGGCGTTTGCAATGTTGCAAAGACTTCATCAATAATATGTCTGTCCTGCCTGAGAGCCTGTCTTGAGACGTTTGCAATGTTTTGTACAATCACAAAATCAGTGAGTCAGTTTTGTCATGCCTGACTGCCTGTCTCGAGGCCTTCGCAATGTTGCAAACAATCCGTCAGCCGTATGGTTGGCATGCCTGAGAGCCTGTCTTGATACGTTTTCAACGTCGAGATTGATCACACAGTCAGTGAGTCTGTTTGTCCCGCCTGAGAGAATGTCTCGAGGCGTTCGCAATGTTGCAAACAATCCATCAGCAGCATAGTTTTAATGCCTGATAGCCGGCTTCAAGACCTTTGCAATGTTGACAACAATCACACAGTCAGTGAGTCAGTATATCATGCCTGAGAGCCTGTTTCGAGGCGTTCGCAATGTCGCAAGCAATCCATCAGCAGTATGGTTGGCATGCCTGAGAGCCCGTCTCGAGACGTTTGCAATGGTGAGAACAATCACAAAATACGTTTTCTTAATTATTAGACACAGTCCTAACTTTTGTAGAAAGTTCGTCTTTTTGTTTGAAAATGTGTCCTTTTCTGTAAAAAGTTCACCTACTTTGTTCAAAGGAATTTTTTGGTTGCAAATTAATATATTCGGGCTAAAAGTTTAACTGTTTTGTAGAAAATGCGTCTCTTTGTTTGAAAATACATGTATTTTGTTGGAATTCGTCTTTTATGGTAGAAAACGGATCCTGATGTGTAATTACTTTTTAGATCTTGCTTGAAAACATAAATAATAATTTGGAAAATTTAGATTGACCTGAATTTTAAAGCACCCGAAAGTTTGAAGTTGAGAAATAATGCAACATTTAAAAATTCCACATTAACAAATACTATTCAGGATGGCCATGAGTCAGAGAAAACCTGGAAATCAGGAAAAAGTCAGGGCATTGGATTGAGCAGGGAAAGTCAGGGAATTTATATAAGAGCCACTTCAAATAACTGAAATTACTTTTCTGTGAAAGATTACAATTTTTGTGGAAAATTCATCTCTTTGTTTGAGAATTTAACTATTCTGTCGAAAATAAATTTTTTTGCTAAAACTTAATATTTTATGGTTGAATATTCAATTTTTGTACAAAAAATTTGTATTTTAGCTTGAAGGTTCAACAATTCAGGTGAACTTCTTTTTTACTTTCAGGACTGAAAAATCTTCATTTATTGAAAATTCATCTTTTTGGTTTTAAAATTAATTTTTCTCGAATAAAATTTCATTTTTTTGTTGAAAAGCAAATTTCATACACGTTTTTATTTAAAATTCATCTCTTTGGGTAAATAATTATTTGAATAATTATTTTGGTGAAAATTAAGGTTCACCATACGACAAAATGTCATAAAAGTAAAAAGTTTTATATTGTGGCAGAGATAAATATAAATAAGAAGTCTTTTTTTTTAATCAGGCACGAGGGAAATGAGTATCAATTTGAGCGCTTAAGAAAGTATTTTTACTTTCAAAGCTTTCTTGCTCTCTGAATAAAAATTGGTAAAATTTAAATAAAATTGCTAGTGGAATTCAACAGATTCGATTGACGAAAAGTAAGCCACTAAAAATTAGTAGAAAAATTACGAATTCGTGTATTCAAGATATATCCTAATTTGAAAGTGGAAAACTAATTGTTTGGTAAAAAAAATATTGAGGACTGCATATAATAATTTTAAAAAAGTTGAGGATCTTTAGGCGCTACTTTTCAACAGAGTTTTGTTTTCTCACTATGTGTGGATGTACCTTCAAGCTTTCCAGCAGACAGATGATAAGTCTATGAGAGGTTGAATCGAAAGCTTTCCGGTAGTCAATCCAGGCCACTGACAGGACGCGTTGATGGACTGCAGCATCTTTACAGACACACCTGTCAATTAGCAGGCTCTCGTGACAGCCTGCTACATCTTTCTTCGAGCATACTCTGAGAGGTCGCCCGGTATCCCAGAGTCACCCTGTAAGACACCTCACCCAGGTGCCATCTGCGTCACGAGAATAACCACCACCCTGAACTTTTACAGCGGAGTCGAAAATCGTAGTAGTGGAAGCGACAAACCTGCTATTTGAGTAAAAATCATGAAATTTCTCCTCCCAATTACATTAATATAGCCAAATTGTAAACATTTTAATGCGATGATAAATTAATTTCTTCACAAATCTATTACTGAAATTTTAAATTTAGACCTCAGATTCGTAATAAGCGACCCCAAAAAGCCTCAAGTAACCATTTTTAGCCAAAAAAGAGCAGGGTTCGAAGGATGCAGGCCTAATGACTGTCAACCATGTGACAATCGTCTTTACACATCCCTCGGAACGAGCCTTCGGTCATCCACAGCGACTCTGTCTCAGGCACCTGAATTTCTTTCTCGACACCTCCACAAAGTGCATTTCAGACAGTGCTAGTTGCACCTGTCTCATGATGTTTCCAATTTCGACCTCGGAAATAAGGTGACATCACTCAATAGAGCGACACTGGTCACCTAGATGTTCTTCGGTCACTCTTGGATCCATGGTATGGAAGCCTAGCAAGAGACGATGCTGCTCTTTCCCAACATGCTCCGCTCGCAAGCAGGCCCGAAAGTTTTATCTGACTACGTCACCATTCATCTTTGACGTCCATCTCATCCGTTTTCTAGTTTGTATACTCTCTGCTTGTTGGCAAAGCGCGGTCTCAATCTCAGATCTGATCCGGTGGACGGTTCTTCTGGACGGTTATCTTTAATTATTTTACGTATTCTCCGACTCATATAATTTTGCTGTCGCAGTCTGAAACTCCAGGGATTTCTTCACAAATTTTTCGCAAAAGTTCATTCCGTCAAGTGAAGTGGTAGTCGCTTGCGTTAAAATTGGCAGCGCATCAAATACCCATCATGACGAAGTTCGAATTTAAGGCGCATCCTCAGGCTTGAATTTCAGCCCATGTATTACATAACAGCAGTTTCCTCCTACACGGATGAATGGTTCGATGTAATATTTTTGAGACCTATACATACCTGGGCGTGCCTGAAAGCCGCATTCAGGACGTGACATCAGTAAAGGAGTCTCTCCGAAGCAGGTACAGGCATCTTCTTCGACAGATTTGGTCATCCAATCTGTCGGGGTTGAACAAGGTCTCTGCGACTAACATGCTTGCCCTTCAAATTTGTGATGTAAGAATTACTCTAAAAGAAGAACAATTTTGGAAACAAATATTGTCTCTCCAAACTTGGTTATACTCAACAAATAAACCTGAACTTCTTAACATTAATTGTCCAAGCAAGAAGACAGAAAGAGAATACATCTCGGGTTCCGGAATACTATAACTAGGTAATGGATGCATCGCAAGAACCAAAGAAGCGATGCTAACTAGAATTGCAATAAATAAAAACAAGGAAGAATACGTTTATAGTCCAGAGTTTTTATTAAACTTGACTAATATCTCTTATGTCATATCAAACTTCCCAAAGTCCATAGCAGCAGAAGACCACGATCTACAAATACAAACAATCAAAAACTGGAAGGATTTTCAAAGTGGAAAATCACTGGAAGAAATCGAGAATCAACTTTCAGACTTAGAAACTCAACAACGATACCACAAAACAAAATATCATACCATAATTGGAACAGCATCGGGTTTCACAATAACAATATTACTGATGATAACATATTGTGGAAGAAGGATATGCCGAAAGTACTCAGTTACTCAAAGAAAGCAACCAAACAACTCCGACACTGAAATAAAATTAATGCCTGCACGTACCAATGAAACAACATGCAGCAGCTCAAAGACAGAATCAACACAACAGGCGTGCGCAACAGTAACCAGCGTCCGAGTAGCCTAAAGAAAAAAACCTACTCCAACCTTTCATCGAGGACGACGAACGAATTTAAGGAGGGAGGACAGGGAAAGCAATTGCATTTTTTTCCCCCAAATCTTTGGAAAAAAAGTGTTTCTGACAAGATACCCCTATTCATCACGAAAAGATTCGCAGCTGCACAGTAGAATAAGCAGTAAGTGTCAAGCATGACGTCACATTTCATTATGGCTGTCTCATGTGTGCAACGATATCTGAAAACAATGAGACTCCGCCGGCAGCAAGATAACACACCGACAAGATGGTGAGCGAGCGACTACAAGGCAGAACTATACTACGACTACACTTGATGAAGACATCATCCCATTCTGGTCGACCCACGTACGGAATACAATCCGACCACGATAAGCCGCAGTGGACTGTCGCCGAGAAGTATAAAGCAGCGGAGGAGGCTGCTGAAACACTCGGCCTTGACTTCAATATCAGGGATGAGCAAAATGCATCGAATCTCATCCATCTCGAGTACTCACTCCTGAAGGCCCGGATTAAGAAAGCACATGAGAAAAACTTCCACGAACAGCTCCTTGACAAGAAGATGCACGGTATCTTTCACAGAAATGTGGAGTATTTGTCGATGTGGTATGAGCTAACATTTTCTTTCCTTAAATTACCTACATTGAAGTCGGGCACGGAGGGTTTCATATTGGCATGTCAAGACGGTGTCACTTCCACTCTAGCATACCGTCGCTACATTTTGGGCCAAGACATTCCCGATGATAGCTTCAGAGCATGTCATGGACGCACCGATCATCTAGGACACATACTATCTAGTTGTCCAACTCACGCGGGAACGATCTACATCGAAAGGCACAATGTGGCACTAAGAGTGCTTTATTACCATCACTGTCACCCTTATGGCATGAGCCCAAATACCGCTCCGCTAAACGCTCCTAGGAAAGTAGAGTCAATTGTCGAGAATGAGAGGTGCCGGATATACTGGAACTTCATATTCTCGACAATTGTTTCTGTTGCACTCTCGAGGCCTGACATAGTTCTTCTTGACTTCCATAGGATCAGAGATTCCACATTTATATCCCAATGGTGGGGTGTCCGATTGCAATGATCAAAGTTCTAGAACTTCTAATAATATTATTTTTTCTGTTTGTTTGAAATCCTAGTATAACAAATTTCGGTTTCTCTAATTGTGTTGAACTTTTTACTGTTCAAACATGGTTTGAAGTAGTTGGAAGCATAGGATATTTATACAGTTTCCAAGTTCGAAAAATTATTGGAATAGCTGGATCTTTTTCAGTATTTTGCAGACACTGACATTTTCGTGAATCTGACAGTCTCAGTCTGGGTAATAACTACTCTTTTTTATTGATTCCATTTTCATACTGCTCAATGCGGGCTGCTTGCAAGATGGATTTTGCATCACTTTTTGATCTTGTCAAAATAATTTTATGCTTACCATTGACAATGATTTTGTGATAATCTTCAGCAAAACTAAATATCATGCTAAGCTGTATGGCTAAATCAAAATAACCAGTAGCAAAGGTTAGTTATTGACGATAATCATTTATTTCGAACCAACCAGTATTCTGCATGTAACGTGATTGCCCAGGATTTAGAGATACATAATTTTTCATGAGACTAGTGAGACCAACATTTTTATTTCTATCGAAAAGATGAACTGTCAACAACAACAAAAATAGTCAACTTCTCAACCAAAAAGAAATGAACTTTCAACGAAAAATAGTTGCATTTTCTTATTGGATTCTATCAATTTATTTCGCATTTAAGTGGAAAAGGGGGGAAAGCAGAAAACGAGGAAAGACTGTGAAGCCTGTGATCAATAAATAGGAATTTCGATAATTTTAAGAATCTTACCTTTGGCGTGAGTAAGAAATACTGAGAACTGTCATTCCTGCCAGTGATATTGACAATCAACTCAAAAATTCTTCTCTCGTTAACAGCATCCATTCCCTGAAAAAAATGCAAAAACAAATTATAACAAAATAATAGCACAACAGAAAAATGCAATATATCAAAAAATAAAATTGCAACATACCTGATTAATTTCATCGACACAGCGGAAAGGAACTCTCGATAATTCCTGTAAAGAAATCATATAAACTGCAGTTGTAACAGCTCTTTCTCCTCCACTTTGATGGTGTCTCGTCAACTCTTGAAGTTTATCCGCATCCCTGAACTTCACCCTGATTTTCATTCCGTACTTATCAAAGTCCATCTGCATTTAAGAAAAAAATCTTAGCTTTCACACAAACATTAATTTAAATTAAAGTTAATTAAATTTAAATCATATTTTAAAACTTACAATATTCTCGTCATGTGTAAGAGAAACTTCTCCAGCGCACTTCATCTCAGAAAAGTAACGACTGAAGTTCTCGTTGATCCTGTCCACGAGTTGTTCTATCAGAGGCATCCACAAATTGCGAAGTGTTTCCGTCTCGGTTGTAATTGTTGCCAGCTCATTAGTCTTCGTTGCCAGGACTCCTCTCAATTCCTCCACTTCCTTCTGCACTTTCTCGAACTCTTGAAGAATCTATTGAAACACACAAGAAAATGCTCTCAAAACAGAGAAAAAAGGGTAATTTCGATAAAAATAATTGAATTTTCAAGCTAAAAAGTCGAATATCTTCGAAGATAGTTGAATTTTCAACCAAAACGATAACTTTTCTACCAGAATATAAATTTTCAATCCAAAAGGACGAATTTTCTACCCAAAAAGAAGAATGTTCAACAAAAAAGATGAGATTTTAATAAAATAGTTAAATTTTCAATTGAAAAGAATTACCTTTCAATCCAAAAAAGATTACTTTTCTACCAAAAGATAAATTTTCAATCCAAAAGGACGAATTTTCTACCCAAAAAGAAGAATGTTCAACAAAAAAGATGAGATTTTAATAATAAATATTTTCAAATACTAAATATTTTCAGTTTTCAATTTTTATATTGCATATGATCTGAAACAATAATAATTATCTTGTTGTTTGAATGCAAAATTATTGGTTTTCTTATATGTACAAATTTGATGACTGAAGATATATGAAACAAAAATTATTTTCTACATGCAAATACCAAATATTTTCAAATAAGAGGTATTTTGAGTTTCCAATTTTTATATTACATATGATCTGAAACAGTAATAATAATCTATCTTTTTTGAGTGCGAAATTATTAGTGTTCACGTATGTACAAATTTGATGACTGAAGAAATATGAAACAAAAATTATTTTATGTATGCAAATACTGCAAATTTTCTAATACTAAGTATTTTAAACTAATAAATATTTTCAGTATTCAATTTTTATATAACATATGGTCTGAAACAGTAATAATTTTCTATCTTGTTTGAATGCGAAATTATTGGTGTTCACATATGTACAAATCTGATGACTGAAGATATATGGAACAAAAATTATTTTATAAATTCAAATATTGAAAATTTTCAAATACTAAATATTTTCAAATAATAAATCATTTCAATTTTTATATTACATATGATCTGACACATTAATTATTATGTATCTTGTTTGAATGTGAAATTATTAGTATTCACGTATTTACAAATTTTATAACTGAAGAAATATGGAACAAAAATTATTTTCTACATGCAAATATGTAATATTTTCAATTACTGAATATTTTCAAATAATAACTATTTTCAGTTTTCAAGTTTTATGTTACATATGATCTGGAACAGTAATAATTATCTATCTTGTTTGAATGCGAAATTATTGGTGTTCACGTATCTAAAAATTTGACGACTGAAGAAATATGGAACCAGAA
The DNA here is from genome assembly GCA_011634705.1 of Andricus grossulariae. Taxonomy (NCBI): domain Eukaryota; kingdom Metazoa; phylum Arthropoda; class Insecta; order Hymenoptera; family Cynipidae; genus Andricus; species Andricus grossulariae. The sequence continues at coordinate 197,170,905 of JAABKJ010075445.1, read as the reverse complement.
TTATTTTATAGATGCAAATACTGAATATTTTCATATACCAAATATTTTCAAATAATAGATATTTTCAGTTTTCAATTTTTATATTACATATGATCTGAAACAGTAATAATAATCTATCTTGTTTGAATGCGAAATAATTTGTGTACACGTAGGTACAAATTTGATGACTGAAGAAATATGGAACAAAAATTATTTTATGAATGCAAGTACTGAATATTTTCAAATACTAAATATTTTCAGAAAATAAATATTTTCAGTTTTCAATTTTTATATTAAATATGATCTGAAAGAGTAATAATTATCTATCTGGTTTGAATGCGAAATTATTAGTGTTCACGTATGTACAAATTTGATGACTGAAGAAATAAATGCGTTCGATGCTTTCGCGCAAGACCACGGGGGGTTGATTACGTCATGGGTGATTTGCCACAAGAACGCGTGTCTTGTTGTCGTCCTTTCCTTAATGTAGGTGTTGACTACTGTGGTCCATTTTATATTAAGGAAAAACGATTTCGAAATCGCAACAAGCTCAAGGTCTATGTTGCTATTTTTGTTTGTTTAAGCACCAAAGCAGTGCACGTAGAACTCGTCAGCGATCTGACCACAGAAGCCTTTATCGCGTCTTTGAAAAGACTTTTTTCTAGAAGGGGAATATCACGGAATATCCACTCAGATAACGCAACGAATTTTGTTGGTGCTAATCGCGAACTCGTTAAACTTTACAAACTTTTTCAATCGGAAGAGCACAATAAAACGGTAAAGGAATTTTTGAATCAGCAGAAAATTAATTGGAAGTTCATCCCTCCCAGGTCACCACACTTTGGCGGTCTCTGGGAGGCTGCTGTAAAGTCGTTTAAACACCATCTCACTCGCACAATAGGTGACGCATTATTGACTTTCGAGCAACTAGAGACTTGTATAGTAGAAATTGAAGCCATCTTGAATTCTCGCCCGCTGTCTCCTATGTCTTCCGATCCCAATGACCTGCAACCCTTGACTCCTGGTCATTTCCTAATTGGTGGTCCACTAATTAGCTTCCCTCAGCTGGACTTCAAGGATATGACGTCTAATCGCTTGTCAGCATGGCAGCACGCTCAAAGGTTGCGCCATCATTTTTGGAACCGATGGCAGAAGGAATATCTGCAACAACTAACGGTTCGCAGCAAATGGAACTCTAGCTCCAGCCAACTAATCAAACTGGGAACTATGGTTGTTATTAAGGAAGACAATCTCGCACCTCTTCAGTGGAAACTCGGGCGCATTGTCGCTACTCACCCTGGTCCAGATGGCATCGTCCGAGTAGCTACTGTGAAAACCGACACGGGAGAGTACAAGCGTTGTATTAAGAAACTCTGTCCTCTTCCGGTCGAATCACTATCTCGCACCAACGGAGAAGAAGACAACCTCCACAACGAGTCACCTTAGTTTTAAATTACTTGTTTTATGTAACTCCCAGACTAAGGGAATACCTTTATGTGGCAAATTCAGCTATCTGCAACTTTATTTTTTTTGAACGTATTCGTTCAAAAGGGGCCGGCATGTTCCGTCGGAACAAATTTATTATATTTTCGTTAGGTTTGTCGAAAAAATGAAATTTAAATTATTTTCAGGATGATGTCATACCACGCTCTGGCAGCATAAGTTGCTCTTGCGACAAAAACTCCCTGATAAATAACTTTCAAAGTATTGCAATCTAAACCCCACTTGCTTCCTGCAAGTCTAACAAGTTTGTGAAAGAGGCCTCTCAGCGACTCCGACAATATTTCGCAATGGGTCTGCACCTTCATTTTCTCTCCGTAGCTGACTCCCAGTAGTTTAAAGCTCTTTACGTACTTAATTGTCTTTCCGTTCAGTTTGATTACCGGCCGATGCTTTTCCGAACAATTGCTAGTCTTCTTATTTCGACTGCGCATACTCATCTTATCCTTTCGTACGCGTCCCTCTTTCATCATGCTTGCTAACTGGCTAAACGGCTTCAGAGACCTTGGTATATATTTGACGTACATGATTGCCGTATTGGACTCGGAAAGCTGCAATCCCGCTGACCCGCACCAATCCCTTATCAAATTTACGATCTTCTGTCCCAGTTTCTCCAGGGCCGATCTTGTTTTATCAGCTATAAGTACAGATAAATCGTCAGCGTATGCCATGAGCATTTCAACAATCACTTTTTCTATCTTAACTAGCAGGGAATCGAATACTATATTCCAACAACTTGGCCCAAGCAATGATCCCTGTGGGCATCCACGAGAGGTATTTTCAGAAACTGTTTTGCCCCCTCCCCAAGAGAGAGACACCGTCTTATCATCAAAATAACTTGTTATCAAATTATAGAGGTTCTTCGGACAAGCTCACTCCCTTAGGGCCTTCAAGATCATCGACCAGAGTGCGTTATCAAACGCTTCAGTGATATCAAAGAAGATCCTTAGAACATGTGGCTCCTCGCAGAGTCAATACTGCTTCTGAAATCAATCAAAGCGTCCTCAGTAGATCGCCCAGTACTAAAACCAAACTGCCCGTCTGAAAGCTTTTCATCAGTCAGGACAATTTTATTCAGCTTTTTCGATATCAACTTTTCAAGCAGCTTCCTGAGTACAGACAGCAAACATATCGGCCTATACGAACGCGGATCTAACCTACCTACAGCACTTCAACTTTCACCAAGTCGAGTTAGAGGCGCGTCCGGTACCAGGACATCTGGTATTACCTTTGCAGTTTCTTCTTTTGTTTTCGCGTACCCTGTTTGTGTTTTCATGTTCCCGTGTACCTGCTCTACTCTAAGCTTATAAGCTTGTTGCTTATAGCATATACCCCACGGATTTTTATTCCCCTCTTCCGTTACAAACTTCCTGAAGCTATTTTTCTGTGTATAAGAGACAGTCTTTATCCGCAGGATGCGGCGTCGACCTTTTCCAACGAGATGCTGTAGAAATGCCTGAACCGATACCTATCAAAGACCACGAAAAAGAAAACCGCTTGGTCAACAAGCGCTTGCTCGCCTGTGCGGTGCTGGTGATTGGGATCACCTGTGCGCTGGTAGGGCGCATGTATTTCCTGCAGGTGGTGCAGTACGACTACCACTCCACAATTTCGGAAAACAACCGGGTCCACGTACTGCCCATCACACCGACTCGCGGCTTGATCTATGACCGTAATGGCGTGGTGCTGGCCGACAACCGCCCTAGTTATAACCTGACCATCACCCGTGAGCGCACCGCCGACCTCAAGGGTGAGCTGGACGAAATCGTCAATCTATTGCACCTGCCTGCCGAAGACCGTGCGGTGTTTGATAAGGCGCTCAAGCAGGCCCGTCACCCGTTTGTTCCCGTCACGTTGTTCTACGAATTGACCGAAGAGCAGATCGCCGTTTTGGCCGTTAACGAGTTCCGTCTACCTGGGGTGGACGTGGAACCACAATTCGTTCGCCACTACCCCCTGGGCGCGCACTTTGCCCATTCCATTGGCTACGTCGGCCGCATCAACGAAAAGGAATCCAAGACCCTTGATTCGGTGGAGTACCGCGGTACCCAATCTATCGGCAAAACCGGAATCGAGCGTTTTTACGAGTCTGAACTGCATGGCCATGTCGGTTATGAAGAGGTCGAGACCAACGCACAGGGCCGTGTGCTGCGCGTGCTCAAGCACACCGATCCGATCCCTGGCAAAAATATCGTCCTGAGCCTCGACGTCAAGCTACAGGAAGCTGCCGAAGAGGCCTTGGGTGACCGTCGTGGTTCGGTGGTCGCCCTGGACCCGCAGACCGGTGAAGTACTGGCTATGGTCAGTAAACCGAGTTTCGATCCGAACCTGTTTGTCACAGGCATTAGCTTCAAGGAGTACGCTGCGCTGCACGACTCCATTGACCGCCCGCTGTTCAACCGCGTGCTACGCGGGCTCTATGCGCCGGGCTCAACCATCAAGCCGGAAGTGGCCATCGCCGGTCTCGACAGTGGCGTTGTTACTCCACAAACCCGAGTGTTCGACCCGGGTTACTATCAGTTGCCAGACTTTGACCATAAATACCGCAACTGGAACCACAGTGGTGACGGCTGGGTGGACATGGACGCGGCCATCATGCGTTCCAACGACACTTACTTCTACGATCTGGCCCATAAAAATTCAACCATTTGGTTTAAAATGCAACTAATTTGCTGCAAATTTAATATTTTGTTGGAAGTTTAACTATTTTGTTAAAAATTTATCTTTTTTGGTAGAAAAATGATAAATTATTCATTTTTTGATGAAAATTGATTTCTTTTGGTGGGAATGCAATCTTTCTTTGTTGGAAATAATTTTTTTTTGTAGAAAATTAAACTATTTTATTGAAAAAAAGGTTGAATATGTAACTTTTTTTGATTGAAAGTTAATCTTTTTGGTTTCAAAATTCGACAATTTGGTTAAAATTTAATCTTTTTTAAACATTCGACTTTTTAAATAGAAAATTAAACTTTTTGGTAGAAAGGTCGAAAGTGAACTTTTTTTGTTTATAAATTCGACTATTTGGTTGAAAATTCAAATTTTTGTTAAAAATGTAACTAATTTGCTGCAAATTCAAATATTTTATTGAAAATTTGACTATTTTGTAAAAAGTTTATTTTTTGGACGAAAATTCAATTATATACTTTGTTGAGAATTTGTTTTTTTGGGTAAAAAATTATACCTTTTTATTGAAAATTTATCTTTTTTGGCAGAAAAATGATAAATTATACATTTTTGGATGAAAATTGTTTCTATTTCTTTCTCTTCTTCTAAAAAATTTGTCTCTTTGTCTTGAAAATTCAACCATTTGATTGAAAATTCAACTATTTTTGGTTAAAGTTTAATCTTTTTTTGTTTGAAAATTGGACAATTTCGTTGAAAATTCATTTTTGTAGGTTGAAAATTTAAATATTTGGTTAAAAATTAAACTATTTTGCTGAATATTTAATTATTTGGTTGAAAACTTTACTATTTTGTTAAAACTTGGTATTTTGGTCGAAAAATCAACTGCCTTGTTAAGAAATTGTCTTTTAGGATAGAAAATTCATCCCTTTTTAATAAAAATTCTTCTTTTTTATAGAAAAATTAGAAATTAGACATATTTTGCTGAAAATTCTTCAATATTTTTTAATATTTTTTTTCTTTTTTTCTTTAATAAATTCGTCTTTTGGCTTGAACATTCAATTTGGTTAAAAATTCAGCTGATTTGCTGCAAATTTAAATATTTTGTTGAAAATTTAACTAGTTTGTTAAAAATTCATTTTAGATGGAAAATTCCACTACTTTGTTAAGAATTTGTCTTTCTGTAGATAAAATTTTACCTTTTTTATTGAAAATTCATCTTTTTTGGTAGAAAAATGATAAATTATCAATTTTTTAATGAAAACTACAAAGTAGTTGAATATTTTATGATACAGTTGAATTTTATGCAAAATAGTTAAATTTTCTCCAAAATTGTTAAAATTTCTACAAAATAGTTGAATTTTCTACAAAATTGTTGAATTTTTTATAAAATTATTGAATTTTTTTCCAAATTCTTGAATTTCCTATAAAACAGTTGAATTTACTACAAAATTATTGAATTTCCTCCAAAATTGTTGAAATTTCTACAAAATGGTTGAATTTTCTACAAAATTATTGAATTTTCTGAAAAACAGCTGCATTTTCTATTAAATTATTGAAGTTACTACAAAATTGTTGAATTTCCTATAAAACTGTTGAATTTTCTACAAAATCAATGAGTTTTCTCCAAAATAGTTGAAATTCCTACAGAATAGAATTGTTGAATTTTCTGAAAACCAGTTGAACTTTTCACAAAATCATCCAATTTTCTGTAAAATTGTTGAATCTTCTACAAAACAGTTAAGTTTTCTACAAAAATTATTAAATTTTCTACAAATTTTTTGAAATTACTACAAAACAGTTGGATTTTCGATAAAATTATTGAATTTTCTACAAAATTGTTGAATTTTCCAAGCAACAGTTGAATTTTCTACAAAATTATTGAATTTTATACAAAATTGTTGAATTTTCAATAGTATTGTTGACTTTTCTATGAAACAAATGAATTTCCTACAAAATTATTATATTCCACATATTCTGCATATTCTACCAAATTGTTGAATATTCTACAAAGCAGTTGAATTTTCTACAAAACAGTTGAATTTTCTGCAAAATTATCGAATTATCTGAAAAATTATTGAATCTTCTTCAATATTATTGAATTTTTTACAAAACAGTTGACTTTTCTATCAAATTGTTAAATTTTCTATAAAAAAAAATGAATCTACAAAAAAGTTTAATTTTCTACAAAATTATCCAATTTTCTACAAAATTGTTCGATTTTCTACAATATTATTGAATTTTTTACAAAACAGTTTAATTTTATACAAAATTGTTGAATTATCGACACAATTGTTGACTTTTCTATTAAACAGTTTAAATTTTTTACAAAATTATTGATTTTTAAAGAAAATTTTTCAATTTCCTATAAGATTATTGAATTTTCTACGAAACACTTGAATTTTATACGAAATTGTGCATTTTTCTACAAAATTATTGAATTTTCTACAGAATTATTGTAGTTTCTATAAAATTATGGAATTTTCTATAGAATTGTTGACTTTTCTATCAAATTTTAAATATTCAACTAAAAATTTTCAACCAAATAAAATAAATTTTCAAAAAAATAGTAAAATTTTTAACCAAACAGATAAATTTTCAACCAAGAAGTTTAAATTTCTAGTAAAAAAGATAAATTTTCGGCAACAAATGAAATAGTTGAATCTTAAGGTAAACAAATTCATTTTTCATAACAAAAAAATAATTTTAGGAGATTAAATTTATATAAATAAAGAACACTTTTAAACCAAAAATGTAGTAGTTAAATTTTAAGTTAATTAATTTCTAATTAAAAAACTAATTTTCAACTGAAAATATAAATTTTCCACCAAGAAGATTAATTTTCGAAAAAAAAGATTAATTTTCAACGAAATACATGAATTTATCAAATATTTTTTTTTAACATGAATTTTCAACCAAAAAGATAAATTTTCTACCAAGAAGTTTAATTTTCTACCAGAAAATATTAATATTCAACAAAATACAGAAATTTCGAACTAAATAGTTAAATTTTGAACAAAAAAATGGTTTTCAACTAAAGTGATGAATCATCAACCAAAAAACTGAATTTTTAAAATAGTTCATCTTCTCAGAATTTGGAAAAAAATGGAATAGTTAAATTTTCATTACAAAAATTAATTTTCAATTTGAAAAATTTAATTTTAACCACAGAAATGAATTTTCAAGCAAACAGATTAATTTTCGACCAAGAAGATTAATTATTTTCCTAAAAAGGTTATTTTTTTACAAAAAACAGGAATTTTCAAAGAAAATATAGGAATTTTCAAATAGTTATACAAATTTTCAAACAAGCATAGAACAGTTACATTCTCAGTCAAAAAATTAACTTTCAACCAAACTATTGTGATTTTCAACCCAAAAAAATGCAATTTCTACCAAAATAGATGAATTTTCTACCCAAAAAGACGAAATTTTAAACCAAAATAAATGAATTTTCAACAAAGTAGTTTC
>JAABKJ010075445.1:197047154-197163323 GCA_011634705.1 Andricus grossulariae | reverse complement strand
GAAAAGTGGACTAATTAAATTTTCAGTTAAAATAAAAATTATTTTTAACAACAAAAAAACGAATTGTCAAAAAAAGTTAATATTTCAACTAAAGGAAAGAATTATAAACGAAAAAGTATAAATTTTCAACGAAAAATGGAAGAGTTCAATTTCCAACCCAAAAACAAGGAATTTTCAACAAAAAAAAGGTTAATTTTCAAACAATAAGAATAATTTTCTACAAAAAAATTGAATATTCAACCATATAGTTCAATTGTTACCTAGAAAAGATAGATTTTCAACACTAGAACGATGAATCTTGTATAAAAAAAAGTTTTAGACAAATTATTTCAATTTTCAACAAATATTTGAATTTTCAACCAAAACATTAATTTTTAATCGAGAGAATAAAATTTTTTACCAAAAAGGACAAAGTTTTAAGCAAGTAGTTAAATTTTCAAAAGAAAATAAAACAAATTTTCAACAAACAATTCAACAGATACATTTTTAGTTTGAAAAAATTATTTTTCAGAAAAAAAAAAGAATTTTCAACAAAATAGTTCAATTTTTACCAATGAAATTAATTTTTCACTAGACCGGTGAATCATTAACAAACAAAAAGGAGTTTTAGATATATTAGTTTAATTTTTAACCAAAAGATGAATTTTTCACTAAAACAATGAATCTTTAAAAAAAAAAGTTTTAGACAAATTAGTTCAATTTTCAAACAATATTTTAATTATGAACCAAAAAATATGAATTTTGAACATAATAGTTGAATTGTTAATCCAAAGATGAATTGTCCACTAAAACGATGAAGCTTTAACAACAACAAAAAGTTTGAAACAAATTAGTTCAATTTTCAAACAATATTTTAATTTTGGACCAAAAAATATGAATTTTGAACATAATAGTTGAATTTTCAACCAAAAGATGAATTTTTCACTAAAACGATGAATCTTTAACAACAACAAATGTTTTAGGCAACTTAGTTTCATTTTCAACCAATATTTCAATTTTGTACAAAAAAATATGAATTTTGAACGTAATAGTTGAATTTTCAACCAAAAGATCAATTTTCAACCTAGAAAATAAATTGTCTACAGAAAAAGAGGAATTTTCAACCAAGTAGTTGAATTTTCAAATAAAAATAAGATAAATTTCCAACAAAAAATGGAATAGTTAAATTTTCAGTTTGAAAAAAATTAATTATCAGCAATAAAAAAAAAACTTTTTAACAAAATACTTAAATTTTCCACCAAAGGGATGAATTCTTAACTAAAACGATGAATCTTTAAAATAAAATTTTCAACAAAGTAGTTCAATTTTCAACGAATAGTTGAATTCAACCAATATACATTTTTGCCGAAATATTTAATAGCCGATATTTCAACCAAAAAAGATTTCAGTTTTAAATAAAACACAATTTAGTTTGACAAAAAAACACAAATTTTCAATAAAACTGTTTAATCCTATACCGAAACGAATTTTTAATAAAATAGTTAATTTTTTAAGCAAAGTTTTAAGTTGATATATCAACCACAAAACATTTTTTTTTAGGTGGAAAGCGGAAAATTTTGTTTTTCAATTTTTTAATTTTTAATTTTTAAAATTTTTATTGAGTCGAAAGGGAGGAAATTTTGGTTTTTAAGATTTATAAACTGAACAAGGGGCTTATTTTGTTTTGAAAATTTTTATTGAGTTGGACGGGATAACATTTTTTTTAAATTGGAAAAGGCACTTTATTGTTTTTTAAATTTTTATTGAGTAGAGAGGAAGTATTTTTTATTTTTTATTTTTGACCGAATTGGAAGAGGGATATTTTTAATTTTAAAACTTTTTTATTTTATTTTTAAATTCGAAAACTGAAATATTTTTATTTTAAAAATTTTCATGGAATTTGAGGTCATGAAGTTTTCATTAATTTTTTTCTGCATTGGAAATTTTTTTAAAACGATTTTTATCTAGTTGGATGGGATGACATTTTTTTTAAATTGGAAAAGGCACTTTTTTGTTTTTAAAATTTTTATTGAGTAGACAGGAAGTATTTTTGATTTTTAAATTTTGACCGAATTGGAAGAGGGATTTTTTTTATTTTAAAACTTTTTTATTTTATTTTTAAATTCTAAAACTGAAATATTTTTATTTAAAAATTTTTTATGGAGTTGTAGGGCATGAAGTTGTCATTAATTTTTTTTCTGAGATGAACTACCTTGTCAAAAATTCATTTTCTTTTTTTTTGGAAGATTCATTTTTTTGGTTGAAAATTCACCTCTTTGATTGAAAAGTCGTTTTTTGTTTTTGTTGAAAATTAATTTTTTCAACTAAAAATTGAACTGTTCCAGCTTATTGGTAGAAAATAAAGTTTTTTTTTTTAATTCAACTATTTGGTTGCAAATTGAACTATTTTGTTGAAAAATCGTTTCTCTTTTTGTTGGAAATTTATTTTTTAAACTGAAAATTTAACTATTCCATTTTTGGTTGAAAATTTTTTTTTCTAGTATAAAATTCTACTAGGTATTTGGTTTAAAATTCATGTATTTTGTTGAAAATCAGATTTTCTTTTGTTGAAAATTAAATTTTGTTATCTGAAAATTTAACTATTCCATTTTCGATTACAAAATTGATTCTTTTGTAGTTGAAAATTCAACTATTTTTTAGAAAATTCATCTATTTCACTGAAAATTCGTCATTTTTTTATGGAAAATTAATTCTCTTGGTTGAAAATTTAATAATTTTCTTGAAGATTCATCCTTTTTGGTTTAAAATTCAACAGTTTGGTTGAAAGTTGAACTCCCTTGTCAGATGCGATTCTTTAACAAAATAGTGAAATTTCCTTGCAAATGAAGGAATTTTCAACCAAAAATAGAATATTTAAATTTTCATTAAAAAAAATAACTTTCCAACAACAAAAAAAAGATTTTTCAACAAAATAGTTCAATTTTCCTCTAAATATCTAAATTTGCATGAAGTAGAGGAATACATTTTCAAACCAAAAATAGAAGAGCTGAATTTTTATTTAGAAAAATAAATTTTCATCCAGAGGAATGAATTTTGAACCGAAAACAGAATAGTTCCATTTTCATTTTGAAAATTAAATTTCCAAGCATAAAAGAAACGATTTTTCATCAAAATAGTAAAATTTTCATCCAGATGAAGAAATTTTTAACCAAAAATAAAATAGTAAAATTTTCAATCAAAAAAATAGATTAAAAAAAATATTTATTTTTCAAGCAAATAGTTAAATTTTCCACTTGAAAGAATAATTTTCTATCAAATAAGACAAATCTTAAAAAAAATGCACGAATTTTGAACTAAACAAGATAAATTTCATTTAAAAGTAGAAAAGGGTAAATTTCAGTCAGAAAAATAAATTTTTATCAAAATAGTGACATTTTAATCCAAAGGAATGAATTTTTATACAAAAATAAAATAGTTAAATTTACAGTTTGAGAAATAACTTTTTATCCAAAAAAGAAGATTTTTCAACAAAATAGTTAAATTTTCATCCGGAGAAAGGAATTTTCACCGAAAATGGAATAATTATATTTTTATTTTCAAAAATAAATTTTCTGACAAAAAAAGGACGATTTTTTAACGAAATAGTGAAACTTCCGTGCGAAGGAAGGAAATTTTAACAAAAAATAGAATAGCCAAATTTTCAGTTAAAGAAATAAATGATCAAAAAATCAAAATTTTTTCAGCAGAGTAATTAAATTTTCATCCAGAATAGGTTAATTTTCAGTCAGAAAAATAAATTTGTAACAAAATAATTTAATTTTCATCTAGAGGAAAGAATTTTCAACCAAAAATAGAATAGTTAAATTTTCCATTAAAAAAATATATTTAAAAAAATATATTTTCGAACCAAATAGTTTAATTTTCAACTAAAAATCCTAAAAGAATAATTTTCTACCACATAAGACAAATCTTCAACAAAATTTATGAATTTCAAACTAAAAAAGATAAATTTCAATCAAAAGTAGAGTAGGTCAAATTTCAGTCAGAAAAATTAATTTTTATCAAAATAGCAACATTTTCATCTAAAGAAAGTAACGGATGAAAATTCAATTTTCGACCATTTTAAATTCAATTTTCTTCAATATAATCAATAGTCAAATCATAACTGTTGAAAATACAATTGTCAATTTTTTAATTTTCAGAAGTTAAATCTTTAACTGTTGAAATTTGAATTTTCAACCGTTCAATTTTGTACTACTGTAAATTGAAGAAAATTGAAACTTTAATTTTCAGTTTTTGTAAATTTAAGTTTTGATTTGCTTTAATTTTCAAGATCTGAATTATCAAAAGTTGCATTTTCAGTAGTTAAAAATTCAATTTTCAACAATTAAAAATTCAATTTTTAACTATTGAAAATTGACAATTTAATTTTCAGTTAAAAATTCAACAGTTGAAAATTTAATTTTTAATTTGCTTCACTTTTCAACAGTTGAATTTTCAGGAGTTAAAAATTGGACGGTTGAAAATTAACAATTTAATTTTCAGTTCAAAATTCAACAGTGGAAATTTTAATTTTTTTCAATTTTAAAGAGTTTAATTTTCAGAAGTCTAAAAATTGAACGGTTGAAAATTCAATTTTCAACCATTTTAAATTCAATTTTCAACAGTTAATTCTTTAACAGTTGAATCTTCAACGGTTGAAATTTGAATTTTCAACCGTTCAATTTTGAACTACTGAAAATTGAAGAAAATTGAAATTTTAATTTTCAGTTGTTGAAAATTTAAGTTTTAATTTGCTTCAATTTTCAAGATCTGAATTTTCAAATTTTGCATTTTCAGTAGTTAAAAATTCAATTTTCAACAAATAAAAATTCAATTTTTAAATATTGAAAATTGATAATTTAATTTTCAGTTAAAAATTCAACAGTTGAAAATTTAATTTTTAATTTTCTTCAATTTTCAGAAGTTGAATTTTCAAAAGTTGCATTTTCAGCAGTTAAAAATTGGACGGTTGAAAATTCAACTTTCAACAATTAAAAATTTATTTTATTTAAAAATTTTTAACTATTGAAAATTGATATTTTAATTTTCAATTGTTGAAAATTCAATTTTCAACTATTTTAAATTTAATTTTCTTCAATATATTCAACAGGTAAATCTTAACTGTTGAAAATTCAATTGTCAATTTTTTTCAATTTTCATAAGTTAAATCTTTAACTGTTGAAATTTGAATTTGTAACCGTTCAATTTTGAGCTACTGAAAATTTGAGAAAATTGAAATTTTAATTTTCAGTTGTTGAAAATTCAACAGTTGAAAATTTAATTTTTAATTTTCTTCAATTTTTTTGGAAAGTTTAAAAAGTAATTCTCTTAAATTTAATTTTTCATAATAAAGCATCATTTTTAGTTTTCCCAGGATTTTTAAGAATTTTTAAACCATTTTTTTGAAATTTTTCAAAACTCTTGAAACGCTTCTAAATTTTCTTTTGAAATCCTCAACAAACTACAGTTTGTTTCAACTTGAAATTTTTGTTCAAATTTAAATTTATTTTTGACTATCATAACAGAAATTGTTTAGAATTGTTGAATTTTCATGCAAAAAGATAAATTTTCAATCGGGAAGAATAATTCTCTACAAAATAAAATGAATTTTCAAAAAATGCATGAATTTCGAACTAATTAGTTGAATTTTAAATATAAAAGAGTTGAATTTACAAAAAAAAAAAAAAATTGTTAACAAACTAGTCGAATTTTTATCTAGAAAATGATTGTTTAGTTCAGAATAATTATTTATGATTTAAGTTTATTTGATTTGAAGGTTATATAAATATAATTTTTCTAAGCTTCTTAAGAAAAAACAAAAAAAATTTTTAAGATTTTAGATATGTCGAAAAAGCATCAAGAAGTTTTTTTTACATTTCACAAGATTTTACAAAATTTTAAGAGAAATTCGAATGAGTTTAAAAGATAATTAGGAATTTTAGAAGTTTAGGAAGAAGAACAAAAAATATTTTACAAGTTTTCAAACATTTTTCGAAGGTATCAAATATTTTTAATCGCTTAAAAAATTTCTAAATAATTAAATTAATTAATCAATTTTAAACTGACACGAATTTTCTTTGAAACATTCTTTTTTCAGAATAAGAAAATGGGGTCTTGAAATTTTCCAGAATATTTTACGATATTTCTGTAAATTTTTGTAAATGTTTTGAAATCTTTAGAAATTTTCTAAGAAACTAAAAAAATTCTTTAAAAATCTTTCACACTTTTTTTTACATTTTTGGAAATCTTTTAAAATCTTTTTCTGTATGGATGATCCTCAAATTAATTATTTCGAATAAAAAGTCATTATCAATTTTCCCAGGAATCTTGAGAAAATTTTTGTATTCTCTTGAAGCATTTAAATATTTATAAAAAGCTTCTTTTTCGAAAATCTTAAAAAATAATCTTTTTGATTCAAATTTGTTGAATTCTTCATATGATCTAAATTTGGACACATTTGGAAGTTTTTAAATCTTAAAATTAATCTTAAAAAAAAAATTTTAATCATTCAAAATTTTTTTTAAATCTTCCATAAATGATTTCATCAAATCGTTGAATTTTCAACAAAAAATATAATTTTCAAACAAGAAAGAAGAATTTTCAACCAAATAGTTAAATTTTCAGCAACAAAAATAATAATAATAATAACTTTCAATAAAAAAACTGGATTTACAATTAAATAGTTGAACTTTCAATCAAAAGAGAAGAATTTTCAACAAAGTAGTTAAATTTTAACCAAATAGTGGAATTTTCAAGCCAAAAAGACGAAGTTTTACTAAAGTAATTGAATTTTCAACAAAAAAAGAGACATTTTATGAAAAAGAGTTGAAATTTCAACCAAGAAAAATTTTAGTTAAGAAAGAAGAAAAATGCAACCAAAATATTGAATTTTCAACAAAAAAATGCAACCAAAATGTTGAATTTTCAACAAAAAATATCAGTTTCATCCAAGAAAGAAGAATTTTCAACCAAATAGTTGAATTTTCAAACAAACAAACAAAAATAATAATAATAACTTTCAATCCGAAAACTGGATTTACAATCAAATAGTTGAACTTTGAATTAAGAAGGAAGAATTTTCAACAAAGTAGTTACATTTTAACCGCATAGATGAATTTTCAAGCCAAAAAGAGGAAGTTTTGCAAAAAAAAAAATTGAATTTTCAGCAAACAAAGAAAAATGGTACACAAAAGAATTGAATTTTCAACTAAGAAAGATTTTTTAGTTGAGAAAAAATAAAAATGCTACCAAAATGTTGAACTTTCAAGCCAAAAAGACGAAGTTTTCCCAAAATAATTGCATTTTCAACAAAAGAAGAGAAATTTTAGACAAAAGAGTTGAATTTTCAACCAAGAAAGATTTTTCAGTCAAGAAAGAAAAAAAAAAGCAAGAAAAATGTTGAATTTTCAACCAATCATTCAAATTTTCAAGCCAAAAAGACGAAGTTTTACCAAAATAATTGAATTTTCAAGCAAATAGTCGAATTTTCAATGAGAAAAAAATTATTTTCAACCAAATAGTTAAATTTTCCACCTACAAAGGTGAATGTTCTGACCAAAATACGCATTTTCGACAAAAGAGTGGAATTGTCAACCGAGAAAGAAAAAAAAGCAACAAAAATGTTGAATTTTCAACCAAATAGTTGAATTTTCAAGCCAAAAAAGACAAAGTTTTATCAAAATAATTGAATTTTCAACAAAAGAAGAAAAATTGTAGACAAAAGAGTTGAATTTTCAACAAAAAATATAATTTTCAAACAAGAAAGAAGAATTTTCAACCAAATAGTTAAATTTTCAGCAACAATCAAAAAGCGTATTGGAGAAAACTTTTGTTGAAATCAAACTGTATTCAAACAAACTTCTTTGTTTAAATCAAAAAGTGTGCTCAACATTTTTTTTATATGTATGTATATTCAAACAAACTTTTTTGTTTGAATCAAAAAGTGTATTCAAACAAACTTTTTTGTTTAAATCAAAAAGTTTACTCAAAGTTTTTTGTTTGAATTAAAGTGTATTCAGACAAAAATTTTTTTTTAATCAAAAAGTGTATTGAAACAAACTTTTTTGAATAAATCAAAGTATATTCAAACAAAGTTTGTTTTTTAAATCAAGAAGTGCATTCAAAGAAACTTGTTTTTTTTTAAATCAAAAAGTGCATTCAAACTTTTTTGTTGAAATCAAAGTGCATTCAAACAAACTTTTTTGTTCAAATCAAGGTGTATTCAAATACATTTTTTTGGTTTGAATCTGAGTATATTCATACAAACTTTTTTTTAAATCAAAAAGTGTATTCAAACTTTTTTGTTTACATTAAAGTCCACTCAAACAAACTTTTTTGTTTATTTCAAAAAGTGTGTTCAAACTTTTTTATTTAAATCAAAGTGTGTTCAAACAAACTTCGTTGTTTAAATGAAAAAGTGTGTTCAACATTCTTTGTTTAATCTAAGTATATTCAAACAAACTTTGTTGTTTATATCAAAGTGTATTCAAACAAAATTTTGTGTTTAAATCAAAAAGTGTATTCAAACAAACCTTTTTTATTTAAAGCAAAAAGTGTAATCAAACCAATTTTTTTGTTCAAATCATAAAGTGTTTTCAAACTTTTTTGTGTAAATCAAAGTGTATTCAAACAAACTTTTTTGTTTAAATCAAAAAGTGCATTTAAAAAAACTTTTTTGTTTGAATAAAAGTGTATTCAAACCAAATTTTTTTATTAAATCTAAATATATTCAAACAAACTTTTTTTTTTAAATCAAAAAGTGTATTCAAACTTTTTTGTTTACATTAAAGTGTATTCAAAAAAACTTTTTTGCCTAAATCAAAGTGTATTTAAATAATTTTTTTGTTTACATCTGAGTATATTCAAACAAAATTTTTTTTTCAAATCAAAAAGTGTATTCAAACTTTTTTGTTTAGATCAAAGTGTATTCAAACAAACTTTTTTTTTGGATCAACGTGTATCCAAACAATCTTTCTTGTTTAAATCAAAAAGTGTATTCAAACAAACTTTTTTGTCTGAATAAAAGTGTATTCAAACCAAATCTTTTGATTAGATTTATATTTTTATTCAAAAATTCATCTCTTTGGTTCAAAGTTCAACTGTATTGTTGAAAACTGACCTGTTTAATTAAAAATTCATTTGTGCGGGAAAACTTGAACGACTTTGCTAGATTTTTTTTTTTTTTTTGAATGGAGGTTTCCCGTTTGGTTGAAAATGTAACTGCTTGGTTAAAAATTCAACTATTTGGTGAAGAATAAACTTTTTTGTTAAAAAATAATATTTACTGGTTGAAAATTCAACTGCTTTGTAGATAATTTGTCTCTTTGGCTCAAAAATTCAATGATTTTGTTAACAATTGATGTATTTTGTTAAAAACTTATGTTTTTTGTAGAACATTAATTTTTTTGGTGAAAAATTAATCTTTTTTGTTAAAAAATGACCTTTTTTGTTAAAAGTTGAACTACTTTGTTCAAAATTCTGCTTTTATATGAGATTCACCTTTTTGGCCGAAAATTTAACTTTTTTCAAATTCGTTTTGTTTAATATTGATCTTTTTTGGTTAAATACAAGTAGTTGAAAATTAATTTGTATATGTTGAAAATTATTATTTTAACTGAAAATGTAACGATTCTATTTTCAGTTGAAAATTCAAGTATTTGTTTTAAAATTCATATTTTTTTATTGAAAATTCATTCATTTGAGGATTCAACTATTTTGTTAAAAATTCGTTTTGTTTCGTTTAATTCAACTCGTTCAAAATTCGTCTTTTGGTAGAAAATTAGTTTCTTTGGCTCAAAAATTTAACTTTTTGGTTGAAAATGTAACTATTTGGTTGAAAATTGAACTATTTTATGGAAAACTTTTCTTCTGATTAAAAATGCAAATGACTGTTTGGTTCAAAATTCATCTGCTTTAGTCGAAAATTCATTTGCTTTCATTGAAGATATTACTGTTTTATTAAAAAATTAGTCCTTTTTTATTCGATTCAGCTGTTTTTTATTCAAAATAAAAATCTGTTCTTGCTTAAAATATCAACTATTACATTTTTCGTTGAGAACTCGTCTTTTCTCGTTGAAAATTCAACTAGTTGTTTGAAAAAACTACTTGTTTCGATTAATAAAAAACAGTGTTTAATTCTCAATAAAAAAAAATCAAACCAAAAAAAGTAATTTTTCAACAAAAAAAGATGAATTTGTAACAAAATTAATTTTCAACCAAAAAGACGAAGTTCCAACAAAATACATGAATTGCTGAAAATATTTCTATAAATAATATAGGTTTGATAATATGTGGTAAAATATATTGATGCGAGTTGAAATTCAGGATAAGTTTTAATTTAGAGCCTTTAAAACGATAGGATCGATTCATATATTTTTTCTAAACGCCAATACTAATTTTTGCTGGTTTATAATAATAAATACAGAAATACCATCATCTCTTATTGTAGTAGGAATATTTATAACAGTAACTCCATCGGTTCTAAATTCTTACATTTCATTTTAATTATAGATATAGAATCAACAAAATATTGATATGAAAAGTCTGTGCTTGTAGAATAATTTTTTTTAGAGAATTCCTTATGGTTCAAAATGTATGTTTCTATATTATAAAATCAGATATTCAACTAAATGTTGAAAAATTTTGTTGCAAATTGAATTATTTTTGTAAAAATTTATTTTCCTAGATTGAAAAATTATATTTCGTGTTGCACATTAAACTTTTCTGGTTGAAAATCCAACTGTCTTCCAAACAATTTTTTATTGTCTTGACAAATAAACTATTTGGATCAACTATTTCGTTAAAAATTTTAATATTTCAGGCAAAATTCAACTATTTTCCTCAATTCGTCGATTGCAAATGAAAACTCCACTATTTAGTTGGAAATTCATCTTTCTTGGCTGAAAATGAACTTTCTTATTGAAAATTCAACTGTATTCGAAAAATATCCGGTTTTTGGCTTGAAGATTTATGTCTTTGGTTAGAAGTTCTACTATTTCATTGAAAAATCATCCCTTTTGCTTAAAATTTTAACTGATTAGTTGTGAATGCAAATTTTTACTTAAAAATTAATTTTTCTATAATGAAAATTCATATTTTTTGTTGGAAAATCTTTTTTTGGCTGTTTATGGATCGCAAAAAAACCACTAAATAACGAAAATACAATTTTTTCTCTCTTGGTATTTTTTCTTATTTCCATAATTTTTATTTCATAATTTATTCAGCAGTTCAGTACTATTAGCGAGAATAAATATTGCATACTTAACTGTAATAATGAATTTTCACACGAAGGCTAAAGTAAAGGTAACATTTATTTTTTAGTCAATGAGTGAATATAATTTCTATGTGGCATACGTATGGTACACATGAGAAGATAAGATATTTCGAAACCAGTAATTAAGTGGAAAGCATTTTAGAAAATAAATCATATGATATGAATTGCAAACTGAGTTAGCTCATACAAAACGCCTTACTTCTTCCTTAAATGGCGTCACACATAAAAAATTAATGATTGAACCATCAATATTTAGTCTCGATCTGCTCACAAACACCGAAAAAAAAGAATAATTTTTAACAAAATACATGAATTTTCAACCAATATTTTAATTTTTTATCGAATTTTCAAATTAATAGTTGAATTTTCAACCAAAAAGATTAGTTTTCTACCAAAAAAGACAGATTTTCTACAAAAAAGAGAAATTTTCAAAACAGATGAAGATGAAAATGAATTTCGAAACAGATGAAGTTTCAACCAAAAAGATTAAATGTCTATTAAAAAAAAAAGAATTTCGACGAAAAATCGAATAGTTACATTTTTAGTTTAAAAAATTAATTTTTAATAAAAAAAACTAAATTTCTACAAAAAAAAAAATAATTTTTAACAGAATACGTACATTTTAAATTAAATATTTTTATTTTTAATGGGATTTTCAATCAAAAAGGTTAATTTTCTACGAAAAAATTTTTTTTTCAACAAAATAGTCAAATTTTCAACCAAACTGAATCTTTGATAAAAAATAAATTCTAAACAAAAAGTGTAATAACTGATATTTTCACAAATAAAATGTTTTTAATTTTTAATTAAAAATTGTAAAATTCAACCAAAAATACGAATTTTCAACAGAAGAGTTGAATTTTCAGCCAACAAAGATTTTTCAATCAATACAGAAAAAAAATCAACAAAATAAGTGAATTTTCAACTGAAAATGATCAATTTTCTAGCAAAAATGAAATAGCTACATTTTTAATGAAAAAACACATTTTCAACAAAAAAACGCATTTTTAACAAATTTGGTTAAGTTTTTAAACAAAGAAATCAACGTGTTGTTAAAATGATGCATCTCCAATAAAAAATTTAAAAATCTTTAAACAAATAGTTGAATTTTCAACCCAGAAAATGAATTTTCTGCAAAAAAAAGACAAATTTTCAAGAAAAAACACAATAGATTAATTTTCAACTGAAAAAGATAAATTTTCTACAAAAAAATGGAATAGTTTCATTTTCAGTTAGAGAAATAAGTTTTTAACCAAATAAAATAAATTCTCAACGAAACAGTTAAATTTTCAATCAAACAAATGAATATTCTACCAAAAAATGCAATGTTTATAAAAAAAATAAAAAAACGTAGTTAAATTTTTAGTTTGCAAAAATTAATTTTTAATAAAAAAAAACTCTAATTTTCAACCAAAGAAATGTAATTTAAAAGAAAAAAATTAATTTTCTATAAAAAAAAAGAATAATTTTTAACAAAATACATGAATTTTCAACCAATATTTTAATTTTTTATCGAATTTTCAAATTAAGCCTCCCCTCTGTGGCAGAGTATCGTAGTTTTTGAACGCCCCATTTTAGAAAATATTTTTCGACTTGAAAAGATCTTAGACAGTTTTTGAAAAACTCTAAGCAGTCTTGAAAGTGCCAATTTTAATAAAAAATATTCGTAAGACAAGAAGGGATAAAATATCTTTAGTAAAATTAGTTGAATCTCAATAACGAAATAGTTTTTTAAGATGGATTGAAAAAAATTATACATTGATTTCAGGTTGCTTAGCATCTGGAGGAAAAGTTTAATGCTGATATTTTCATAAATTAGTTTTTGGAAATTTCTAATATTAAGTTAAGTAAAATATGTATCTGCGAGTTGACTATGATTTTGAAAAATGTTCTCTTTTAAGCATCGTATGGTTTGAAAATAGTTTATAGGGCGAAGGAACCAATTACCGAGGGTGCACCAATTGTCGAGGATGGACAGATATTTCTTATGATAAATAGTGTAATATAATTAAAATTAAAATAAAAATATAAATTAGTGTCAAATAAATAAGAACATATTTTTCTCATAGTCTTACAGGTATTAGAATTATTTTAAAAAACCTAAACAAATTTCGGTTTCTAATAGGATTATTGCTAAAAATATTAAACTTACTAACTGCTTCATTAAAAACATTGAAGATCTGATAATTAGGGCTGATAAAGGGAATGTTACCGTTTTGATAGATAATAACGATTATAAGCATTCAATGGCAATGTTAATGAACGATTACAATACATATATAAAATTAGATTCTGATCCAAAAAAAACTTTGAAGATACTACAGAACACACGATCAATCTGATTAATGGTTGGAGGATTAGGAAGTTCCTCAATCCTAACATTGTTCAAAAAGACTTTATTACAACAAATGTTGCTTTATTAGTCGTTATACTGAGATAACCTCAGATGAATTTCAAAAAGAGCACCGATGATCAGGACGATTACCTTAACAGAATATTCCGGGTATAACCATCGCAACTCCCTTATAAGGTCTTTATACCTCTCTTTCTTTTCATTCTTCTTGGCTATGATGTTTTCGTCAGCTGGTGCCAAAAATTAGATAACGAACATGGTTCATTTCTCGAAGTCAAGAAGAACTATGTCAGACGTCGAGTGCACAACAGAAACAGTTGTCGAGAATATGAAGTTCCAGTATATCCGGCACTTCTCATTCTCGACAATTGACTCTATTTCTCTAGGAGCGTTTAGCGGAGCGATATTTGGGCTGATGCCGTAAGATGACCCTAATGATCACACTATTTTTTTAATTTGTGATACTATTTACACTGTTTTTGTTGTCTAAAGTTAGCCCAAGGTCTGAATACTTGAAAAGTTTTATGACCCTATTTTGACACAATTTTTTTAAACTTGTGACAATATTGACACTATTCTTGATGTTAAAGTGAGTTGGTGGTCTGAATACTTGAAAAATTTTATGACACTATTTTGACTTTTTCACATTTGTGACGTTATATACACTATTTTCAATCCCTAAAGTGAGTCCGAGGTCTGAAAACTTGAAAAATGTTATAATCCTATTTTGATACTATTTTTTCAATTTGTGACACTATTTACACCATTTTAGACCCGCAAAGTGAGCCCGAGGCCTGAATACTTGAAAAATGTTATGACCCTATTTGGATACTTTTCAAGTTTGTGACGCTATTTACATTATTTTTCAAGTCTGAAGTGAGTCCGAGGCCAGAATAGTTGAAAATGTGATGAAATTATTTTGACATTTTTTTCAAATTTGTGGCACTATTTACATTTCTTTTTAAGTTAATGTCAGTTGGAGGCCTGGATACTTGAAAAATGTTATGACCCTAATGATGAAACTTTTTTTCAAATTTTTGACACTATTTTTTATGTCTAAAGTTAGTCTGAGGCCGGAATATTTGAAAAATGTTATGATCCTAATGATGACACTTTTTTCTCAAATTTGTGACACTAGTTACACTATTTTTTGATTTTAAAAGTTAGCTGGTGGCCTGAATACTTGAACAAAATTTATGATCCTAATAATTGCACTATTTTTTCAAATTTGTGACACTATTTATACTATTTTTGTTGTCTAAAGTTAGTCCAAGGTCTGTATACTTGAAAAATTGTATGACCCTATTTTGACTCTATTTTTCACATTTGTGACACTATCTACACTTTTTGATCCCTAAAGTGATTCTGAGGTCCAAATACTTGAAAAAATCGTATGACCCTAATGATGAAACTATTTTTTCAAATTTGTGACACTATTTATACTATTTTTTATTTTAAAAGTGGGTTGGTGGCCTGAATACTTGACAAGTTTTATGACTCTAATAATGACACTATTTTCTAAAATTTGTGACACTATTTTTGATTTTAAAAGTGAGCTGGTGGCCTGAAGACTTTAAACAATTTATGACCCTAATAATAAAACTATTTTTTCAAATTTGTGACACTATTTATACTATTTTTTATCCCTGAAGTGAGACCGAGGTCTGAATAATTGGGTCGAAGGCAGTACGTAACAGAGTCGACCAGCCACCCACTGGCTGAGATCGACAGGTCAGCCATCTTCACTCTAACCAAGAAATCGACAGAGGCGACGCGAAGAGTCGAGAAGGTAGGAAGCGGAGAAGAACGCCGGATTTGTCACGTATGTTTCTTGACTTGACGGCGGTACACATGGCGTAACTGGAATTAAAAGACGAAGGAACATAAGAGCCGTAAATAGAATGTAGAGCTTAAAGGCAAAATGGAACTGAATGAGAAGCAATACGCGCAATGTCTTCGAGGTAAGTGGCCTCTTCTTTAGTGCTCTCGGGATATCAGTTTCGTTTCTCAGCCTTTACGCGCGGGCGTATCGGGCTGCCATTTTGTAGTAGCGGGTCTCTCTGACGATCCGTCAGTCATTTCTCGCATTCACGACTTTTGTAAATTCATCCCTTTCAATGTTCATTTTCCTTATTTGAATAAATTTTATTTTAGTTTTGTGAACTTTCAAGTGAAATCGTGAATACTTTTCTAACGTCACTTTCTAAAACAATATACTCTTACTCTTTTTATCATATCCCTCTTCCCGTGCACGACAGAGAGCTAGTTGGTCAGCCGAGTGGTTGCAACGGGGCCGGAACCGACGGGGCTCGGGTAGGTTAACCTATTTGGCGACTGTGAAATAAATACAACGTGCTTTGTGGGTTGTTCGTGAGTCGAAGGGTGCGACTCACGAACTCGGTATAATCCGGTGTTTTTGTCGCAGCTGCAGGTAAGTGGCATCCTAATTTCACATAACTGAGTTTTCCAATCCTGGGCCCTCCCAGGCCAGGACGTGGTTCGTCGGTGGTGCACACGAGATACTTGAAATACTTGATTTTAATACATATATATAATTAAAAAATAAGGTTAACAACCAGCGCAGGGTCCCAGTAGGACAGCGGTATATCCCACTCATGGCCACGTCTCACAGCCACGAGATGGGTAATCACAGGACACGACGAACACAACTACAGGCCGGAGAAACCCTTATGTGTTTTGAGGACACAAAGCTACCCAAGGATGACAGCCTTCTGCATTTATCTCGCAAGTGCTGTGGCATATTTTTGGCACGCGGGTATAGCCTTAAGGTTACGAACGAGTCATAGTTTCGTACCTCCAAGAGCAGCTATAACAAGGACAATTACATGTACCAAATATTTTGGGTACAGTCGTTGCAGCTCCCTTTCAAGGTCTTAATACCTTTCCTCCTTTTCTTTCTCCTTGGGTTAACGTCCGAGTTTTTAAATTTTAATTAATATAAATCTTGATGTTGAAACGATTACTTCGGACAAATTAAATTTAAGAAACAAGAAAATCCGGGCTAAGGCAGATTTTTTTCTTGTTTCTTAAATTTAATTCGTCCGAAGTAATCGTTTTAACATCAGGATTTATATTAATTGATATTTTGCATTTAAAAATTAAACTATTTGTTTGAAAATTTATCTGCTTTGTGGAAAATTCGTCTTTATTGTAGAAAATTGATTTTTATGGTTGAAAATTCATGTTTTTAGCATAAAATTCAACTGTTCCATTTGTAGATTCATCATTTTTAGTTGAAAATTCATCAGTTTGGTTGAAAATTAATTTCTTTAACTAAAAGTTTAACTGTTTCATTTTTGTTGGAAATAAAATTTTTTGATTCATTTCATTATTTTAATTTAAAATTCCTCTCTGGTTGAAAAATGAGCTGTTTGATTGAAAACTTGTTGTTTTCTTTGGATATTTTTTGGTTCAAATTTTAATTTTTTTAACTGAAAGTGTAACTTTTATTACAGTTGAATATTCCATAATTTTAGTTAAAAATTCATCTCTTTATTGAACATTCATATTTGACTAAAAAATTAATTATAATTTTTGTTTGAAAAATTATCTTTTTTAGTTGAAAATTCGTCTTTTTTGGTAGCAATTAATCTTCTTGGTTAAAAGTTAATCTTTTTGGTAAAAAATTCAGTTATTCTAGTTAAATATTCATCATTTAGTTAAAAATTTATTTTTTCGTTTGTTTAAAATTAAACTATTCTAGTTAAATATTTACAATTTTGTTTTGAAAATCCATCACTTTGAACATGTAACTATTTTGTTGAAATTTATTTTTTTTTGTTTATTAAAAGTTAGTTTTCTTTTTTGTTGAAGTTAATTTTTTTAATTGAAAATTTAAATTTAAATTTTAAATTCAACTATTTCAGTTGAAGATTCATTGTTTTATTTGAAAACTCTTATGTTAGGTTTAAAATGAATTTTTTTTAACTACAAATTTTACTATTCCATTTTCGGTTGAAAATTATTATTTTTTTAGTTCAAAATTGAACTATTTGGTTTAAAATTTGTCTTCTTTAATTAAAAAGTCAACTATTTCTTTAATAATGCATGTCTTTTGATGAAAAATTGTATGTTTTGATAGAAAATTAATCTTTTTATTTGAAAATTAATCTTCATGTTTAAAAATTCATCTTTTTGTTAGAAAATTCAAGTGTTAAATAAGTTTACAAATAAAAAAAGTGTCGGTAAGGTAGGAAGCCGGTCACGTGACCCACTCGTCTCATGGCCTTAAGACCAAAATTATAATTATGTAACATTTTTTACAAATAATCTTTTATAAATGTCATAAAATAAATTTAAATTTAAATTGATAATCTTTTATTTCTAATTTACTTGAAAAAAGTTAAATTTAGAAGAATTCAAAAGAATTCGATTAAATTTAGAAGAATTTCAGGCGAATCTTAACAAATTCAGAATAAATTCATAAGACTTCAAAATTCAAGTTAAATTCAAAAGAATTCAAATGAATTGAAAAATAAAATATTCTAGAAATGCCATTTATTTTAGTAAAATTTTAGTGAATATAAGGAAAATGAGAAGAATTCGATAAAATTCATAAAAATTAAAGGTGAATTAAAAAATTCAAGGAAATTGAAAAAAATCGAGTAAATTGAAAAAAATTGGATATGAAAAAATTAATTAAATTCAGTAAGTCTGAAATGATTTTGAAAAATTAAGGAAATTCAAAAGAAAAATTCAAGAGAATTCCAAAGAATTCAAATTTTTTTTTAGAAATTCGGAATAAATTAATGAGAATTTAGGGTGAATTCCAAATGAATTCGAATGAATTGCAACAAATATTTGTCAATCTCTTCAAATCGTAGAAACACTACAAAATTACACACTTCTTCTGAATTAATTAAATCCTGGAAAATTTATTAAAATACTTTGAGAGCTTTAAAATCCCTTAAAATCATTGAAATTTTCGGAAATCTTAAAAAATCCCTTGGAATCTTTTAAAACCTCTTAAAACCTTATAGGTGATGAAAATAGTTCCATATCTTCCAAAATTCTAAAAAAATTCTTTACAAATACATGAAAACTTTTTTAAATCCCTTCAAATTATTAAAATCTTTGGAAATACCTTAAAATTTTTTATAAATCTCTAGAAAATGCCTTAGAATCTTTTAAAAGACCCTAAAATATTTCAAATCTTTTGGAATCCCAACATCAAATTATTGAAATCTATTAAAAATGTCTTGGAGTCTTCTAAAACACCCTAAAATGTTTTAAAATGTTTGAAACCTTTTGAAATCCCTTGAAATTTTTTCAAATTTCTAAAATTCTCTTGTAAATTTTAAAAATGCCCTAAAATCTTTAAAATTCTTTCGAAACCCCTTTAAATTATTGAAATTTATTAAAAATGTCTTAAAGTCCTTTAAAATACCCTAAAATATTTATAATGTTACTTCCTACGAAACATATCAGGTAACTGGGACCTCTCCATGCAGTACCTTCTGCAACCGAGAGATGTCTCTCAAGATTATTGCTGCCCACCGCCTGTCAGTGAACACGTTTTCACTACTTTCACCAACATTCACTCAAATTTTTCGATTTCAAATCGTTGAAAAACACTTAAAATTTTTTTATACAGAAATCTCGCTTTTTGGTTCAGAAAAATGTATCGAATCACTTTGTATGTCGTTTAATAGGAAGTGACATAATACGAGTATATACATCACAATAATTTTTATCATCTTGCTAAATTTCATAATTCAATTAGAAGAAATCTGTATTATCATCGGAGGTGGTACCGATCGATCATATGTAGATAACTTTCACGAACGAAAGACGAGAGGTTTAATTCCCACCGGAACGAAGGAGAAAGATCTTTTTTCATAAACTAAAAATTTTCAAGTTATAATTCCAGTTTACATTAAAATTTTGAATGATCAAAATATTGTTTCTTGAGTTTTTTAATTTTTGAAGGGTCAATCAGGAACATCACAAATTTTTTAATTTTTCCAGACTTGTGCAATTTTCAGTAATTTTTTCTGAACCAGTCTCTAATTTTGAAGTCTTTTTAGGAACCAACTTACATACGGGGCATAATTTATCAGCAGAAGTTTTCAATTTCATATCATTAAAAGTTTGAGAAAATCAGAAACTTTTAATTTTTATTTTGAGTCCTTTAAATTCAGGAGAGATTGGATTATCAGAAGGGAATTTAATACTCAAACTGACAAATTGTTCACTTCCGAAAGTTTAAATTTTTTAATTTCAATAGCCCGAAATAATGTTTTCTTAACCGAAAATTCTCCAATTTTTTGCAGAGGCCAGCTTGAAATATTGACATTAAGAATCTGACTGCCCATATGAAACTTCGCGCGCATTGGTAGAGAACAAATCGTAATTGCTCTTATTGTCATTAACTTTTTTTCCCTAAAACAGTAATGCTCTATCAAAACAAGGATTTTCCTTTGATCCGATAAGAAATCATGAACCTCATTCGCGATAGCAGATGATGAGTAAGGATGGATTAATTTCTCCCATATTATTTTAAAAAACATGAATTTTAACAATTTGTCATTGCAACTCGCGAAAAAATTAATCTTGAGCATTTATTAGTTTATAACTTTTTAACCATTTTTCGTCGTACTAAAGAATATTATACATTATTTCTATATGTACATACTTATTATACTTATTTATGGCCTGCACATTTTTATCGGATTTATGTTCAAGACGAAAAATGTTGCCGAGAATATGTTTATTGCATCGTGTCATTTTTCAATAAATTTTCATTTGTAATTTCTAATGGCTTTATTCACTTACAGCCCTCTATTTGAGTGATGTCTCTTGAATTGATTTGTTGTTTTTTTTTCTTCCAGGTCCAATCGTAAATTTATATTTTTGACTGAAACAAATTACATCGACATTTTTCAGGTCACTGTTATAGATTTTATTTTGAATTATTGTATTTACTAAAGGACTCTTAAAATTGAATCTTACCGGATATTAGAATATTTGTAACAATATTGTCAGTACCTATCTGAAATTTTCTGTATCGTTCTGTTCATTATAGGGGAAAAATAATTTTCATAACGATATTTTAAATATTTTAAAATATTATCGTTTAAAACTTGTTAAAATTATCTTTGAGTCTGTAGCTTTGAGTCTTTCCTATTCTTTTATTTACAAACATGTGCGTGTAAAAATATATTTAATTTTATTTGGTAGTGTGTCACTGATTATGAAGTAATGTTCAAAAAGTAATGTATATACAGAAGCTTACTTGCAAATATTACAAAATAGTAAAAACGCCTACTTTGAAGAGATTGTCAATTTTGTTATAATTTTAGATTAAAATGAAAAATAATTCACATTAGGCTCTATCGACCTTAAGGAACACATTCTCATAAAAATGCTTGCGCTTGACGCTTAATTTTTTACAGGTATTTATACAATTCTCTTATAAATTATGCAATCACAAAAATTTGATTTTTTAATTTGTGAACAGGATTTTGAATCTTTAAAAGAAAAACGGTTAGTCCCATCAAAAAATAGGTTTGAAGACTAAGTAGGTTTTCTTGTAGAAACCATTTTTTAAACTTTTCTTGAAAGAAATAATTGATTTTCAAGACTTTTTTTGGTATGCAGCATATTGATGTTATGCGTATTATGATGATAAAGGGGAAAAAGATTCCAGAACGTTTAATATATTTCTGAAAAATCTTATAGAGTCTGAAGTATCGGTTAAGTTGAATGAACCTAGCAACCTTTCAATTTTGAATTATTACTGACATATCAAATCTACTTAGTTGTTTATTTTCTTTTACTAAAGAATTAAAGAAGCAATTCACAAATGAAGGTGATAAGGAAACAAAGGAACCCGCTAAAGGCAATGAGAAGAAGTGGTGTCTTGATATTTGTTTTCATTTCTTCTTGGACTTCCTGCAGTCTGCGGCGGCTGTCGCCTTTGCACTAGGTGTACATGTGGATCCTTTTTTGTCTGAACCAAGTATTTGTAATAAACAAGCCTTTTTCTGAGAATAATACAACCAATATGTCGCCGTTATCATTTGTTTTTGGATCTCCAAAATTACCGAGCACCCTTTCTGTACTTTCTCGTTAGATTCAAAACCATCAATTCATATATACCAGTGTAATGATCGAAACCCTTGTCTTTTTTGAAGACACGAAACGACCCAAATATTACTGCTTTCTGCATCCATCTTGCAAGTGCCGTAGCATATTTTTGGCTCGCGGGTATGACTTTAAGTTTGCGAACAAGTGACATAGATAATACTGGCTTTGTAGCAGTCTAGCAGGTATTTCTTGAGTTGATTCGTCCACTCAATGTGGGGGTTGCGCTGGTTCGTCGTAGTGTTTCCATCTAAAATATATCTAGCACCCCAAACTCTAAGGTTATCTGCACTTTTTTCCGACACATTGTCGGGTGCTCTGCACGTTTGATCGTTTTGAATTATATCTGCAACTTTTTGGTGGTGTAATTTTTTTTCGGCGAGCAGCTAAGGGAAAGCTTCATCCGTCCTTGTAGAGCCTCGCATGCAAGGATGAGGGTGCATACTCTGCGAGGTCGCCAGGTATCACAGAAACACCTCACCCAGGTGACAATCAGCTTTCGGCACGGTTGATACGTCTCGGCTAAGCGGTTATTCCTTTAGGACTATCCCTGTACAATTGTCCGCAACTGCTTATTAATTACTTTAATGATATACAGCAGAAGCTGTTGGTACAAGGACCCTCTATCCGCAACCCAAGGACGCGTTCGGTGGCTTTGTCATAGGCCACCGAACCGCATTGAGTGGACGAATCAACTCAAGGATGACTTGCTAGACTGATACGATGCCAGCATTATCCCTGTTCACCAAGGCTTAATGGCGCGTATGCATACTCTGTGATGCCAGAAACTTAGAGCGTTAGCGCGTTTTGATTCAATCGTTGCGAAATCAACGTTCCTACTTCTGGAAAAATGGATATATACGCGGAGCGCTTCCCGAACCACTGCTTGATCAAGCTGAAGCCGAAGATGAGTAAGCGACATTAAGACCAACCGCGGAAAGCCGGCACCTTCTGAGAGATGATCGTGATTTCAGGAGAAGGAGGAACATTACTATACAAGTTCCTCCTAAGCCTCGAGATCTGGCTGAAATGGAAGCCTCCACTCGTGGAGAAATCTCGCAAGAGTCCGAAAATAATACAAATTGTTACAGAAAATATTAGAAAGGAAGGTATCATCAAAAGGTTATATTGCAACTTTATTTATTTGAATAAAAAAAACAGTGTTCACTAGAAATTATTATTATTATTATTATTATTATTATTATTTCCAAATATAATACGAATTGCCCCAGAAAATTTTAAATGATGAATTTGTCAAGTGTTCGAGATAAGTATGGAAAGGTATCATCTAAAGGTTATATTTGAATCATGTTAATTTTATTTATGTGGAGAAAAAAAGAATTTTCGCTAGAAATTATTATTATTTTCAAAAACAATACGAATTGCCCCAGAAAATGTTAGAAAAAGAAAGGTATCATCTAAAGGTTTTTTTGAATAATGTTGACTTTATTTATGCGAAGAAAAAAAGAGTATTCACTAGAAATTATTATTATTATTATTATTATTTTCAAAAATGACACGAATTGCCCCAGAAAATATCAGAAAGAATGTTAAATAATGAATTTTGCAAGTGTTCGAAATAGGTATGTAAAGGTATCATCTTAAGGTTATATTTAAATGATTTATTTGGACTAGTAGGAATAAGAAAAAAAAAGAAAAGTGTGTTCACTAGAAATTATTATTTTGAAAATTTTTTCAAGTGTTCGAAATCGGTATGGAAAGTTATCATCTCAAGGTTATATTTCAATAATGTTCGCTTTATTTATGTTGAAAAAAAAAGAAAAAAAAAGTGTCTTCACTAGAAAAGCTGATCGCTGTCTCATTTTCAAAAATAATACAAATTGTTACAGAAAATATTAGAAAGGAAGGTATCATCTAAAGGTTATATTGGAATAATGTTAACTTTATTTATGTGCAGAAAAAAAAAGAGTTTTCACTATAAATTATTATTATTTTCAAAAATAATACGAATTGCCTCGGAAAATATTAGAAAGAATGTTAAATAATGAATTTAACAAGTGTTCGAAATAGGTATGTAAAGGTATAATCTTAAGGTTATATTTCAATAATTTATTTGAACTATTAGGAATAAGAAAAAAAAAGAAAAATGTCTTCACTAGAAATTATTATTTTCAACATTTTTGCAAGTATTCGAAATAGGTATGGAAAAGTATCATCTGAAGGTTATATTTCAATAATGTTAGCTTTATTTAGGTGAAGAAAAAAAAGTGTCTTCACTATAAATTATTATTATTATTTTCAAAAATAATACAAACTGACCCAGAAAATATTAGAAAGAAAGGTATCATCTAAAGGTTATAGTCTTTTAGAAATAATTGTTCAAGTCAAAATTGTTTATTTCACCAAAGTTATTTGAATTTTTGTCTTTTAGCTTTAATTGCAATACTTATTCAATTCTCATAGTCAATCACTAATTTTATCCTTTTGAAGATTCTGCACAACTCTATTTGGTTGATTTGTATTTGCATTTTTTTATAAATCAAACAGTTAATATTTTTGTAAACAATTTTTTTGCTGAATAATTTTAATTTCAATGAAAACCAACCAAAGAAAGTTGTGAGGAATCATTCAAGGAATAAAATCATCCATTGATCATTATCATTGGATAGCAATGGCAGCTTTTTTCTACGGCGAAACTAAAAGCACAAAAATCCAAGTAACTATTGTTACACAGAAAAAAAGATTAGTTGGGCCAACTATATAGTTTGTAATGTATGGTACTGCTATTTTATTAATTGGGACAACCAGTTTTTTAGTTGCTGGTACTAACTGAATAGTCATGGCAACTAATGAAATTGTTGGGCCACCCCATGAAATAGCAGTATCAACTAACAAAATATAAGTACCATATCTGACAAACTAGTTGGCCCAACTAGACATTTTTTTCAGTGTATACGGAAAAAAAAATTATAAACTGAATCTATAGTCAGCCTATATTATTTTTTAACAGATAACACCAGATTAATTCAGTAATTGACAAAATATAACTGATATAGATATTCCGTTATTTCGAATTTATAGAAATTTTGTTTTTATAAATTGAAAAGCTTTCGACAATCGTGGTAAATAAATTTGAAAATCTTTCTTAGTAGTGTAGCAAGTCAATTTTCCACAGTCGTTGTCAAGGATGCCCTCACAAACAAAGAATTCTGTAAAACAGAAAACATTTTTCCGTGTAAATAACCAATTTTATCCCGAACAATTCGGCACTGAAGTAAGTTGAAAAAAGCTTAACTGGAATTTCTGTATTAAGCATCCTTAAAGAGTTTCGTGGTTCAAATTTTGTTGCAAGAGACAAATATATAATTTACTGTAGTTCAAATAAATTCAGTTAATTCTAAAGGATATTTCAATCCAGAAATCGATTTTCTAATTATACCGAGAACATTTTTTAATGACACGCAGACTGTTTATAACAAAATATTACTAGATTACTAGATATATATATATATGTGTGTGTTTATATATTTGCATTCGGTTTCGGTTTCTATTCCTTTGTAATAGAACTGAAGGGCCTATGACAAAGCCACCGAACGCGTCCTCGGGTTGTCGGCAAGGAACACGCCTAATTATATTGTCAGAAGGGAGACGGGAGAACGAGTTCAGGGATTCTAACGGGGAGTCGGACGTGTAAATATGAGGAGAAATTTGTGAAAGAGAAAGAAGTGAGCTGCTAAAGGAGTGTTGATGGGAGAAGGAGAACAGGAGAGGAGGTGGGAAGATAAGGGTTGAATAAGAAAGGTATTTCAGAACGAATGGACTGCAGATGGATGATGTGAGAAGGACGCACGAGGAAGGAAGGTATATGAAATGGTTATGGCTTTCTAGTGTAAAGAGGTTGTATGAACTGTGCGGGAAGAGGGATGCATGAGTAGAGCATTGGTTAAAGGAGTGCGGGGAGGTAAAAAGGAGTGGGATGAGTACAGATGTATTAATGCATGAAATAGGGACAAATGAGCAGTAGCATGAGTGAAGTCGGTGTTGGGTAAGATGGAGAAGAAGAGAAGGAAGGAGGAAGAAGAATGTATAAGGAAATATTGTCAAAAGAAGTGAATGTGGATATAATTACACCGTACATATTGTAAATAGTAGATAAATATTAGGTATTAGCCGAGAAGGCAAAGTTCGGAAATGCGAGGCGATGCGAGAATGTAGGGACATGCATGCGTTAGAGCATTAGGCATTAGAATTAAGGTGTGGATGGATGTTAGTTTTCAATGGTTGGTGTTTAAAAAAATTCTGTGAAAAATAGAAGTATGAGCAAGTCAATTTTTGTAGGCCATTCTATCTCTATTCTGAGAGAAACATGGTAAACACAAAAATAAAGTATTTATACAATTTATGTTAACATCTTATTATTAGTTTATAGTAATATTTAAAGTACTACAAAACAATCTGCATTCAATGAACGGCAAAAAAATCATCATGAGGGCGAAAAACACGAAAAACCCATTTTTCAACTAATGGGGGTTATTTGGGACCCAATAAGACATACTTATGGGGGCAATATTTAAAAGGTGATATTTTGATCATATCCTATGGCTGATTTTAGAGAAAAATGTTGAGTTTCAACCGGATTTCGCTACTATTGACGATTCTGAATTAAATTTGCAAAGACATCTTTTTTTTTTCATAGGAAATACTTGCTAAACTTGATAGGGATTGCGCTATTCAAATATAATTGTTTTCATGCTCTTCAAAATCATCCAAATTCTTTGCACCTTTTTCACATTTTTCTAGTCCTCTCAATGTTCCTTGGAATCTTTTCAAAAACCCAAAAACATCACAAACCCTTTGAAATACATTATCAAACCAAAAAGACGAATGTTCAACAAAATAGTTTAATATGCAATCAAATAGTTGAATTTTCAATTTAAAAAAATTTATTCAAGAAAGAAAGAAAATTTTAATCAAACTGTTGAATTTTCAACAAAGTAATTCACTTTTGAACCAAATAATAAAATTTGTAAATAAAAAATATGAATTCTTAACGAAAAATTCAATATCGGACTTTTCAATCGAGAAGAATGTTCTTTAAATAAAAAATAGTTGAATTATCTTATCAGGTTTTATTAATTAAGTTCACATTTAAGTGGACAAATAAAAAAGAAGGGAAAGACTGTGAAGCCTACGATAAATAAATATGAATGTTGTTAATTTATAGTCTAAATAAAAACATTTTAAATAAACATTAAACTTCATTTTTAATACCCGAAAAAATTTAGGACACTATTTTCTAATCTAGATAAATTTATCTTTTCAGGAATTCGTGGGCGATTTCGCAATGGCATTAAACCAATCTGATTCTCAAGACTTTGTCCTAGAAATTGTTGGTATAATGGGAAACTTGGCATTGCCAGATTTGGACTACACACAAATTCTTCAGAGGTGTAATCTCATTCCTTGGATTCGCAGCAATCTTGTTCCCGGTAAAAAATCGGATTTTAATTTAATCATAATATAAACAAAAAAAGCAACATTTTTAATAAATTTTATTTTTTCAGGTAAAGCACAAGACGATTTAGTTTTGGAAATTGTGATATTTTTGGGTACGGCAGCTGCTGATGAAGATTGTGCTCAATTAATGTGCAAGGCTGATATACTTTTGTCACTTATTGAATTATTAAAAGGTGAGCATCGAAAAAAATTCTCTAGAATTAAATTCGTAAGTTTATTTAGTATTAATTTCGAAGTATTCGACTAGCAACTAAACAAATTTTTAGAAAAATGATGGCTTTAAGAAAATAAATTAAATTTCCCAAAAATAATTAGATGTTTAACAAAATAGTTGATTTTTAACAAACAAAGATGAATTTTTGATCAAAAAGATTAATTTTCTATCAAAAAAGATGAATTTCCAACTTATCCAATATGCATGATAAAGTTTTAATCAAAGATGGAATAGTTCAATTTTAAGATAGAGAAAAATAATTTTTAATAAAAAAATGAACTTTCAACAAAATTGTTAAATTTTTAAGCAAAAAGATGAATTTTCGACCAAGAAGATCAAATGTCTATTAGAAAAAAATGTCGAAGAAAAATTCAATCATCATAATTATACTCATTGCTACCCTGAAAAACTTATAATTTCCCTTCATTTCATCAAATAAACTCGACCGAATAGAGGCTAATGCATTGCAGAATTGATTTTAAAGGCCCAATTCGATAATGGCAGCAAATCGAATACACCAAACCTAACCTCAATTCGTTTTCGCGTTAGATCTATTCAACTTTTTCTACTGGGCATCCAAATTTATCCTTTTATATCCCTGGCGGACCGGATGAACGCTAGCATTACGCTGTAGCGTAACCATAAAGTAATCTCGCATTATAATTAATAAAAGAAACAAAATATCTAAATTGTTGCAATTATAATTGTACGTTAAAATTTACGTTAGAAGGTAATGCCGTAATTGCCATAAAGTTTATTTTGTAGCGTTAGAAATTAAAAAAACATAGTGGCTCTCATTGAAGGTCGGCTACCCAGGAAACAAAAATCCATTCACTTGCTTTGAATGGGTTTCCAAGTCGTTTGAATACCGTTTCTGCCACTGTAATTTCAGATTGTGGGATCTGAAATACAACGATACGCCAACTGGTGGTCAAATGTAGTACTAAAATAACGGGGTCGTGTTTTACTGCATGATCTATTCGAATTTTATAATAAAATTTATTATATTAATATTTCGTTCAGTTTAAAGCAATATAATCAATAAGAAATTTAAGTAGCACCAGAAGACAAGATTGGATTCGTGTATTTGGTCCTCATAAAGTTGAAAGAAGTGTTTTTTTCTTCTTGTCTTCATTAGACATATCATCATATCTTTAGAATATAATATGATTTTCTTACTAAATGCTACTATTTTTATTTACTTTAGTATTTAGTATATGAATCTTCATTCAAAAAGATGAATTTTGCACCAAAAAGATTAATATTCTACCATAAAATATGGAATAATTAATTAAATAATTAATTAATTAATTTTAAAAAAAAGTGTGAAAGCACATGTGAGGAACAATTTTTTTCAAATTTTTCAATCTAAATTATAAAAATCTATATTTTTTTAAACCTAGAAAATAATTTATTTTGTTTCGTTCTAAATATTTTGAAATAATTTTCAATTTTATCTTAAAATGGATTTATCAAAATAATAAATCATTTCAATTTTCTCGGGAATCTTCAAAGAAAAACTTTTTTATTTTCCTGAAACCTTTCAAAACTCTTAAAAAGTTCTTTTTTTTCGAAACTCTTAAAAAGTTCCTTTTTCCGAAACTCTTAAAAAGGACCTTTTTTTCGAATAATAATAATAATAACAAGTGGATTATACTGGATTATACTGTATTACAAGTAAATTATACTGCCTTAAAAGTGGATTCTACCAGATTATAGAGAATTACAAGTGGATAATACTGGACTATACTGGATTATACCAGAGTATACTAATTACAGGTGAATATTTTTGTGGATTATGCTGGATTGCAATTGGATTATACTAGATCATACTGGATAACAAGTAAATTTTTTGCTGGATTATACTGATTAGAAGTGGATTTATTCTTGGAGTATACTAATTGCAAGTGAATTATACTGGATTAGACTGTATTAAAAGTCAATTATACTGCATTAAAAGTGGATTTAACCAGATTATAATGGATTACAAGTGGGTAAAACTACATCACAAGTGGATTATACTGGACTATACTAGATTATATCAGATTATACTGGTTTACAAGTGGATATTTTTACGAATTATGCTGGATTGTGCTTGGA
Source organism: Andricus grossulariae (assembly GCA_011634705.1). Lineage (NCBI taxonomy): Eukaryota > Metazoa > Arthropoda > Insecta > Hymenoptera > Cynipidae > Andricus > Andricus grossulariae. Next base: position 197,133,818 of record JAABKJ010075445.1, on the reverse strand, counting down.
TTATACCAGATCATACTGGATCACAAGTAAATTTTTTGCTGGATTATACTGATTAAAAGTGGATTTATTCCTGGAGTATACTATATACAAGTGATTATACTGTAATATACTGTATTACAAGTAAATTATACTGCATTAAAAGTGGATTCTACCAGATTATAATGGATTACAAGTATACAATACTAAATCACAAGTGGATTATAGCGGATTATACAGAACTATACTGGATTATACCAGATTATACTGTATTGCAAGTCGATATTTTTGTGGATTATGCTGGATTGCAATTGGATTATACCAGATTAAAAATCAGACAAAAACCAAAATAAAAGTAAATTTTTTGTTGGATTATGTTGATTACAAGTAAGATATACTGCATTAAAAGTGGATTCTACCAGCTTACTATGGATTACAAGTATACAATACTAAATCACAAGTGGATTATACTGGACTATACTGGATTATACCAGATTATGCTGGATTGCAAGTGGATATTTTTGTGGATTATGCTGGATTGCAATTAGATTATACCAGATTAAAAATCAGACAGAAACCAAAATAAAAGTAAATTTTTTGTTGGATTATGCTGATTACAAGTGGATTAAACTGGATTGTACTGTATGATAAGTATTATATACTGCATTAAAAGTGAATTCTACCAGATTATAATAGATTACAAGTGGATTATACTCAATCACAAATGGAATATACTGGACTATACTGGATTAATTATACTGGATTACAAGTGGATATATTTGTGGATTATGCTGGATTGCAAAAGCTCCGCGCACCCAGCCCTCGCAATTAAAAGGGCGCGCTTCGATCAAAAACGGTAGTGTCATTGGGTCTGGTATTCTAGCTGTATCGAAATTTCGAGCAAGTCTCTCAGCTATAGGACCATCTTCCGAGGTTGGGAATCTACTTTCGCTTGAGAGTAAACGCGGCTACTCTGTGACACACACAAACGACAACTGTAGATTGACTTCCCACGAATAAAACGCAGACATTTGAATGACCAAAATTTCTCCCGAATTTAATTTCACTAGGACCTTTTTCCTCTTATTATTCACTTAAGAGCCGGTTCAAATGCCATCTATCTTACCCGGGTCTCCATCCTTCTGGAACACCGAACTTTGAATCCTGTTTCACCGGACATACAATTTTCTCCGTTGCTTTATATTTTTCTATCGTACAAAATAAATCCTTATAAATACACAGTGCACGGTGCGTAACCATTCCTTTATACCTCTGCTGACAAGCTCTCTCACTCCCTCCTCTGGTATTCCCCAGATTCACCTTTCTCGCTTACGTTATCACTTGCCCTTTTTCTCACTTATGAGACAATCCCCACAATACGTCGCATAACAATTGCTGCAGTACGCCTAGTGACGCTCCCTTTCACACTTCCCTAAGTGAATTCCCCAGATTATATTCTTACTGCTACCAACACTTACCACACTCAAGGTAAGAAACATAACACAGTCCTACCCTACTCTAAATTTGAATATTCTCTTTTGGTCACAATAATATAAAGGCTCTAAAGTCTTGAATTGTTTTGATTCAACTATAACCCTTAAAGTACACCGTGGATAACAAGACAGCGAAGTCTTCGAACTGTTGACTTATTCTCACGATTTACCAAATTAGAATGTTCTCAGCGCGTCACAAGACGGCGAATGCTTTGCAAACTTGACTCATTCCTACTCCACCGTCAATTTTAATATTATCGTTGGGTCGCAAGACCTTCGAAATTTTGACTCATTCTTACCCCATTTTGAATATAAATGCTCGTATAGAATACTTCCTCAACCACTTGGTGCAACCGGATCATCGAATCATTATTTAGAGTTGTTTTGGCTGTTGGAAGACTTTAGATATTGAAAAAGTTCTCATCAATGGAGTTTCGAAATAACTGATGCCTGATTTTACAGAATGTAAAAATTCTTGAAAATTTGTAAATCCAGCTTTTTATTGCTACATTGGAAAGAGCGATATCGAATAAATCCTTTCAACTCCATGCGTTATAAAACGTTCGACCTACAAATGATAAACTTTCGTAATGATGAACATGGAGTTCAATGGGAAGAGGGTGAACTACGGCAGGTTTATGTGCCCGCCAAGATAATTCTGGAAAAGGAAAGTATAGTTAGAAAATTAGTTATATATCAACTAACGAACTAGTTCAATATTATGTCTAATGAAGTTAAAATTTTTTGATTATTGATCAGTGGTTTAGTTTTCTATGATTATGTCACCAGAATATCACTAACTTATAGATTCAGAGCGCTTCAGGGGGGGAAAAAAGTTACTTTAATTGGAGCTAATTTCGAATAGGAAAGAAATATATTGCAATTGGTAATGCACTTTGAGTAATAGATATTGTTATTTTTACCCATAGGTTTAAGAAAAACCACTAGGATGAAAAACAGGATACCATTCACGGTTCGCATTTTCGCTAACTGAAGAAAACCCACTTTCAACGAACTTTAATTAGAGACGACCTGGCAAATTTATATAAATGTTTCAGTTTATAATACACTTGTTGGAATCTCATTGGTCCAAACTGTGTTAATGTATGTTACATTTATCGCAATCTTATCGCTACTTGCAAATCATATGTGTTTCAATGACTTGTCTTTCCGAATGAATTACTCCGGTAATATTAAAGAAAATATTACGCAGTAGAAATATAAGTATTTTTAGACAAACCTGATAAAATTATATCTTTCGATTGAAGGGAAATGATATATTCGTGTATAGTCATTGGTATTATATCCATTGTCCCTATTGATGTTGTTAGGGTGTTTTAAAATTTCGTTTGCTTCTCTATGCTTTCTTGGAAAATATCGTGTGTTTTTGAAATAACGGTTGTTTTCTCAAATAGAATTCTATGTCCTATTTTGATATGATGCTCGGCTAGTGCTGATTGCCTGAAATTTTTTAGCCTGAATTTACTCCCATGTTCCTTTACACGTGGGCTCACCGCTCTCCCGGCGCCTCTTTTTTTGTTGGGTTGCTCAGAAGTGGTCCTATTTTTGCAGGTGGCTTAAGTATGGTTTGGTGGTTGTGTTTGTTGAGAATTCTTTCTATTGGTTCTATGATATCTTGAATGTAGGGTAGGATGGTAGTCGTTTTTCTCTATATTTCTTCAGTAGGTTATGTTAACTTGTTTTTTTTAGCATATTTTCTCATTGCTTTATCAATTTGATTGTTTGTGTAATTCTTCTGTACTATGATTAGCTTACATTTTGTAGTTCTTTTTGTATGTTATTTTTATCCGGCCAATACCGTAAGAGCGACAAAGATGGTTATAAAGCACTCTTAGGGCCGCATTGTGTCTGTAGATATAAGTGGTATATATATATATATATATATATTGTTTATATTATATATATTGTCAGGCAGTACATAGGCATCCAGCTTTTTAGGGCTAATAGCACTGATCTTGCAAACTTCATAAGTGGAGCTGGAAAAGGCAGAGGGATTATGCCCTTCAGCTTTGGCTATTCTTCGGAAAAGTTTGACGACAAGACACTTCAGAACTGTCAAACTAGCCGGGAATTTGATCGCGGGTATTTCTACTTTTCTTGTATTTATAATTATATGGTGCTCATTCGATGACTCATTTGTTACTTTATTCTGATCAGTCTCGAATCCATAACTTCCTTATCATTCAATAAAATATATTAATATTATAGGTCCATCGAATCGATTCGAATTAAGGGGTCCTTTATGTTGTTGCATATACTTTGACTTATTCTAATGAAAAATATGTACAATAAAAAACCTATTTTTGAAATATTATGAAATTGTTAACGAAATCTATTAAATATGTGTAGTGATTCCCTAGTCAATTTTGAGATACTAGTCCTGAAAATAAGCTTCTGTATGAGGAAGAAAAATATGTTAGCAGTAACATTTGATGATAAAACCCATTTATCTTTAGCATTTTAGCATATCAAATGGAATTCAATTAACTTAGATTTTTTTAATGGCGTCATGATTACTTTCTAGTTTTTTAACTTAATTACACATATTCAGATTCCAAAAACTGCTACTTTAAGAACGACTTATTTCCAAACAGTTGCAAGTGAGAATTACATTTCTTTCAACAAGAGCATTGTTTGATATTTTGGAATTTGATGGGCCAATTAATCATACCTCGCTCTGTGGGTAAGAATAATACTGGGGCCCTTGGGCAGCTCCAATGATAAATCTTTTATCACCAACACCAATACGAGAGGCAACAGTTCCAAGATGATAACTTCTCCTCCGCAGACGAGCACGCGGTATAAATTGTCCTCTTGGTCGCCCAATGTCTAGTATCGCTGGACTTCCTCCAAGTCCTAAGAAATAAGGGTATTTTATCTACTTTTAATTTGCAACTGGAAAATTCGAATCACAATCCTATTAGGATTACTAGGGTGGATGGGTGGTAGAATAGTATGATAGGGATAGGGATTGGAGGGTAAAGATATATATATATATATATATATATATATATATATATATTCGGTTTCGGTTTCTAAATGAGGATTCTCATGTTGTAAGTAAATTTGTACAACTTGAATTATATACTTTCATTATTCAATTGGAGGTTAGGTCACTCAGCTGCGTAAAGTTTTATTAAATTTAGTAACAAAATGTTGATATCGTGCATAATTGTTTTCGGATCCATCAGTACATTTGTGTAAAAATCAAGTTTTTTTTGTATAGTTAGTAGCAATTTTGTAATTTTTCTATAAATAAAACCTAACCTAAATCGATGAATTTAATTTGTTATCGGTTTTTTGGATTTTAGAAGATAAATGTTTACTTTTTATCATAGTTTTATTAAATATTTCGGTATGGAGAATTTTTTTATAAGAAATTAGAACGAAATATATCATTTACTGTTGTTATTTCATAACAATTTGTACGCCTTTCAAATTTAGTGTTATATATCAAAGATTATTACTGTTTTAGAAATTATATTTTATTTTCAGGATTCAGTAAAATTGTTAATTTCAATTGATTGGAACGTCTTTATATTCTTTTATTGTAGTGACTATTCATACTGGAAAAATTAGACTATTAATACAAAAATTTATTTTTGTATGATGTTTTTGCCATGTTATAAAAGTTCTCCTTCACCTTTTTAAGACATAAGGGGTCATCCATAAATTACATTACCAATTTTGGGATATTTTGTAATAGAATAGTTGAATTTTCGTCCAAAAGGACGAATTTTCAACAAACTAGTTCATTTTTCAACTAAAAATATAAGTTTTGAACCAATAACGGAATACTTACATTTTCAGTTAAAAAAATAATAATTTTCAACAAACAAAACGAATGTTCAACCGGATGAATTCAACTAAACACACGAATTTTCAACAAAATATTTAAATCCTGAACCCAAAACATGAATTTAAATTTTTTAAATTAAGATCGAAAAGAAATTATTTTATCATGAATAATTTTATGCAAAATAATCATGAAAAAGGTTCACAATTAAAAAAATAGAATTCCAAACTATCTCACTTTTCGGCTCAATAGAGAAAAAGATAACCAAAAGAAAAAAGAGGGAGAAAAAGAAAAAAAGTCAACCAAAAACCAACCTCTCACTTTTTCCTTTCTCCGTCCTTTTTATACTATGAGGGGACCAACATGTTTCGAAGTCATTTAGACCTCATCAGGGATTATTTATAGGGAATAACTCAAGGTATGAAAAAACAAATAAACCTGTGAAGAAAATATTTTAAAAAAATGTTAATACAATATTTGATTAAGTTTAATATATATATATATATATATATATATATACATATAATTTTATATTGTGCAATTTTTCAGCACTTCAAATTCAAAATTGTTCAATTTTAAACGTTATAAATTTCAAATGGTCCACTTTTAAGTTGCAAAATTGATTAACTTTCAATTTTAAATGCTTAGTCCTGAAATTATTTAAATTGGCACGTCTACAAATAAAAATTTCTCCATTTTTATAGCTTCAACTTTTAAAGCGTACAATTTTAAGTGTTCTTCATTGTTTAATATCGAAGGCTTCGAATTGGCATTTACTCAATCATTTAAAGTTTTTAATTCGAAATTGTTTAGTTTCAAATTTTTCAGATTGAAATGATTGAATTTTAAAAATTATGATGCACAATTTCAAAATTAATATTTTTTACAGATTATTTTCAACGTTGAATTGAATTGCATTTAAAAAAAATTAAAATTATAATAGCGATCTTGATTTGTATCCTTTTAATAATTTTCAATGTAATATCTTAAATATGTCGAATTTTTAATTAAATCTTTAAAAAACGAATTATTTAAAATGTTTAAATATATATTATTTCAAGATTTCTAGAATGAATAATAATTCCGAATTAAATGTTGAAAATTAAACGAGTTGAAATTTAAACGTTAAAAATTGTATTGTTAAAAACCAAAAATGATCAAAATATTTAAAATGTATATAATATGTAATTTGTAAAATTGATACCTCAGTAATTTCTTTAACTTTGAATGGTTACAATTTTAGAGTTCTGAATTTGCCCCCATTTGAAATTACTTCATTTTGAACTTGTTTTTTTAGAATATTTTAATTTTAAAGGTTTATAATTCAACATTTTTCCATTTTTAACTATGAAAATTAAAAAGTTTTCAATTTTAAATTATTCAATTTTGAACGCTTTTAATTAGAAATTAAAAATTTTCAATGCCTTTGAATTGTAAATGTTCCAGTTTTCAAAAATTCGAATCTAAAATTATTTCATTTTAAATATAGTAATGAAATTATCCTATTTTCAAAATGTTAATATGTAATCATTCAATATTGAGATTCTTCAATTAAAAATAAAATTGTTCAATTTTGAACGCTTTGAATTTTAAACGCTTTTATGTAGAAATTACACACGTTCAATTCCTTTTCACTTCGTTTGGAAATATTGACCTTTTTGAAAAAATGTTACCTAATTTAAAATTGTTTGATTTGGAACGTTTTTAATTCAAACCCGTTGTATATATATATATATATATATCGTTGATAGGGATCCTTTCATTCATATCCATACGCATGCAGGCCGAGATCCTTTTGACCCCCATGTCCCACACGCTTGAGCCACCCCACCAACTATAATGTGTTACAGCCCCTAGGCGAGGTTCACTATAATACTCACCGGTCGAAATTTGAGAATTTTAAATATTGTGAACGTTAAAAGTTTAATCATGATGAAGTAATTTGAAAATATATAATTTATATTTGAAAGTTCTAAAATTTACAAATTGAAGCTTCATTGTACGGTTAAAAATCAAAGAATTCCAATAGTTGTTTAAAGGTAAAGTATTTTAAAATAAGGGTCGTGAAACTCAGCCTTTATAATCAAATAATAACTTGAAAATCAATTATAGAGCATGTCCATGCAAGTGGTATAACTGCATGTGAGTTAGAATCAAAAGCGATGTCAAAACTTGCGTATGTTATAATCATAATATAATATAACAATATAAAAAAAAAGATAAAAAAATCCATACATCCTTCTCAACACTACTACCTTTCAACCGAGCGTGCCACGTCTACCTCCGTCGTCTGTTCCTAATTCTTGTTACCAAGCAGTTTTCGAAACACGTGATGGGCGGCATTGGAAACGCTTGTTTGGAAATCGCGATTTTGGGTTTTCTCACTCTTTTTAGAATAATTTCTAGCAGTATTCTGCACAGCAATTTGGGCTTCATGAATCAGAGACAGGACTCCGCTGGTAATATTTAGCATTTTTCGAATGGATCTACTTGTAAACAGAGATGGTATGGGAAAAAACAGTCAGAGTGCGCAGAATTTTGTACACCCACCATATTTCTGCAAAAGGTCAAACATATAACTATTGGTACTCAATTGACGCCTAATTTTATAATCCTTCTAACGAGTTGCTTAAAAAAGTTTCTTGCTATATTTTTTAACGTGGAATCACGTTTCGAAGTCAGCAGTGATTTTTAATAGTACTTTTGCTGATTGTGTTGGCAATTTGCAACGGTAGTATATGTAATTGAAAGATTGAAAACTGGCTTCCAATCTGTTCGGAATAATTTCCTATATATCTGAAAGTTTGTGTGAATTGTGGGTCAATCTACACCAATGAATTCCAATCACAATATTATGTATAAGATTAAATAAGTCTGAAATAAGAACATAAGATCGTTCACCGTAAGAAAACTTCAATCCTCTGTTTCTTATTGCAGGTTTAAGTTCACAGTTTGAGTGCTTGCCTAATGGCGAACCTATTCCTAATGTTCCCAAAGATTTCCAAATATTTTAATAAAATATTTGAAAGATTTCCAAATATTTTAATAAAATATTTGAAAGATTTCAAAATATTTAAAAATATTTCACAAGCTTTCAAATTATTTCAGAACATTTCAAAGATTTCGCAAAAAATTTTTTAATTTCACAAATATTTTTAATATTTTACAAAGACTTAAGTAGATTTCATCATATTTCACAAAAGGTTTCAAATACTTCACAAAGATTTCAAAGATTTATCCAATATATCAAAGATATCACAAAGATTTCAAAGGAATTTGAAATATTTGAGACAATATCAAAGATTTTGCAAAGAATTTGAAGATTTCAAAAGATTTCACGATGACTTCGAAGAATTCAATGACTTCAAAAGATTTCAAAGATTTCAGGAAGGTTTTGTGTACAATGTACCAGGTTTATGAATAAAAGAGAATATTTTACCGAATCATTGCTTGAGACATGTGTTCAATCTGTTCCGGAACCGATTTACCTGCTGGCGCAGGGTCAGAATCAAAAATAACCTGGGCGCATGGGTATTTCCAAATCTGGAAAAATTAAAAACATAAATTTGGGAAAAATTTATAAGAAAAAATCCAAAAAGTACTTAAACTGTGAAGTAATTTACCGAAAAATCAGGAAAAACTGGTAATATTTCAACAGGAACAACGTTCGGTTTACTGTGGTGCTTTTCCAGCGGTTTTCTATTATCTTCAAAAGTCTTTTCGATCGCTTTTATTTGACTGGGTCTATCCAAATACAAAATCCCTTCCTGCAAAGATAATTTAAATATTAGGAGCACATTTAGAGGAAATTTAATTTAACTCGAGTTCAGTTTAGCGGTCCAGTATTTCAATTTTAGGCAAAAAAGAAATTGAAAGGGGATTTGGCATATTATTAAAAACTTTGTATATCAAGTGGATAACTCGCGAATTTCGAACGAAAGTGCCCTCTAACAGTAGCACCTTTCCTTTCGCAAGTTTTCTAGTCACATTTGTGATTGATCAGAAAAAAAATGAAGAACATCAAAGATTCAAGAGTAGATAAACAACATAATTGAAAAATAATGTGTTAATTTTTTAACTGTATTTTGAACAGTGGTAAGATTTGGTTCCTTATACAGTTAAAAAAGATTAATTTTCTACAGAAAGAGATGAATTTTCAACGAAAGAGATGCATTTTCAAGGAAAAAGATCAATTTTCAACGAAAGAGATGAATTTCAAAGATTTAAAAATATTTCACTATAAGTTGCTTTGGAAAATCTCGGATAGGAGGTAAGACACCGTGGTATCCAGGAAATAATTCTTCGAGGGTCGTTACTATAGATCTTATCAATTCTGCAAGAAACGACAGAAATATGTAAATATCAATAGTTGGAATCAGGGGTATGTCACGCAAGCCAGTCCAGCCTATAGGAAGTTGGTTCCCAACTTGACACAGCGGAAAAACATCAAAACTGTGGCGCTGATCGCCTTTCGTCAAAATGTTGTCTTTGTATTTTGACAAAAGACTCATAAGTGTCAAAGTAACCAAAATGAACGTTTCAACATCCGATTTCCAAATATAGCCTTTAATATTCGCTTTCCGTGTAACTTGCCTAACCTAACAGTTTTATATACAGTTTTAGAATTTTAGCTTTTTTTTGTTTTTGTAAATTCCCTCCGTTAAACGTCGTTGTTTTGCTAGTTCACGTGTGATTGTACGAGTTCAGGTATACATAATCACAATGCATTATATAAACATGAAGATATATAACAAATATGTCAAATATTTTTTTCATAAATTAGACCTTCTTTTACACGTAATGTTTAATTTATATCTACAAAAATAAATGTTTATATCGCTTCAATATTTTAAAAATGTGAATATAATTGAGAAAGTTCATAAATTCTTATAGTTTATTTAAATTTAAACAAGCTAATTGGCCGAAAGGCGATCAGCGCTGCAATTTCGCATTTTCCCAGCTGAGTCAAATTGGGAACTATAATCATAATAGTCGTGTCATGCCCCTGTTTGAAATAGATATAATATTCATCAGAACGATTGAATAGGAAAAGGAAAAAAAGGGAACAATTGGAAGATAATTTGTACATCTTCATTCTGATAAGAGGATAGTAGATTTATGTAAAATTTGGATTTGTCGGTTTGTCTGTCTGTCTGCAAGTCTATATCCTGTAAGCGCGACAATTTTCGAAAAAATGATAAATTTGGATTGAGCTTTGGCATATGTTTTTTAGGCATAAAAAGAAAGGATGAGTTCGTTAACCAGACATTTTTGAATAACAGTCCTGGTTTCGTCGATCGGAAATGTTTTTACGAATATCAAAAATTCCATTATCCGCAAAACCTACGCAAAATATAAAAAAAAATGTTAAAACCAAAATTGCTCACCTCAAAAAGGTGAACAAAATTTTGTTTGAATGATTTTTTCAATAAGACGCATATTTTTTGTTTTAGACGTGAAAAATATTATTAAAGATAAAAAATTCCATTTTTTAAAGTGGACACAGGGGTTGGAAAAGAATACGCCTAATTATATTGTTAGGAGGGATGCGGTGAGAACAGGTGTTCACCACTTATAGACCCATCAATCCATCATCAAGATAACAATGAAAACTAACTATTTTCAATCTTCTATGCCAACAAATCCTGGAACCTGCATCAAAAGTGATTGTTCACAAATTATTCTCTCCAATGTTTATTTATGATTTTTTATAACCGTACACTAATCAAAATTATTTCTGTTGAATCTAATAGATTATTATTGCTACGGTCTGAGTAAAAAGTTTAGAATAAGTTGAAAAATTCTAAAAAAATACCGCGACTGTCTAACTCTATTCTAAGAAAAAATTGAATGAATAAAATTTGAAAATAAGGTTTGCAAAAGCCTCCTCTCTCTTGTGAGAAATACGTATTCATGCATCTTGCGGAACCTCTAAATCTCTTTGTTTAAAAAGCAAGCACATTTATTTTTTTTGTGGATTTAGAGAAATTCGGGGCGACATGCATGAAAATTTAAAACAAGAATTCCAATGCATTTTTGGACCACCCTGTAGTACAAAAATTATTTAATCAATTTACTAACAATAAAAAAAAATTGTTATTGTCATTCATAGCTGTATTGTTTGATATAAAATAAAGGAGGGTAATCAATTTTTTTTTTAATTGAGCGTAGCAGTTCTTCCGTCATTCGCAATCATTTAATACCTTTACACTTCAGGGTACGATTACTCTCTAAGCTCGGCAAATAACGTTGGATATACATAAAAAGACATACGTCATTCATAGCCTCCATATTGTGCTGTCTAACATTTGAAAATAGTAAAATTTTATGATATTAGGTATCTAATTTTGTGTACGAAATGTGTGAAAAAATATATTTTATTTTTATAATTCTTTGTGGCATACTTCTCGAATGGATTCCTGCTAGTTTCTTGGAAAATAATCATAGTGAACGAACTGATATTCTCAATAAACATTAACGGTGGAGCAATGAAAAGTAGTTCTGTAATAAAAAATTGTAATATTGTGGAAACTTTTGACTTTCTAGATGACTAAATGTATGCTACCTTGTTTTTCTCCTCTATGATTCAAATTTCTAGTTTTGTGATTTTTCAATAGAAGGCTCTGTACTGGAATTGTAAGCGTGATCTAGCATGTTTCCATTTCAAAAATATTGCCTTCTGATTTTTTGCAGAAAGTTACATCAAAATGTAAAAACTATAATGGATCAATGCGCTATATATACTCTTGACTTCCGATCTATAAAATCGTAATAATTTAAGAATTGTTAATTATACACCTTTGAAAATTGAAGAGTTTCTAATTGAAAATCTTCAAAATTAAGGAGCTTCAAATTGCAAATCGTTAGAATTGTAGAATTTTCCATTGTAAGTCCACAAAATTAAACTATTAAAAAAAATGTTCCAAATTACATACCTTTAAAGTATAATTCTTGAAAATTGAATAACTTGTAATTTCAAATTTTCATAATCAATAATTTTCAATTGCAACTCTTCAAAATTGCAGAGCGTTGAATTGCAAATCATTCAGAATTGAAGATAATAATCTGAAAATCGTTAAGATTGAAGATTGAATTATAAATCTTCAAAGTTGTAGAACTTTGAATTACAGATCTTTAAAATTAAAGAATTTTTAATTCTTGAAATTTTCAATTTAAAAATTATGCAAGTTTTAAATTTTACAATTAAAAATGTTGTCATTTTAATGATTGACATTCCAAATTTCATTAATTTGGAAGATTGATCTTCAATATCACGACAATTTATGAACTGTTATACATACATCTTTCAAAATTACAGAGTTTCTTATTGTCAACATTTAAAATGGAAGAATTTTAAATTGTCACTTGTTAAAATTGAAAAATTTTGTATTGTAAGTCTTCAAAATTGAACTATTCCAAAAAAAGTTTCCAAGTTACATACATTTAAAATGTAATTCTTGAAAAGTGAATAATTTGACATTCCAAATTTTCAACATTCAGGAATTGTCAATTGTAAATCTTCAAAACTGCATAACTTTAAATTGCTAATCTTTCAAAATTGAACAGTATTTTAATTTCAATTCGACTTGTTCGAATATTCGAATACATCGAATTTCAAAGATTCGACACCTACTTTTGGATTCAATTTCTAACAAAATAAAGAAGTTATTTTGATTTAAAAAATCGTAATAGCTTGAGGAAATCAAAGCGGTTTGATGTGCATTAACATTTTTTTCTATTTCAAAAAATCAAATTTTCCAAGCGTATCTAAATTAAATATATAATAATAATAATAATAAATAAATAATATTAAATATAAAATTCCAATTAATTAACACTTTTGAACAATTTTTTCCTGAAATGAAAATATCATGTGCGAAAACTGAAGGTCAAGTTCGTTAGCTAGCTATTTTGGATAAAAATTCAAAAAGTTACAGCATTTTCAAAATTTTTGAGATAATTTTTTTTAAGATTTACAAATTCTATGTACAGGACAAAACAGGAACTGTTTACGTTCGGAGTTTAGCTAAATCCGGTTCAGTTAGGGTAGGTCAGGTCCAAGGACAGCCTCAAAACCGACGTTGAATTCGAGTTCGACTGTATATGAATAATAGATGATAATTAACATCATTAATTCCTTAATTCTATAATGAACTCAAAATTAACACGAATTGTTAATTATTTGTACCATTTTCAAAAAAATTTCCAGAAATAATTTGAATTTTACAAATTTTTGTTGTTTCCCACAAATTTGAAATTTCACAAAAACTAGTAATTTTATTATCTACATGATTCAATATTATGGGAATCTTGTCACTTCACAATTCCAACAAGTGAAGCTACATTTGCAAAAGGATCTTTTCACAGTTTCTTTATTTCTTAAAAACTCAGGAAAATCACCACTCTCAGAGAGGGACGGATTATTACCTACTCTAAAGGTGGTAAAATTACAATGCTTCTGGACTTTCTAACCTCAACATTGTTAAAACTTCTATGTTCCAAGTGATAAAAATACAAGAAAATTTCTTGTGATTTTACCATTTGAAACAATACTATTTTTATTTTTTACAGTGTAATCAGCACTATGCATCGCCTGTGTATGTGTATGCGGTAGTTGTTCTCTTAGCATTCGGAGGGGTATCGTAGTTCAAATAAATCCAACAGATGGCGGTCCGATCAGGTAGGTCTATTTTTGCATTGTTATGTAAAGCAAAAATACTAGTAATAGTAAAAATAATACTTAAACCTTAAAAATTAGCCTTATAATATACTTTTTTATTAATTCATCTAGAAATTTCCTTTCCAAAAAATATATATTTATATATAATTTATTTATAATTTATTATATATTTTTATTATATAATTTTCCTAATTTTTTGAGATTGTTAGAAAAATGTTTAGAGGTAGAACACGGCCTTTAAAGTACCCCCAAAGCGTTAAAAATTCAGTAAGTCCTTGAATTTAAAAAAAATCGTAAAAACTTTACAACGATGATGTAAAACTACCATGTGAGCAGTATGAAGCCTGGCAACATTTTTTAAAGATTTAATTTACCCTCAAATTTGTCAAAACTCACTCCTGAAAACACTAAAAAGTAATTTTTACGTGTCTTCTGAATTTTATGAAAGTAAAATCCAAATTTAAGTGGCAAATTATATGAAAAAATTTATTATACAAATATGAAAAATAGTGCCCTTAAAATAAACATTTTTCCCCTTTTCACCCTTAATAATCCATAAAAAATAATAAAATTCCTGAATTGGAAAATGAAAATCCTGTATAAAAATTCCGAATAATAAAATTCATGAATAATAAAATTGCTGAATTTGAAAATTCCCGAATAATAAATTTCCCGAAGAGTTTATAAAATTCCCGAATTGGAGTATTACCGAATAATAAAATTCCCGAATTGGAAAATTTCCGAATAACAATTAACAATTTTGTATGACTAAAAAGTCTCGAAAAATATAATTCCCGACACTGTGAAATTCTCGAATAATAAAATTTCCGAATAATAAAATTCCCGAACAGTTTATAAAATTCCCGAATTGGAAAATTTCCAAATAATAAAATTCCCGCATTGGAAAATTTCCGAATAATAAATTTCCCGAACAGTTTATAAAATTCCCGAATTGAAGTATTCCCGAATAATAAAATTCCCGAATTGGAAAATTCCCGAATAATAAAATTCCTGAATAATAAAATTCCCGAACAGTTTATATAATTCCTGAATTGGGAAATTCCGGAATAATAAAGTTCTCGACAGTTTATAATAATACCGAATTTGGGAATTTCATTTATCGAGATTTTTCAGTCTTCCAATTTTTTGCAATTTTTTGGCTAAAACCCTAACCTTAAAATTATGTAGAGCCTTCAAAAATGAGAAAAAGGAAAAATTCTTGAAAATGGAGAAGAAAAAATAATTCTTTTTAAAAAAAGGAGGAAAGAGAGAAGTCTGAATTCTGAATAAATTACGAACAGTTTATAAAATTCCCGAATTGGAAAATTCCCAACTTATAGAATTCATGAATTGGAAAATTCCCGGATAATAAAATTCCTGAATAATAAAATTCCCGAACTGGAAAATTCCCAAATTATAGAATTCATGAATTGGAAAATTCCCGAATAATAAAATTCCCGAATTGGAGTATTTCCGAATAATAAAATTCCAGAATTGGAAAATTCCCGAATAATAAAATTCCCGAACAGTTTATAAAATTCCCGAATTGGAAAATTCCCAACTTATAGAATTCATGAATTGGAAAATTCCCGAATAATAAAATTCCTGAATAATAAAATTCCCGAATTGGAAAATTCCCAAATCATAGAATTCATGAATTGGAAAATTCCCGAATAATAAATTTCCCGAAGAGTTTATAAAATTCTAAAATTGGAAAATTTCCAAATAATAAAACTCCCGAATTGGAAAATAAAAATCTCGAATAATAAAATTCCTGGAATAATAAAATTCCCGAATAATAAAATTCCTGAAGATGTCATTTTTTAGATGACAGTTGCTCCCAGTGGGACCCTGCGGTGGTTGTTAACCTTTAGTTTTTATATATATATTAGGTGTTCCATTAGTGCAGGCAGATCCTTCGTGATCTACATCCTTGGCAAAGTATGCCTTCGTGTCGGTTCCACATCTCTGAGCTCTAGTAAAGCACGACGAAAATTAATTTCAAGGTGCTGCAGTTTTTCTGGTATTTCGCTGTTTACATCAACAGAAAAATGAATGTCTGGATGTAGTTCGAGTGGATTCGGTACTTGATCTTCATTATGCCGAGCACCTTTGCCTTCCTATTCAATCAAGTCTTCGTTATCCTATTCGGCTATTTCAACGGCCGACAGAAATCTATTCACAGAAATTGAGTGTTTTTGGTGTGCTGGATTTTGATACTTTATTCTTATGGCTAGCTCTGGGTACTAAAGTAAGAAGAGTCGATGATGTTTCCTCCTCACGTTTTTCCTACTTCTCTCTACCCAAAATTAAAGGCGCATTATATCTTGGTTCATATTTTTCCATTTCAATAGCCTTATTGGTTGCTTCTGCTTCTGCCTCTAGCTGAATCAGGTAATCTGCCTTTGGAAGTTGTAGTGGTATTTTATCATCATGAGGTTGCGCAGGAACATCAATAGCATGATATTGTTGTATTGTTTCACCAGTCTTCGCTCGATCTTGCGGTGCATTTTTCTGTAGCTGTTGTTCATTATCGACGTTTTTTTATGCCGTTTAATCTCCATTGCTCGATCTTCTGAGATAAGTAGATTATTCCCAATGTACTTAACCTTAGCGATAAGATCTCTGAGTGCGACTTTCTTTATATGATGACACTTTTCCGCTAGCTTAATGCTAAAATTGTACCCCTCTTCGTTACATAAATTTTGTTTATTATTGTTCCACATACAAAGATTCTGAATATAAAAAATCACAAATCTGAATATAAGAAATTCCCTTTCTCTGCTGATGGCGTGATCCTGCTAATTTTTTAATTTGCTGCACAGAAATTAGGCGCATCTCAAGAATAAAATTTCGTCTGCAAATATTATATTTTAGTAATCTTTTTTTTTCATTGTTTGACGCAAGAAGACTATATACCTCAAAAAAAATACCTGACAATAAAAAAAGTTCAAAATTATGTTTTGTATGGCCTGCTCACGAAAAATCGTGACAACAGTCACGTTGCGGATTGAATAAATAGGGGAACATCGGCACCACCAATTCATTCTGCCGAATTCAGCATAACTAATGAACATAGTTCTAGAATATTTTTTTATTCTGTCGAAAATTCATTTTTCTAATGTTAAATTCGACCGTTTTTTATTGAAAAAATATTTTTTTTAAATTGAAATAGCAATGATTACATTTTTCGTTGAGAATTAACCTTTTTTTCTGAAAATGAAACTATTCGGTTTGAAAATGTTTTGTTTTTTTGTTGTTCAAATTTTGATTTAAAATACCTGAAATCTTAGAAAATATTTCGAAAATTTCTAAAGAATATCAGAAAACTTATATTTATATTTATTTTTACAATTTTAATTTAATTGTAAATTAATATTAATTGGAAATTAATTCTAAATAATTGTAAAATAAATTTAATAATTTTTTGTTAAAGAAATATCCCATGATTTTAAAAGGACAAAATTATTTTAAATGTGATTCTTTGTAGTATTTTAATAACTAATGAACATATTTTTGGAATATTTATCCTTGATTCTGTCCTAGGGTCAAACATGGTACCAAAAAAAATGTCGTGAAATTTCTAATAAAATCTGTACTCTGTATACATTCATTTTAAACATGAAAAATATTAATACTTTTTATGAATATTCCTATACGTTATTTGAATATGACACACATTGATTTTTTTTTAATTCTTGTAAAGAGCTGGCCATTTTATAAATTGTACGACATTTTTGTACCATTTTTGACCTTATGGAATAAATTTGAAGAATTGTTCTGCCGAAACGTCTGATGGAAATTTAAATCTTCTTCATCATTTACGGACCCCAAAGCCACAAAACGGAAAACTAATATAAATTTGGAGATCAAAATTATAAACATATCTCCATTAATTAGCGTTTAATTGAAAATTATATTTTTTGTTGACATTTCAAGGGTTTTTGTTTGCTTATTTTAAGGTTATGTAAATATAATTTTTACATGATTCGTGACAGAATTTCACAAATTTTTTCAATATTTCAGATATTTCAAATGACAATTTCAACAGCAAAAAAAGTTTTAACCAAACAGTCGAATTTCCAACCAAAAAAAGATGATATTTAAACGAAAAAGGCTGAATTTTCAATGAAAAATTTAAAAATTTCTATTTTAATGAAAATATTCTAATTTTTAATTAAAAACATTTAAAATCAATTTGAAAAGAATGTATTTTCAAACAGAAAAATTAATTTTCAAATCAAACTATTCTTTAGTGAAGAAAAAAGGAAGTTGCATCAAAATTATAATTTAAGGCGAAAAATATTTTTGTACATCCGATGCAAGGTCATCGTTTTCAGAAAACTTTTCTAAGTCGAATCCTAAACGAGTACAACATTCCACGGAATCTGTCAATCGTTCACGTAAGTATATTCGTAATTTAATAATTTTGTTCCGAACGAAAGTTCTGTAATCAGAAGACGGCATAAAATTATAGTATTTAAATGAATTTTCAGTTACACGCCGTAGGAAGTGCACAGAGAAAACACCCTGGTCTCCCGAGGAAGTCGCCACTATAAAAAAAATGTTCGCAGACAACATTTCGAAGAAGACTGTCCCCACTGCACATCAAATCAGGGATGTGCTGAAGCAGTATCCGTGCTTCCACAAGAGGAACCAAGCATCCATGAGGACATGACTGTATATGTATAGAAAAAAGTAGATGAATAGTTTGTTAGGATTTTTCGTAGGACAATTATATGGTAAAAAATATTCTGTCACACCCTATCCCTTTTCCAGCTTATGATTTTTTTTACTGTTTTATGTTTTATGTTTCATGTTTTACTGTAAAAACCCGATTTTCAAATATTATGCATTAGCGTAGCTTCCTCACTTTTCAATAAAATATATCAACATTATGGGTCAATCGATTCCTATCGAATCAAAACATTTTTTTCTATTCCTGCATCAACCCTAAATTATGAGAAATGGCAAATTTTTACTATAAAAATCGATATTTAATATAATATAAATGACCATGACTTCCTTACTCTTCGATAAAATATATTGATACTATAGGTCAATCGATTCTTCTCGAATCTCTCGAAAACGAATTTTAAATTATGGTAAAGTGTTAAAAAAATGCGATATATATCTTCAGAAATCCTTGGCTCAGTTTCATGATATTAGTGGTGAAAATAAGCCGTTCAGATTTCAGCAAGCAGCTCGTACAAATACACAGCAATGCTAAATAATTATTCAACATATATAACATAAGTAAGGTCACATTAATTCTAATAATTGTAAATAATGTTTTTCATTCATAAAAGAATATGCCTAAGGGTTGATTCCACCACTATTTCCTAAATGCTGTGGTGAATTACAGGACCTCTGGTACTTTACATTACTTGTGATACATGATAAACTTTCAAACCTTCTTACGCATTTTTCTGACCATCGCACTTCAGAAATAGCAAAATATTGCTAAAAGTTCCAACCGCTAAAATATATCAGCCAATCAGTCATGAATGGATGATGCTGTATATTTTCACCGTGTAAAATGAAAAATTATCAAATTGAAGTAAAGGGATGAGTGGATGACTGAAAAATCCCGAAAAATGAAATCTCCGACACTATTAAATTGCCGAATTGGAAAATTTTCGAATAATAAAATTCTCGAAATTATAAAATTGTCGATGTATAAAAATCCCGAGTTGAAAAATTGTAAATACCCAAATGATAACATTCCCGAACAGTTTATAATATGTTTCCTACCCCCAGCTATGCGAGCTTGTTTGGGGGGGGGGGTAGGCTACAGTGCTTGGGGTGCCGCTGAGCCGAGTCAGTGAACAACGGTCATAGGTCTCTCGCGAGCGAGAGAGGGGGGGGGGTTGCACCTGCGCGTGCCTGGGCGGTTGACGAGAGACGTACTGTCGCGTACGGTCGGTGCTTGCCGGTGTACGAGCGATGCTTTCTCGGGCGCAGTTGGCGAGCCACGCGTCCAATTGGTGGTCGCGAAGGCGAATCGATGCAGTCAACCACGACTGGTGACCCTCGGCTGACCACTTCCAATGGAGGGAACGTGTAACGGGGTTCCTCCCGAAAATGTGGTACTCTCAAAAACAAAGGTTCCGCTCGGCTGGTACGCGGGCGACGCTGTCTCGGGTCTTGTGTACCCGGGTGCCCACGGCGTATGGCACGCAACTGCCACGCTCCTTCCTGGAGAAGACCTGGATCTGCCGGATGATAGGGGGACCGAGCGGCGGCGTCAGCGACCTCAGGGGCGGCAGCTGGTTCGGCCACGTACGGCGTGGCAATATTCTCGGGACCTCGCGCCGCCTCTTCCTGGACGGCGCGCGGTGCGGTGGCGGCCCTCCCGACCGGTTCTGCCGTGGCGTGTCTCAGCGCGAGGATCTCGGGCCTCAATACCGCCTCCTCTTGGCCGAGGAGCTGGGTGGCGGCGGCTCTTCGGGCCAACTCGTCAGGATCCTGGAATACTACTTCCGCGCCGGCGGCGGTCCTCCTGGCCGACTCGTCCGCGGTTCGTTGGGGGGTCGTTACCCCACTGGTGGCGGCCCTCCCGGCCGACTCGTCAGTGGATCGTCGTTGGGTCGTCTCCTCCCAATGGGCGGCGCGTCTGGCGGCGGCCCTCCTGGCCGACTCGTCAGGGAAGTTTCTCCTCCGCGCCGCTTCCGTATGAGTGGTTCTGGCGGCGGCCCTCCAGGCCGACTCGCGTCCCTCGATGCGAGAGGCGGCGACTCTCCGCCCGTAATCCTCACGGACCTGTCGCCGACGCTCCTCGTTCACGTTCTGCTGGGAACCTCCGGCTGGGTTTTTCGCACAGCATGGCGCAGAAGGCGTCGAAAAGTTCGGAACGTTGAACTTTCATGCAATCTGCAGCCGTCTTGTGCAATCTGCATGCGCGTGAAGATAGCACTCCAACTATACAAAATTCAATATTGAATGCGCAGAGCACTAACTGACAACAATGTCGATAACAACGTGAACAAATGTCGGATTAAGATTGTATTGTATTGAATATTTAAAAAAAATTCTTTTTGGAATCAATTGATGATTGTTGGATGGTGTTTGATGTTCAGATTTTGCCATAGCGTCACTGAGTTTGCGCATTTGTTTGTACATAAATATGTGCTTTTGCTCCTGACTCAGCATACTCCAGAATAAACCCACAAAAATTATTCCGTGTATCTTGCAGATGTTGTAAGTATTGTACACTGTCGTTAGCTACCTCAGCTAAGATTTCAGCAATAGCATCGAAAGGGCATGTATCCTCCACACCGTATATCCTATTATAAAGTTGAATAGGTTTTTGGTTACTGCCATTTTTTAGGAGCATGGTTGGGACTTTCGTTCCTGGAAGAGCAGCAGGAGCATTTTGTCTTATTTGAATGCCAGGACACTTTCTAAAAAATGTCGAAGGCTTTCTGTCTCCAACGTTATCCTTGCGTTTTTTCGAATTACCTCTGTACTCCAGATCAAGCTTGATACTCCGATGTGGTAACGAATCCTCTTTTCTTACTCTATTTCGCCAGTTTTCTTTTCCTTTTAAAATGGAATCGGGTTTTTTGAAATGCTTTGCTAGCATGGAATTTCTTTTCCATCCTATCGCGTTAACAACAATGTTTTCAGATAATAGAGGATCTTCATCATCTTCTTCATTTCGCCAATTTTCCCTTTTCTCTAAATCACTGTCAGGTTCTGGATCGCAACGTTCCTGAGACCAATTTTGAATATTAAAATTGTTTAAAGTGATTTGAGAACAATATTTTGATCCAATAATGTATGTTTCATTATTAGAATTGGGAACAAAACATTCAGTTTCTATATGGAGAAAGCTACTATGAACCAAAATTTGGCTTTCGTGGTCAAAATTATTCGGAAGCTCATCCTTAAGCTCTTCAGCTACCTTATCCATTTTATTTTTACATTCTCTAAGAAGAGCGCATCATGCGATCCTCGTTTGTCCTTGAAGTGCCTCGACGTGAAATCGGAAGATTTTGTCAAGGCGGAGCGGCCTATGCACATGACCAAGCACGTTATTTTTGAGTTCGCCGAAATCTCCCCTCTTGGGCAGCGCGTTGGATGGCGGCGGCCCTCCTGGCCGTCTCGTCAAAAGCTCGTCGCTGTCGCGCCGCTTCCCCGTGGGCGGTGCGTCTGACGGCGGCCCTCCTGGCCGACTCGTCAAAAGGCTGGTGTCGCTGCGCCGCTCCTCCTTGCGCGACGTAGCTAGCGGTGGCCCTCCAGGCCGACTCGCGTCCCTCGATGCGAGAGGCGGTGACTCTATGCTCGTACTCCCCGCGAGCCTGTCGTCGACGCTCTTCGTTTACGTCCCGATAAGGACCTTGCGCTTGATGGTGAGGTCCGTGTCCTAGCCGACGCTGTCCTCCTGACAGGCGGCTTCCGCGGGCGGCCCGCTGTAGCTTCAGAAAGTTTCGAAATATTTTCTAAGATTTCATGTATTTTAAATCAAAATCTAAAGAGAAAAAAAAAAAAAAACATTTTCACCCGAGTAGTTTCATTTTTGGACAAAAAATGTTAATTCTTAACAAAAAATGTAATAATTGCTATTTCAATGAAAAAAAATATATTTTCAATAAAAAAACGGTTGAATTTAACATTAAAAAAATATTTTACGATAGAATAAAAAAAATGTTCTAGAACTATGTTCATTAGTTATTTAAATACTACAAAGTATTACCTTGAAAATAATTTTATTCTTTTAAAATCATGGGATATTTCTTTAAAAAAAAAATTATTAAATTTATTTTAGAATTATTTAGAATTAATTTCCAATTAAAATTAATTTACAATTAAAATAAAATTGTAAAAATAAATATAAATAAAAGTTTTCTGATATTCTCCAGAAAGTTTCGAAATATTTTCTAAGATTTCAGGTATTTTAAATCAAAATTTGAACAAACAAAAAAACAAAACATTATCAACCGAATAGTTTCATTTTCAGACAAAAAAGGTTAATTCTTAACGAAAAATGTAATAGTTGCTATTTTAATAAAAAAAAATATATTTTCAATAAAAGCGTTTGAATTTAACATTAAAAAATTGAATTTTCGACTAAATGAAAAAATTTTCTATAACTATGTTCATTAGTTATTAAAATACTACAAAGAATCACCTTTAAAATAGTTTTGTCCTTATAAAATCATGGGATATGTCTTTCAACAAAAAATTATTAAATTTATTTTACAATTATTCAGAATTAATTTACAATTACAAGAAAATTGTAAAAATAAATATAAATATAAGTTTTCTGATATTCTTCAGAAAGTTTCGAAATATTTTCTAAGATTTCAGCAACAACAATCTTAAACTATTTTTAATACATCACATTCATTATAAAAAATCTTAACCTAGATTTACAAAAGTATTCGTTAATATATTACATGTTTTGACGCAATTTATTGATAATTGCTTGAAATTCATAGCTTTGTAGTGAATGGTTACTATTAATACAAAATTGCAACTCATATACAAGATCGTTTGTATCCGTATGAAGCAATATACAACGCTCATGATAGGATAGCTCCTCCTTCTCCTCCGCCACCTCATCGTCCTCATTCTCCTCCTCCGCCCTCTTCCTCCTTCTCCTCCACCTCATCATCTATCTCTTTCTCATTAATCTTCTCTTCTTCCATCTCTTGTTCATCTATCTCTTCATCCATCTTATTACCATTTACCTTATCTTCTTCATTCCCTTCACTATCTGTCTCATGATTTTCCGTAACGTTCTCCTCCTTGTCTTTCACCATATTTTTATCTATGTGCGTACCATTTTTCTTCATAACTTTGACATTGTGCTAATATTTTTCGCATGAAGCGTCTTCATTGAGAGTCTTAAAAATTAAATTCTTTTTCACATCGAAAGTTGAATCATATTTACTTTTTATTCCGGTACATATTTGGTTTCGTACCTTTGGACACGACAACTTCAATCTTTCTGGCATTACATTTTCTTTGAGGGCAGCACTTTTTTGCGCAGCTCTGCAATAACTGAACTATTACTATCATCAGTTTCATAATTGTTCTTGATATCACTTTGTATCGTTTTCGGAATATCATGAGACAATTTGAGGGGAACAACTTCATAGCATTCACACTGATCATAGCTATTCATGTGGGAAGAGAGAGATAGATGATGAGGAGGAGGAGAATGAGGAGGGGGAGGAGGAGGAGGAGAATGAGGAGGAGGGAAATAAGGAGGTCGATGAGGAGGAGGAGAATGAGGAGAAGGAAGAAGGAGGAGGAGGAAGAAGAAGGAGGAGGAGAATGAGGAGGAGGATGAGGAGGAGGAGGAGAATGAGAATGAGGAGGAGCTATCCTATCTTGAACGTTGTATATTGCTTCATACGGATCCAAACAATCTTGTATATGAGTTGCAATTTTGTATTAATAGTAACCATTTACTACAAAGCAATGAGTGTCAAGCAATTATCAATAAATTGCATCAAAAACATGTAATATCTTAGCGAATACTTTTATAAATCTAGGTTAAGATTTTTTATAATGAATGTGATGTATTAAAAATAGTTTAAGATTGTTGTTGAAAAATCTAAATTCTACAATAAATTGCACAATCGCAAATAAATTATACAATAAACTGTAAAATCTACAATAATTTGCAAAATCTAGAATAAGTTATAATTGTTTCATCTATAATCAAATTGTATAATCTACAATAAATTCTACAATGAATTGTACAATCTAAATTGTACAATAAATTGTTTAATCTATAATCAGTTACATAATCTGCAGTAAACTACAGAATCTAAATTCTACAATCTAAAATCTACAACGAATTGTAGAATACAATAAATTGTACAATCTACAATAAATGGTACAATCTAAAATAAATTATACAATAAATTTTAGAATATAAAATAATTTGTACAATCTACAATAAGTTATAATGGTTTAATCGATAATCAAATTGTTTAAACTACAATAAATTATATAATAAATTGTAGAATTTACAATAAATTGTGCAATCTAAATTGTACAATAAATTGTTTGATCTACAATCAGTTCTACAATGTACAATAAACTGTACAATATAAATTCTACAATAAATTGTACAATATAAATTCTACAATAAATTATACAATCTAATTTCTACAATGAATTGTAGAATTTACAATAAATTGTACAATCTACAATAAATTTTACAATCTAAATTGTACAATAAATTGTTTGATCTATAATCAGTTATACAGTATACAATAAACTATACAATCTAAATTCTACAATAAATTGTACAATATAAATTCTAAAATAAATTGTACAATATAAATTCTACAATAAATTGTACAATATAAATTCTACAATAAATTGTACAATTTAAATTCTAAAATAAATTCTACAATATAAATTCTACAATAAATTCTACAATGTATTGTAGAATTTACAACAAATTGTAAAATCTACAATAAATTGTACAATCTAAACTATACAATAAATTGTTTGATCTATGATCAGTTATACAATGTGCAATAAGATATACAATCTAAATTCTACAATAAATTGTACAATATAAATTTGACAATAACTTCTACAATCTAAATTCTACAATGAATTGTAAAATTTACAATAAATTGTACAATCTACAATAAGCTGTAGAATAAATTGTTTGATCTATAATCAGTTATACAATGTACAATAAACTATACAATCTAAATTCAACAATAAATTTTACAATAAATTCTACAATGAATTGTAGAATTTACAATAAATTGTACAATCTACAATAAATTGTACAATCTAAATTATACAATAAATTGTTTGATCTATAATCAGTTATACAGCATAATCATAATGACAATTGGAAACGTCAGAAATCGATAAGCGAAATGTAATCAGAAAAGCTGAAGCTTGTATAGATTCGAAATTTGATTTGTTGCCAAAATCGTAATGCCCAAAAGTTTATTATTTTTATCTCGGATTTCATACATATATATTTTAAAACCCTAAAAGGAATTGAGAACAGAGTTGGTTTTGAAGTTTTTCTTTTAAAAGAAGGTCATGATAAAGTACTAATATGGAGGAAGGTCTACGAAAAACTTTGTAAACCTTATTTATTTATGGTAAGAATATTTTTATTTCATTTTACTAAGATGTATTTGATAACATAAAATTCAATGAAGAATAACGCTTTATATATTTTACAGCCTTTGCTGCTACTTTAACTTTGTTTGCAGCCATGTTAAATAATGTTAATATTTCGTATTGTTATGGAAACTAAATTAGAATATGCGGTAAAATTAATATTTAAAAATATTGTGATTAGATCATGAGTCATAAGATTATGATAAATAGCATAAGTATTCATAACAAATATAAATAAATTGTAAGATAAATTTAATTTCCGCAAATAAACTTTTGCGATGTGATTTTAGATATTAAGAGTACTATTGGTCGAATGTTTGAAGCGAGGGGACAAAATTTGTGAGTTGGCATTCGTACTCGCATCCGAATAAAGAGAAAAAAATGGTTTTTAAATTGTTTAATATTTTCTATTCTCTTTTTTCATTTTACAATTTAAAATCATTCCTATTCAGAAGAAAAATCTAGCTATCTAAAATATTCAAGTTTAAAACCAATTCAACTTAGACTCAAATTTAGAACATTTTAATTAAGATGAAGAACCATTTTTAATATATAGAAATATTTCACTGTTTGTATTCAAAACTGAATAATTTGAAACTGAATTGTTTGAAATAGAGAGCCTTGAATCGTTAAAATTTCAGACAACTAAATTAAAACTATTCTTCTATTCATAAGTTTTTAAATTTGTAAGTAAAACTGTAGAATTTTGATGTATTAATAACAATAAAAAAATTATTAATTTTTTTAAATATGAGTAAGTTTAAGAGATATTTACAAGTATTTAAAATATTTCAACTTGATTTGAAACTTAAAAAGATTTCAAAACATTTAGAACAAAATGTAAATTTTTGAAGAATACAAAATAAAGTTGTGATGCCATTCAAGGATTTTGAAATGTTTTAAGATAATAAAAACAATTACTTGAAATTCCTGGGAAAATTTCAAACAAAAGACGAATTTTCAGACAAATAGATTATTTCTAAACGAAAACAGATTAATTTTCAGCAAATAAGTTGCATTTTTATCCAAAAAATTTGATTTTATAATAAAAAATAAATCAGAAGATTAATTTTCTATAAAAAAAAGACATATTTTCGATCAAATAGTTGGATCTTTAGCCTAAAAAAGGTGAATGAAGATAATAGAAAAAATCTCGAACTTGAAACCTTAAAATTAATACAAAATAATAGAATAAAAAGAAATTAAATCAAAATAATTTGAATTCTAATTTAAAAACTGTTCAGTGTAAAAAGAACTTTGTAATGTTTTAATTTTTAATGATTCTAATATTAAATTGCTTAGAATGATATAATTTTGAAAATTTACCAATTTTTTTATTTATTCTTGAATTTATAGCATTAAAAATGACAGCTTCAATTTACATATTTTCTTGAATCTTCTGAATGTAGAATTTATAAAAGTTAATAATTTTTTATTTTGCATTGTAATAGCAATTTTTTCAACCTCAACAGTTCGAATCTTTAAATTTCAATGACTGTGAAAAGTTTTTCATGACTGGAAAATACCCAGAAAATGACCAGGAATTTTTCCTCCATTAATACGCCTTGCCTGGTATGATATTTGCATAATATCTTGAATGCATCAATCCACTTAAAAAACTAGGTGAACCAGTTTTTTCTTTAAAAAATTACATTCGAAAAAGGAAAACCCATTCGAAAAGGGTGGATAGTTTCCACAATTAGACGCTTTGCGGCGCAGCTGGCGCAAGTTCTTGTCATAAGTTTCGCAAACGGTTTCTTTTTTTAAAACATTTCATTACATTCGTTTAGCCACACAATAAATTATTATTTTGAGAAGTTGTAAGTTCCGGAAGCTTCAATCATGGTTCTTTGAAGCCCTTGTAGTCCGGTCTCTAGCAGCGGATGACCTTACGCGTCAGACAAGACAGATGGAGGTAAAGGTTTCACCTCTGGATACATTTTCAGAGCTACCAATCTTTGTAGAATGTTATGAGGAATAGTCTTGATGGACCAGATGAAATGGTCCCAGAAGAAGAGCTTTTTGCAGGCGGCTCGCGGTGGACTGAGCTTGATGCTAAGAAGCCGGAATCTTATTGAGTCAGTTGAGAAATAAAGGTTGCATGCCTCCAAGGCAGCCGATAACACCGGCACAAAAAAAAACACTTTTCTGTTCTACAGATGCGACACATATATTCCCATGTATTTTGACCCGCTAACTATCCTACACTGGAGTTTCTTCTAGTAGAGGTTGGTACAGGTAGGAACGGAATCTTAGTTGGTGTTGTATATAAGCCGCCCAATGCATTCTATGGTACTGAATTTGAATGTGAGATTACAATGCACGTTCCGAATTTGAATAATATTATTTTTTCCGGTGATTTTAATACAAGTGTAAATGCAAGTAGTAACCACACCAATTACCTTACAACCTTGATACAATCTTCTGTGCTATCGATAGTCCCCCATAATTATACACACCACACTGATCGTACCAGTACACGTATCGATTTAATGATTGTGGACGAGCTGGAAAAACTTGATTCATATTCACAGCACCCTATACCTCTCCTGTTCAATCATAAGCTTATAAAGATCAGTTACAAAATCTCGTGTCCCGAATTCACTGGCCACATGCAAACACAGACACGTAACTTAGACTCAATTGACAAATCTAAATTCCAGGAGCATCTTATGACCTATGACTGGGAGAGTTTATTGCAAGCTGAAGATATCAATCCGAAATTTGAAAAGCTGTCTGCGAATATGATATCGGCTTTTGGCCTATTTGCGCCTTTGCATACTCCTCACAGGTATAAAAAATCTGCATCTTGGATTACCCCTGAAATAAAAAATCTTATGAAGAAACGTGATAATAGACGTAGACTGGCCAAACGAACTAAAAGCAAAACCGTACGAGCTGAATTTCGCAAAATCATAAATCTAGTTCAAACTAAAATCAGAGACTCGTTCAATAGATACAACTACAATGAAATTAGGAATAAAAACAAAAATGAAAACATTTGGCACCTTCTAAGCCAATTATACATCATACCTCCCAAACTTGAATATCCTGATAGCAACTTTCCTCCAAATGATTTATTAATTTAATTATTAAACACACTTACATGTACCTCCAATTCTGCAGCTCTATCCACTTTTAATGACAACAATTTATTTTTCTTAGATATTATCCCAGATGTGCTGCTAGAAAAACTTATGGAAATTAAATCAAACGCCATAGGCTCCGGTGGTACATCAATTAAAATGGTTAAACTCGCTCTCCCGATAATTGTTCTTATTCTCTTATATATATATATGTATATATAATTAAAAACTAAAGGTTAACAACCACTGTAGGGTCCCATTGGGAGCAACTGTCATCTAAAAAATGACATCGGCTCCCAGTAGGACCGCGGTAAATGCCATTCATGGCCACGTCTCACAACCGTGAGATGGGTGGTCACGGGAACTATAGATAATCCGGCGGAGAACACTACTGATTTTAAATAGTTAGTTAAATTGTTGGTGGCATTAAGATTTGCTTTAGGTCACCAATAATTACAATGTTATTATAATTATGTATAAGGTCAAAAATGTCAGTCTCAAGTTCCCTACAGTAGGAAGCATTAGGAGGTTCGTAAATCACACCCACCAGCATGCTGTCATGAGACGAAGATACCTATGTAGAGATAGACTCCGCCCCCTCTTCTCTCATCTCTATCTCTGCGGGAAAGTGTGTAATGATCAAGTGCTATGAGGTTTGATGGAAAGTTAGGCGTAAGCCAGGTCTCAGACACGGCTATGATATGATAGGAACAGGACATAAAATTATGTTTAAATTCATGGTAATAGGCAGGTCAAGACTGAGCGTTAACGTGACAAATATTCAAGGTTTCCATTTTGACAGTGATAAGTAAAGATCGAGTATAGTTGAATACAGAAGCGTCTGAAATACGTTAACCAGCAAAATCCACTGCACATGATTACAATGAGAAACAGGGAATAAGACACATAAAAAGGGAAAAATTGAAAAAGCAATAAGCATTATAAAGTGAACATGATAAATACTTAAGATATCCATTGAAAATGTAAAACGTTTAGTTTTAAGTTGCAAGTTACCTGAAAGAAAGGTAGAACATGGGAAAAGATAGTAGAAACAAAAATTACATGATCAATAACCAACAGAGCCCAAATTAAGTAATTACAAATAGGGTTGAGTAGAGTCCAATAGTCGTTGAAGTGACAGTGTAGATATAAATCTAAAAGAATCTTCAGTGGGACTGAAGCATGGAAATTTATGTATACTGTAAAAGTATACATTTTCGAAATAGGGCGAGAAACAATCTTAATATTTTTTATAGAATTGGTGCTGTCGATACAATAATATATATTTCAGATGAAAAATAAAACACAATATAGTCAGGATTACTTTGATTTAACAGATGTTTTTGTAGAACATAACAAGTCCCATTATCATAGTTAGAATAACTAAGTAACGTTTTAGTTATGAAATACAAATTTTCAATAGAAAAAATTATTGTTTAGGCTTGATGAGTTAGAAATCGGTCTAATTGACAACTTATATTATATTTACCAACATGCAGGCTAATGATGACACTAGAAAGAAGTAGTTGCTATCTAAGTCCCTCGACAGTCTGCAGATTAGCCAGATAAATTCGTGGAGATCCATCCTCTCTGCGACAAAAGATTCCTCGTGTTTCTGAATTGAGGCCAAAAAAGTATGATTGAAAAAAATTATCCAGTTCTGTGAAATAAAATGTGGAAGTTTACGATCTCAAAGTGACAGGAACCTAAAACTGGAATAGGCTCGGTTGCAGATCACGGTAACTTGTGCATCTTTCAGTTTCAACACAAAATAAAATCTTACTCCCGAGATATGGGGAGGCTGAATAAGAATAAAAAGGTTTTCATCCAAAAAAATGATTCTGTTCCGGGAAAATAAAGATTTAGTATGACGGTATCGTATTGTAACAGACGATTTTTTTCTGAAAGGTCTATAATAAGATGAAAGGTATGTTTCTTCATGAATAAACAATAATAATATCAAAAAATTACGTTTTCAATCGCAATGAAAAAAGTAAAGTAAAAAAAAAACCCTATAAAAGTGGCTTTTTGTAGAAAATGAAGATTTAGGATTTTATGTTGGGATTTGATTTGTACTTTGGTGTTAAGGAAAATGTCAAATAGTTTTATTTAAGGGAATTTTCTTTGAAAAAAGTATTTAATTATTTTTCTGTAATTAAGAACTATTAGAAAGCGGTATATAGTCAGAAAAGGGTTTAAAAAAAGGTAAGAGATGAGGTAATAAAAGAAAAAGAAGAACAAGATGGGAGACAAGTACAAAGTCAGTTATCTGGTTTTGAATTACCATTCCCTTTATTACTATATTACAAATGAGATTTCGAACAAATATTTCTAACATAACATGTATTTGATTCTTAAAGAATTTTTCTTTCGGAAATGTTGTTTATCTAGTTTTGTACTGCAACCCTTCAACTAACTTTTAAATTTTTGGTTCAGAAGTTATATTTTTTATAAAAAAAAAATATATTATTTGGTTGAAAATTTAATTCTTCTGCAGAAAATTTATGGTTTTGGATTGAAAATATTAACAATTGGGTTGAAATTTTTTTCCTTCTTAACAGAAGAATCTTTTTCGGTTGTAAATTTAACTATTGTGTTCAAAATGAAAATTTATACTTTCGGGCTTAAAGTTTAACATTTTTGTAGAAAATTAGTTTTTCTTTTTAAATTCAGAATTCAGCAATTTGGGTTGACGTATTTTATATTTCTTGACTAAAAGATCTATTTCGGTTGAAAAATTAACTGTTTTGTTGAAAATTCGTTTTTCTTGGATAAATTCAAGTGTTATTTCTGCCGAGGCTTCAATTATTTATCACAAATATGTATTAAACAAATGCCCCAAATATTCGTGGAATTTTTTATATATATATATATGTATATATATATATATATTCTTCATTTTCCTTTAATATTCTAATCATGTGGATTGATTCAGACTGAAATTTTACAGAAACTCCTACGGAGTAGGTCGGGCTCATTCGGAATGAACTAATCTCAAAAGTTCAGATTCGCGCGGATTGATTCGGAACTAAATTTTACATAAGCCCCTGAGGAGTCAGTCGGACTCATTTAGAATGAAATTCGGAATGAAACGGACTAGTTCGGATTGCATTTATAAGATTCCTCGCGAACTCAAACGGACTAAATTCGAAATGATTCGGAAACTGATATCGCATTGGGACGGAATGAAAAATATTCAATTGCTCGGAATCAGGCGGAAATATGCGAAATTATGGGTATAGGTTAAAAATAATCAATGTATACTAAATATTATTTTTTTCTGTTGCATACGGATATTATTACATCAAGTTCATAAATAAGAAGAAAAAGTTTACGCAGCTTGTCGATCGTAGCGTGAGATAATTACGTTTTTGTGAACATAGACAAAAAATATCAAGTTTGAATTTTCTATGGGACGTCCTACTTCAATCTTTTGGGCCTTTTTTGGCTTTCCTTTTGGTTATGCGCTTCGTGTGGAATTGCGGTCTGTATGTATGGTTTACACCTTTCTTGGCGTACGATTAAATACTTAATAAAAGTCACAATGAAAATTCATTATTATACCATTAATTGTGATGCACAAATCCCTTTAGTTGATTTAGTTGCTTTTAAAAAACCAATTTAACAGGGTGTGCGAATTGATCAATTTATGTCTCGAGACGGGACAAGTCCCAGATGATTGGAGAAAAGCGATTATTGTACCAATATACAAAAGAAAGGGAGATAAAAGCAACTGCAATAATTACAGAGGTATCAGCTTACTAAGTAACGTAAGTAAAGTATACTCATAAATACTTATTCGTACGGTAATGGAAATCACAAAAGAAAAGATATTGGCAGTCCAAAGTGGATTTATGCCAGGAAGATCATGCACAGATCAGATATTTAACTTAAGACAGATCACAGAAAAAAGCTTGAGAGGAGGAAAGAAAGTCTTCTGTGGATTTGTTGATATGGATGGCTCCTGCAGAGTGTTAGACAAGGATGCGTTATGTCCTCATGGCTATTTATCATATTTATGGACAAGTGTCAAAGAATGGCTCTCTTCGACGAAGAAGGTGTAGATCTCGAAACAGTGAAGGTGCGTGGTTTGGCTTTCGCAGATGACAAATAAAACATCATTTAAATTTTACCAGGAATTTTAAGAAAACCTTTTTATTCTCTTGAAATCTTCAAAATTCGCAAGGCGAAATGTTCGGCCAAATTCTCTCCATTATTCTCGTTCATTAAAAAAAAAAAAATGGATAAAATTTCAGTCTAAAAGCCTTGGAACTTAATTATAAAGCAAAAAAAAAAGTAAAAAGTCCGTTTTTATAATATAAAAAGCACAAAAGTTCACATTTTTGACACTTTCCCCAGCAATTGAATAATTTTCGACCTAAAAGTACAGCAAGCGCCACCCTCGGCCGTACTCAACATTTCCATCACTTTCATTTCAGAGAGCCACGGAGCTGGTCATTACCGACAGGTGCTGCCACCTTCAACGTATGAAGCAGTTTTCTTAATTCTTATTTTTATTGAACGAATACAAAAGAAGGCATTTATGTAGTTAAAAAATTCAACTGTTTAGCTATTTTGTTTAATCTACAGATATACAATTATTCTAAAAATTTGAATTTAATATAAGTACGCTGAGAAACGCAAGTTTTTAATATTTCATAACAGCGTTTAAAATTTTTATTTACTATGTACATTTCAGTTTGGGGATTAAAATATCATTCAGAAAATTTAAAATGGAGATATTTCAAAAATAGGGCAAACTTCAATGTTTTTTAAAATTATAAATAACATATGAAGTAATAAACGTTTTCAATGTTCTTCAAACTATAAGACGCAAATATTTTTGTATTTGAAATAATAAGTATAATCATCCAATTTCTGTAAAAGTTCTTTAAAATATGATTATACTATATTCATTTGTTTTTTATTATTATCTTTCATAAATATTTTATAAAAATATTGCCACTCACACACATACTTATATTTCCTGCCCACTCAAGGACAGGCCGATATTAATTTTTTATTAACTGATACAAGTTATATTGTTAATTTCTAATTAAATTTTGAGTTTAAAACGTTTGATATTGAAGTAGGGAAAGGAGGGGCAGTGCCGACCGGTGGGGCAAAGGCAACTTTGCTTATAACATCGATATTATTTAATATTATTGCTACTTTGCATTAAATAAATCTATTTTATTAAAGAGATAGTGTTACCTACTGAAAGCTTGAAAAATGATGTTGTAAAAGAAAAATTATGCAGAAAACAGTTTTGACAACGAAAGAAATGGAAGATTCGCTGGCAGAAATATAAAGTTTTCAACATTAATGGCAATACTTACAGTATGAAAATTTGTTATTTGCTTTCCTTTTTCCAGTTTGTCAAGTTTTTTCACTCTTTCAAAACCGATGAGAAAAACGAAGAAAAAATGAAAAGTGATACAATGAGTTTTTTTCAATTTTGACTTTAAAAATCCCGCTATTTTTACAACTTTTAAGATTTTCCTTGTTCCATATCGTCAAGTTTCTTGTGCTCTTTTGAATTCAATGAGAAAAATAAAGAACAAATGAAAATTAGTAAAGCTATTTCGATTTTTGGAAAAATTAAAGCACGTTTTGCAATTTAATAATTACTAAGTATGAAGAAATATTTTAGATTAAGAATTACATGAAATTCCTGAGGATATCAAAATTTCTTGATCAGTTCATTTGAAAAATAAAATGAAAAAAACAATCCAGATATTCCTAATGAAAATGAATACACATTTTCAAATTTCTTGAAAGAAAATCAACTTCGATTTAAATAATACTCCATTTCACTTCAACGATTTGGTGATTTCGGAAAATCCAAAAATGATTTGTAATACGATTATCAAATGTTTGCTAGATATGCATCAGCTCTCTAATATGACAATTTTCAGAAATTTGTCTCGAAAAAAGAATTTATTTACACTTAGAAATGTTAAACATGAATATTTGCTTATTACAATCTTCATGAAATAATAAAGTAGAATTAAATATTATTAAATTATTTAGACTATTAATATTTAAACGCCCACCACCTTCCGTATCATTTCATCGCGGCGGTTCACAGTGATTCAGGAATGGACTTTCGCGGAAGGATTAAGCTGCATGTCGCAATTCTCAACCGATTCAATTTTTTTCAATTACTAAGTATAATCCACTTGCATTTTTTTTAATCCATTGAAAATATAATGCTTCGATTTTTCTCCTTTTTCTGATATCTTTATCAATATAATATTTTTCAAATAAACAAATTGAAAAATCAGCAACCTTACGTTTGTTAGGAATTTTATACTGTGTAATGAAAAAAAAAACAAAAGGTGAATCGGTCGAGAATTGCGACCTGCAGCTTCATCCTTCCTCAAAAATCAATTCCTGAAGCACTGTGCGGTTGCTACAGTGGAGCGCGACGAATTTTGGTGGTGCACCTCCACTCAGTATAACAAAAATGCGTTCCAAAGTGCGTCGAGTCAGCGTTCGCGTTCGCG
This sequence comes from Andricus grossulariae, assembly GCA_011634705.1. Classification (NCBI taxonomy): domain Eukaryota; kingdom Metazoa; phylum Arthropoda; class Insecta; order Hymenoptera; family Cynipidae; genus Andricus; species Andricus grossulariae. Next base: position 197,098,140 of record JAABKJ010075445.1, on the reverse strand, counting down.
TTTGCGTTCGAGCATGCATGGGCCTTAAGGCCATGTGACGAGTGGGTCACGTGACCAAGCTAGTTCTCAATTTTTCATTGTAAACTTACGTCCAAAAGAAAACCATTGAATTAATCCCTTTCTTTCTTAATTAATTATTTAATTCCATTCAAAGTCCTAAAATCAATTCACAAATATGTATAATAATTAATAACATAAAAATTATCTAACCACTCTATAACTATTATATTCATACCAACCGTAATAATCAATTGAATACGAGTAGTTCTATTAACCACAATATGGGAAATTACATAGATTAATAAAGTTTTGAACCGACTCTAGGATTCTAGATCGAAATGGGTTCAATCGCGAATAACGTCTCGCTAATCTCACCGCTGCTGGCGCAAACGCTTAATTTGGTTCCGGTACCATCGCTTCGGTGAGATTACCGCAATTTTCGCGTCGACAACGTCACCATAATTTCACCGTAAAGCCCCCCCCCCCCCACCAACACCCACAGCTAACAAGAGGCAAAGCGGGATTCGGCCGTCTACTCTTAAAAGCATCGCCGCCAGCAACCTGGCTCGATTTTCGAATATCATCTACAGCGGCGGAATGTCGATAAAATGCTAATATCGCAGCATCGCCTGGAATATTCTCATTCCATCGACTGACCATACGAAACGGAGCCGAGAATTCATCGATTTAGTCTTAGGTCGTGTTCGAATGAATGAGCGTCTTTCATCCCTTTCAACAAACATGCTGAGGTTTCGAGAAAAAAAAATGGTTGAAATGTTATTATTATTGTCCTTTGTCAAGAGTACATATACCGCCAGACTACTCCACACCACTGGGAGTTGGCCTTTTTCTATTTGTTGATTATAATTGTAATTCTTGTATGAACTGTTAAAAAAAATTCCAATAAACATGCTGAAGTTCCGAGAAAAAAAAATGTGTTGAAATATTAATATTATTATTGTTTTGTGAGGCTGGTCCATTCAGATTCCATAGCACTACGGTTGAAGCCTTATTGTACTATGCCTTTTTATTTTAAAACTCCGGTGAAACAGATATTTATACACGATTCATTCTCGCTGCTAAATTATCATTTGGGTCCTTTAGCAAGAGTACATATACCGCCAGACAACTCCACTTCACTGGGTATAGGCCTATTTCTATTAGTTCATTCTAATTGTAATTTTTGTATGGGCTGTTCAAAAAGAATCCCAACAAACATGCCGAGGTTTCGAGAAAAAAAATTGTTAAAATGTTATTATTATTGTCCTTTATCAAGAGTACATATACGGCTAGCGACTCTACTTCTGGGTATGGGTCTTTTTCTATTTGTTTTTTCTAATTGTAATTTATCACAACACTATACTTTAATGCAAAATAATAATTATTCGCGCATTAAGTGGGGGTTTTAAACTGATTACTGAAATAAGTTTGATTTTAATACCGGGTTTGATTTGTTAACTTCGAGGAGACGACGCGACATGAGTGCAACGTCAACTCCCGTGCAGAGAAATGGCGAATTTTTAGGACAATGGCGCGGGGTCTGAGAGGCATTAAGGTGTGCGATATTAGTACTCTGGCCCATCGCAGATGGCGCAAATTTTGAACGCCAAGGGATGACAGCGCGTACGCGGCAAATTGTTTGTTGTGGCTGTGCTGTCATAATACACGTGAATCGAAAAATAAATAAACTAATTAATCATGGAGCGTAAAACTTGTGCAGTGAGTGGATGTTGTAGCAAAAACGTGGACGATAAGGAAAAACATAAGTTTCCAATGCGACGGCAGATAGGTCTGCAGTGGGTGGAAAATGCGGGTAATGAAGAGTTACAAAAATTACCTTATGTGACTATATACTCGAAACGGTTTTTCGTGTGCAGTCTAAAAAAATAATTCTAAAACAATATTTTAAAAGATTTCCAGAATCATAAGAAAAATAATCTGGATGATTTTAAGGTTATTATTTTATTTTGCATTTTTTATTCAAAGTTTCAGGAAAAACTAGAATCCTTTTAAAATTTTGTACACGTTTTTTTAAAATTTCAAGAATAATTTCAAATTTGAAAGATTCTAAAAAATGTAAAATAAAATGTACTTTTTTGAAGATTTTGAAATGAAATTTCAAAGCTTTTTGAGAAATTTGAAAGGTTTTAAGACAATAAAAACAAATTCTCAACATTAATTTGTAACGAATTGAAATTAAAATAATTTCAATTCTAATTCATAGAAGTGTTCAAATTAAAAAACAAATTGGAATCTTTCAATTTTCAATGTTTATAAGTTAAAATTGCATAACATGATATAATTTAGAATATTTACAAATTTGTTCATTCACTTAAATAATTTTTTACCTCGATTAAAATGGCCATCATGAAAGCGTAATAAAACCATATTTAATATTTAATATTGATTACCTATGTCTGAAATATCATTAATTTGATTATCAAACTGAACTTGGCGAAAAAAACGTTTTCCTCTATATTCCCTGCTTAAAATGACAGATAGGATCCGATACAGACGGATAGCATTCGGAATTTTTTCGCATCTATCTGGATTTTTATACGGTATTTGTGTCTGGTTTTAAATCTGGTTCTATGCGGAACTTTGTCAGGTAGTGCTCAAGCTACTATACTGGACCACATTATTAGGAGCTTAGTGGAAATTCCAATATCTTCCAGTAGAGGAAAAATTGAAGTGTAAGTGTTATACAGGTGGAAATACTTGTATATCTTACTTATTTTTATCTATTTGTACATCACAACAATTTCTTAATAGGATCAGTTTCTTAAGTATGTAGGTCAATTTTACAATTTTACAATAGCTGTGATAATTTACAGTTGAGGAGAAACAAAAGTTATAAAAACTTTATTAGTATTTAGAAACTTTATTAGAATGTATATAATGTATGTATGTATGGCTACGTTTGACCGTATTCTGTGTGCCAATAAAATAATTTGAGCAACAAAAATTCGTGCCAATTTATTTGTAATTCTATATTGAATTTAAATAAAATATGTATTTATATCGAACTAACCTATTCTTTTGTTTTAACCAAAACGGTTATTCCATTTAAAGAAATATACAAGTAAAATAAAGAATGATATTTCTTTAATTTAAAGAAATTTTTCATTTGCATCAATGAAATATTTCTTTAATTTGAAGAAATCTTTGGTTTGAAGCAAAGAAATATTTCTTTAACTTGAAGAAATCTTTGATTTGAAGCAAATAAATATTTCTTTGATCTGAAGAAATTTTCTGTGTAATTTAACGAAATATTTCTTTAAATCAACTAAAAAAATGTAACAAAAAAATTTCTTTAAGTCAAACAAATGTTTCTTTGACCGTATATCAATACTAGAATTTCTTTGATTTAAACAAAGTTTCTTTGATTCAAATACACTTTTGTCTAGGTGTTTTACTTCAAAAAAGCCTGTTTTTGGAATTAACTGCCTATCACAATTGATAAATCTAATGGATTATGACATTATTAAGGGTTATGTCGTAGAATCCTTGCATTGTTCCTCTGGAGTTGCTAAACAATTGGCCACTACCTGGTTTGACAATAAAAAGAAAGCCGGGCTTTTTTCTTGGTCAATTATCTCTGCAATCGATAAACTTATTACTAATATCAAAGCACCTCACCAGATTATTAGACTAACTCGGGCGTTTTCAGAAAAAGTGTTTTGGAAAGCTCGCGAATGGGAGAACTGGACTCTTTTTTACAGTATGGTGGTACTTCAAATCATATTGCCAAGCCACCTTTTGATGCACTGGGCTTTGTTTGTCGAGGCTATTTATATATTAACAAAAGAAGAAATGAAAATTGATGAACTTGATCTAGCTGATAAACTATTATAATTTGTTTATAAAATTAATAAAAAATATCGGATGTCAAATTTTTATTATCGGGTATCATTTTTTCAATAAAAGCAAGTAATTTTAACGCATACATTTGCTTTACAAACGAAGAGTTCATAGTGTAGACTATTTGTTAAGTTAATTTGTTTATAAAAATTATGTTACCAATATCATTTTTTTTTTTACTTTGAAATATCCCCGCAACTAAAGTCTGGCAATGCTGACCATAAAAAAAATTTCTTCACGAAGATAAACATAAAAAACTAAATAATCGACTTTTTCTTCACACTTTGCATTTAAATAAAATTTAAACAAAATACAAATAAAAAATCAAGCCACATAACTCTCTGCGAAATTTAATGCTGAATTTTTCTGAAAAAAAATCCAAAATTGTTTAAAAATTTCCAACTACAAGTTATTTTGAAACTCGTTTTTTTATTTCATCTTACTGTGCAATGCTGCGGTAAAACAGATAAAACTAGTTAGTGAAATTTGTCATAAAGGTTATTTTTCCCTGCACGTATGTCGAAAAATTGTCTATGTGGCAAGTGTCACTAGGTTTTTCTAATAGACTTATTGTCGCTCGATCTAAAGAACGAGTATCATCAGATTACTTGAACTGAGGAATCTAACGAGAAGACCGTCCTCATCGTGTCTGGAAAATGTCTTTACCAATACCGACAGATGACCTTCAGACTAAGCCTAAAGCATTAATGGACCGTACACTGACTATAAGGAGCCACGGGCTGTAGTTGCCACGGGCGTGATGGGACCAACTTTAAAAAGTAACAAGGGTGATGGAGGTGGCTCCATTGAAAAAGGCGAACGCAGCCAATATTAAAATCATCTTCGGGGACTTCATAATCAACAAGTGGGAAATACCGGAAGTACATGTACTTTACTCGGATCGTAGTACGGAGTACGCGAATAACGGGCTAGACGATATGATTAGGGAGTATAACATTCACCACCACTCGAATCGAGTCATCAAGACTATGATAGCCTCGTTTGTAGAGCATGACCACCGACGTACCTGAAGGACTTTATGTTCTCTTGCAGCACGTCCGTCCATAGCGCAACTCCTTGCACTCCGGCTATTCTCAATATGGGTCGGGTAGCAAGATCTATAGAGGAGTCACGTTAGACGTTAAAAATGAAAAATCTTTCTACCCGGGGGCTTTCCACCGATTTTAATGAAACCTTTTGCATTGCACGGCTGAATGTGTGTAATGAAAAGTTAAACAAGTTCAATTATATTTGTTAAAATACAAATCCTAAACAAATGAAATAAGTAAATACAAAACTGTGGCTTTTCGGCCTGCGAAATACTTTTTCTTGCACTGAAATTGCTTCAAATTTTTGTTAGTCACGAATTTTTCATGTATTTAAAAAAGCCATTCATTGATTAATTTTACCAGATTAATAAATCGGTTATCTAAGGCCAAAAGACACGTACATCCTACAATTTATATCCACCTGTCATGGCAGGCCGAAAAGCCAGTTTTGTATTTAATTATTTCATTTGTTGTGACATGGAGCCCGTACAACCAAAACCCCGGTAAAAGTACATAGAAAAATCTCCATTGGTACCGGCTCAGGAATCGAACCCCAGCCCTTCTGCTGGAGGACTGGGGTTGCCTGACGCTCTATCGCCTGAGCCATCAAGCCTCTCCTTACAAATAAATATAAAAGAAGTATTAATCAGTTATCGTTAGAAACTTTGTTTTATTAACTTTCAGTCACTTGTGAAAATAATAGGTACAAGAATTCGGAACATATAGCAAAAGTTACTTAATTGAAGAGAAGTTACGTTTTATGATTATTCAATCAATTTTAACATTCTGATTTTTGATTAATTTATTTATGGAAACTAGCGACTTGCTTCGATTTACTGATGGATTATGGTCACTAAATGGAAAGAAAGTATAAAAGTAAAAAACCGATTTCAAACTGAATAACTTAAAATTTTTACTTGTTTTACGAATAAACTATAAACTTTTATTATTAATATGCAATACAAAAATTTCATTATTTCAGTTTAAAATTTCGTGGAACTTTGACTAGAGCAGCTGGCGCAACCATGATAAATCTTCGCGGAATCTAGCGGCTTGTAACGTTCCCATTACGCTTGCGTTAGAGCAGTACGAGCAGAATGACTGGTTATAACCTCATCGCTGTCACGTCTTCCTTCAGTGTAAAACAGTAGCAAATTAAGAAAATGTCGGATATGGAAGAAAATGAAGAGTTTCAGTGCACCTGCCGAAGGCGACCCATTTTGACCTGTATTTAGGGGTAAATGCCCAGAGTTCAGTTTTTTGTAAGTAGCTCGTTTCGGGGTTATCACAAAAGAAAGTTCCTAGAGAATGAATACAAGAGGACTAAATTCTGCGTAAGTTAAAAAAAAAAGATGTTCCTACCCCAAATAGGTCACGAGTAATGACCTTCCAAATATACCTGTTTTTTGTGCTTTTTTAACCGAAAACCCGAAAGTCGTGATATATATATATATATATATATATATATAAATACATTTTTTTTTACATTTGAGAAAATGTTAATATAAAACGGAATATCATATATAGTATAACTGAAATAGTATTTTATTTAAGCTTTTTTAACATTGAAAGTGTATGTGGAACATACAGTCTAATTGGTAATGTTTTGTAAAAACGAGATCAGTATTGTATCTAAAAAGGAACGGTTCAACTCTAACTTACATAATTATTTTATTTTAATCATCATCCGAAGAGTCATCTTCTGACGAATTATCACAGTTACCAACTTTCTTGTTAGTAACAACTTTAGCCTTTGTTTTGGAAAAATAATCGTTGTAAAATGCTTTTCCTTCTTCGCTGAGGTACGGCAATAGATTCTTAATATTTTTAATTTTCGCGGAAGTAATTCCAACCCGAGGTGGATTTAATTATAGCAAATCTCCAAGTTTCAGTTTTGGATCATCGTAATACGTGGACGGGTTTTCCTCGAAGTAAGAATTACTAATAATTACTAATTACAATAATTACTGATAATCAATAATTATAATAATTACCAATTCTGATTAATAATCAGAAAGTTGGTAACTGTGATAATTCGTCCGAAGATGACTCTTCGGATGACGATTAGAATTAAATAATTATGTAACTTAGATGTGAAACATTCCTTTCTCTTAGCCTTGAAGACTAGATTAGAATCATGCAAACAAGACATGACCGATTCAGTTCAGAATTTCACAACTCTAATTAGACAAATTCAGAATGAAATCAATTATACAATTCAAGCCCAACACTCAAGTACAACAGAAAGGAAAATTAAAATAAAATTAGAAGAACAGAAAGCAATTAACCAATACCTATTAAAGCTTAAAAGGGGGATAGGCTTACAGGTTCGACTACATAGACCTTTCACTTTAACCGAAGCCGGTCCGAATCCCAACGACGGCTCTGCGGAACTTCCCACGTCCCAATACTACTCCAGTTAAGAATTCCGCTTTAGCATTAGCAGACAGAATGAATATGAAGTGTTTCAAGTGTGGTATATCAGGACATTTATCGGCACAAGGCATTGCTAAAAATTTTCGGCAAGGTCAATATCAGACGAGACCACCTCCCATGAGACAGGTACTACTATTGGCGAGAAAATTATAGGCATCTGGCTTTGAAGCTTAACATCTTACAAGGGGAAGGCCTGCTCTGCGACATTGACTTTGAGATGAGACTAGTATAAATCGATAGAACGTCGAAAAATAGGTACAATTGTATACATTTTTACAAAATATGAGCGCAACTTTCATACTACGCGGGATGCACATGGTAGCCGCACATGCGTTTATAAACTTCCGATAGTTAGGTAAAATGGTCTATAGACCTTTTCATTTTGAATATTTAAAAACTGCACGCGTGGGGAATTTAACTTGGATATGCTCTACTTTTCTTGTAACTTTGACATGCATATACGCTCTGCTAATATACGCCAGTGATGGCAATGTGGACGCCTTGAGCTACTACGCTTGCGTTAGGGTCACGCGCTAGTTGGCTGCAGTTAGCGCTTAATTCAAAATGGGTACTAAAAATAATTCTTGCAATTGAAATCAATAATTATCATAAAATTTACAAAAATGTATGTCAATTGTATTTATAAGAATTTCGTCTGTTAAATGTTAGTTAGTTTTTGAAATTCAATAAAAATGAACCATTACTTAGAAAACATATGCTATACATTTTTTTCTCATCTTGAATCAAAATTTGTACATTTTAGATATATTCTTGTGCATTTTATAATAACTATTCATTTTAATAAAAAGAATGGTAATTAATATCCATTTTAAACTCCGCGCCAACTGTGACCAACCAGCAAGTGACTCTCACGCAAGCGCAGTAGCTCAAGGCGTCCATATTGGCATCACTGATCTACGCGCCACTATCAGAGATGAGGTGGGAGCACGAAGGAATAGTAAGGAGTGGTATCACCCTATGTGTTCGGTGAGCAGAGGTGGGTCGAGCGACGTCCAAGAATTCGTTAATGTTTGACACGAATGAAAGTATGGTCTCGGTATCGTGCACATTCGCAGAGCTGTTTTCGCAGGCACGTGTTATTCCCACTCCCCTATGTTATATTTTGACATCGCGATGCATACGTAGGTTATGTTCGTTTGTGTTTTTATTTTGTACTACTAATATTAAAATATTCGTTTTTAGGTTAGGTTGGCAAAACACAAGATCAAACCTTTCAACGCGTGTTGACATCGTTGAAATGGCCATCACTAGTGCGCATGTGCGCGATACAGAGACCAAGTTTTCAGCCGTGGCAAGCATTATGGAATTCCTGGACGTTGTTCGTCCCACTCCCCACTTACAGGGATACCACTCCTTACTATACCTTCGTGGCTGCATCTTTTGCAATCTAGCATTTCAGGCCCGGTCGAAGAAATATAGGGGCCCAGTACGATAATATCAAATCATATTATCCAAAATAATCGGTGGAGGAATTCCATTCACTGAAATAAAAAGTGGAAGTTTACAATCTCAAAGTGACAGGAACCTCAAAATGAAACAGGCTCGGTTGATGATCACGATGAAAAGTGCAAGTTTCAGTCTGAACAAAAAATACAAATTTGCTCCCGAGATATTGAGTTGCTGAATTGGGAGAAAATGAGTTTTGCCTGGAAAAAGTGAACCAATTCCGAGTAAATCATTCAAGAATTTGGTGGTTCTAATTTCATGGGTTTTGTAGATCATTTTTAGATAGCGACTAAAAATAAATTTTTCAATTTTTAAAAATAATAAAAACTTGCTCATGAAATATGGGGTGGCTGAATAAGAATAAAAAAGTTTTCATAGAAAAAACTTATTCTGTTCCGGGAAAATAAAGATAAAATATGGCGGTATCGCACTATAACTATTGTAGAAGTTATAAAAGTGGCTTTTGGTAGAAAATGAAGATTTAACATTTTATGTTGGAATTTGATTACGGTATTTTTATGCAAACAGCGTGGCAACTAGCTTTATTTAAGAACTTTTTCTTTAAAAAAAGTATATTATTACTTTACAGTATTTAAAAACTTTTAGGAAGAGGAATATGGTCACAAAAAAGGTTAAAAAAAGGTAAGAGGCTAGGCATGCAAAAAAAAGAAGACAGCAGACATGTATGTGTACAGAGAGCCAGGTATCTGGTTACGAATTACCCATCTTTTCATTACTCCAATAGAAGCGAGATTTCGAACAAATCCTTTAACAACATGTACTTGATTTTTTAATAATTTTGAATGCAAAAAGCTCATTCGTGCTAAAAATCTCGGTTATCTGGCTTTGTACTGCGACCTTTTATTTAAAAAACGTATAAACTATATCTTACAAAAAAAAAACATATTGTCATATTTGAATTTTGTGTTCTGTTTTTCATAAACCCCCAATACATTTTTTTAAATCTCTATAACTTCTGACTTAATTGAGATATTCATCGTTTTATTTTAATTTTAATAGAGCTTATTATCTTCTTTTTTAATCCACAAAAAAATATGAAAAATGTGTAATCGAGAATGACGCGAAATCGCGAACTTATGGTGGCAATGCAGCACTACTGCGCTGCGCTTGCCAATTTATTAGTGATAGTTTTCTGGTACTGAGTCGCAGAAGGCTCACACACGGAAAGAAATTTAGGACAGCTGTTGCTTTTGATGTAGTAGGGCAACACAACCACGATTTTAACGCGACAGCAGCGCCATTTTGCGTGAAGCGGCGGCCCTAAAAGTGTTGGAGAGATGTACAGGGGAAGAGGAAGGCGGAAAGAGCGTGGTAGATAAAGTTAGGTGGATACTGAGCGGTTGCGGACAAGGGGAAAAGTGGATGAAAAGCTTAGAAGAGAAAAGGGAAGAGAGAATGCATGGGGGAGGAGAAACCCAAAATTGATGTATGTATAAGGAAAATTAGTGTTGCGTGTCTTGGAAAAGCTTGAAGAGTAATGTTAAGAGGAAACGGAAGCCCTGGAAGGCCTCGCGCACTTGATATAGATAATAGTTAGTAAGCTAATATTTAAGAACTTGTAAATAATAAGAAGGCGAAGCGATTGTAGGTTGAGATAAGCATAAGGCATAGTGGTTAAATGAAATTGTAAAAGATGTAAAGGGAACGGAGCCCTCAGTAGTAGGGCTAGGGGGGTGCTAGACCACTGACTGAGAGATGGCACCACCGTCGCAAGTTACCGACAACAATAGATGGCGCCACCGACAAAGGGAGGATTCTGTTCCATGCTAAGTTACCGACAGTCGGTAAGACAGTGATGTTGGTAATGCAGATACCTGCTGTGATAGCATTGTACCATCGCTCGATAAACAGAGATGCCGGTAAATTTAAGGTTCTGTTCCATGCTAAGTAGGTAAAACAGTGAGATTGGCCATGGAGATTCCCACCAATTTAACATCATAAGGTTCTGTTCTGTGCTAAGTGACCATCGACCGGTAAAACAGTTTAGTACCATCAGTCGGTGAAGCAGGTAAGTCGTTAATTTTTTATATTATCATTTCAACATAGGTCGATAAGGTAGGAAACAATGTTACCATCAGTCGGTAAAACAGGGAGGTAGGTAATTTGTTACATTATCATTTTCTATATGTCGGTAAGGTAGATAACAATATTACCACCAGTCGGTAAAACAGGGAGGTCGGTAACTTTCTATATTATCATTTTTCTATATGTCGGTAACGTAGAAAACAATGTTATTACCAGTCGGTAAAGCAGGAAGGTCGGTAATTTGTTATATTATCATTTTTCTATATGTCGGTAAGGTAGGCAACAATATCACGATCAGTCGGTAAAACAGGGACGTCGATAATGTTTACATCAGCGTTTTATCATCATTTGGTAAGGTAGGGAACAACGATGGTTTGCAAACGAATTGCAACAATTGGCAGAAGATGCTGAAATAGTATTCATGTGCCCCATACCTATGGAGAACTTGACTACTGAGCAGAAGGCTGCCTTTAGGGAAGCTACTACCTGCCTTTCGTGGGATTATTAGGAATCAATTGAAAACTATCTTCATCATTAAAGATATGCAACATTTTTTGAATATAAACATTCTTATGAATCGCTACTGTAATATTTCCTTTATCTGATTTTGTGATCATTAATTTAGGATGATTTTTTAATGTTTTTAAAAATGCCAAGGGGCCCTCCCGCCACCAGCTATCAGGCTTTATATCCCCTTCTACGATCCGGCGTTTCAATTATCTCCGTACGTTGTTTAGTTTCGGAGGTTGTTCATAACTCAGTAACAAATAATTATTTCTGACTCTAAAATTTACCATCGGGCCTGGAAAGGATCAAAAGAAATCCATATATTTTTGCAGATTTTTTGTAATTTATTTTCAGGAAATAACAGCCATTCAAAGTTGAGCATTCTGAAATCATCATAAGATAATGGTACATTTTAAGCTTTCACTCATCAGGAAATAATTGCTAATCGACTCAAAATTTGACAACTTTGTATCAGTATAGGCAAAACCTTCATCTACAACACGTACTTTGTCCCATATTTAAAAATTTTTTTTCTGTTGAGATGTTCACTATAATCTGTACAAAAATTAAGGTATCTAAATTTTTTGACAGATAGTAAGGCTCGCAACGAGTCTACAAAAATTGAAATTGAATGCAACTTTCGATTTATCTCAATATTTTATAACTTTGTTAATGTATAAAAATTTGGCGAAATGCATAAGACACAAAAGTTGTTTGATTACCGACTAAAAATCATTTCTTTTTTTTCAAATAAAAAGAAGTGTATTCATTTGTTGCCATGAGAGAACGATTTGGTGAAGTCGCCGGTCGAAAATTCAAAAATGTACATTTTTGGGCTACCCTAATACACATGTATATTAATTCTACAAGATGATGGTATATTAAATTTAATCTACGGTATATGCAAATGACTTTACTCACATGCATATTAAATTTTGATCACATTTTTCTTACAGTGAACCTAATCGTCGATACAGAGATATTTAGTTAGACGGCTTGAAGTCATGATAACCTTCAATCCCAAGTAGAACACTGACAATCAGTGAATTGAGCGGGTCTTGGTTCGGGTCTAGAATTCGCGAGTGGTTTTTTTCCACAGACGGGACCTTCAGCTGATTAGATATATATATATATATATATATATATATATATATCTTTATCCTGTGACCACTCATCTCGCGGTTGTGAGACGTGGCCATGAATGGGATTTACCGCGGTCCTACTGGGAGCCGATACCTTCTCTGGATGAGAATGTAAAAATACGAATTTTCAAGTACCATGAGCATTAATGATGGTTATTTTATTGTTTTATTCGTTACAAATAGTATCGAGGACACGAAGAAAATCAAATATTTTGAAAACCCACACACAAGATGAAAAAAAATGGAATAATCAAAGTTTTGATGAGAATATGCCCACTGCTCGGGCCGATTTTTTCACTAGTAATGTTATTTTTTACGAATAAAACAGAAACTACACATCCTATCAAAATGTGGCCAAAAACAAATTTGTAGATCTGCTCGGATTGCACAGTTTTTAATGAATCATCGTTTGTCGTAACTTGCATAGTTTGACCGTGAAATGAAATTTTGGATTCTTCATTATTTTTTGTGCAAAGAAAATGAGAATTTTCGATTTTTCAAGAAGATTCAAAAAGACGTTATGATAATGTTGTAGGGCGTGCAAAAAGAAACACTTTTTTCCCGCTGACTTTTTTCCGTGTCTTGCGTTGTTTGGCTGAAAATGTTCATTTTCGTTTCCTCTTTTGGATTTTGAAAATGCTTTAAGTCTGAAAATTTTTAATTTATCAAAAAATGTCATGAAAATAAATTGTTTGAATTTTTCAGAATTATGAACAAGCATACATATAATTTTCAATTTGTGAAAAAAATAGCCTCAAAAATTTTAAAAATGCGCTCACTTTTTGAATTTTCATCCAAAATGGCTGGCTAACGAACTTGAACTGTTGTTTGCGAGACTAAAATAGTATACCAAAGGCCAATTCAGTAGGTCAATTCTGTCGAATGTTATCGTGCTCACAGAAGACATACATACATACATACATACATACATACATACATACATACATACATACAGCCAGACAGACACATTCGTAAAAACCCGGTTTTTTAAGTTCAGGGGGTCTTAAAACGTGGACATTTGACAAAAACACAGGGGGGTCAAAGTTTACAGAAATCCAATACCTTCTTTGGATGAGAATGTAAAAATACGATTTTTCAAGTACCATGAGCATTAATGATGGTTATTTTATTGTTTTAATCGTTACAAATAGTATTGAGGACACGAAAAAATTAAATATTTTGAAAACCCACACACAAGATGAAAAAAAATGAAATAATCAATGTTTTGATGAGAATGTGCCCACTACTCGGGCCGATTTTTTCAATATTAATGTTATTTTTTACGAATAAAACAGAAACTACACATCCTATCAAAAAGTGACCAATAACAAATTTGTAGATCAATGTATAAAACAAATGAATATTATATATAATACTTCACACTATATATAAACTATATATAATATTTCCGCCTGGGCAAGCAAGTTCAATATCGTGTAATGCTGGACGCGTCTCTTGATAAGTGAATTTGTGTCTTGTTCTGTTAGGTGTAAGTTTATACTGATATAATTAATCAAGATTCTCATCGGATAGTTGAATTTACCTTTTTTATAAAAAATTTATTAATTAAATCCGCAACTGTAAAAGTTTTGTATGTTAGTAAGTGCTTTTTTCACTCCAAATATTATATAATAGTACCTTAGCATTGATATGGAAACCTGTAGACCGGGATGTTGCACATAAAAATTATGCCTTCAGCTCTGATATGTGGGTGTAGGAACAATTTGCTCTTGGAGATATCTCTCCGGTGTTGTTTTATAAAATCCCAGGATATCAAGTTCTTTCACAGAGGGCGATTTCATGATCGTTATAATGACGCCGTATCAACAGGAGATGTTAAAGAAATACACAGCCGCAATACTACCGACCAAGCCTTCCAACTAATCACATTAGTGTTATTCAATGAATTCAGACTTGTATCAGACCTGTATCAGTAATAGAGTGGATTATGTTGCGTGACTGACTTTTTTGAAGCAGTCAAAGCAAAGGTAGGTCAACATTTCTACAAAAGTATTCTTGTCTGATGATGCTCCAGTGTACATCAATGCGTGTACAAGTGTCACGTCAACGCAATTTTTGAAATGAAATTGATCCTGGAACCAAAGACTTCAGTATTTACTTTGAACGGCATTATGCTAATCGTCCTCTGTAATGGGCTTTTTGTTATCGTTTAAGATTGGGATTAGATACCAACATATTCCTTGAAGCCTGGCATAGGAAATTCAAACATTATTACATGCGTGTTGAACAAAATAAAAGAGTTAATAAGTGCATTGACCTTATTATGTTTTTCGCATGGAAAATGATGTTCAAGAAGATAAAACGAATGGCGAAGAATAAACCGACATTTCGTATGCAGCAGATTGCAGGTAGCCACAATACCAGCAAAGCTTTTCAAGATAGCATGATAGAGGCAATTGATAACAAGTTGCGTGTGCAGTCATCATATCTGGAAAAAAGCCGTACATTGTAGCAATCGACACTTCGGGCAGTTGTTGAGGGTGTGTCCCGCATGTACACTGTTAGAAATGTTTGCAATTTTAGTATACACGGGCATATTAAATTTCCCATATGTTTACTAAATTCATTACACGCGGTTGTGAGACGTGGCCATGAATGGGATTTACCGCGGTCCTACTGGGAGCCGATTTCATTTTTTTAGATGACAGATACTCCCAGTGGGACCCTGCGGTGGTTGTTAACCTTCAGTTTTTATATATATACGTATATATAGTCTTACTCTAAGATATATAAATAATTATACTGAGAATTAAGTAAATAATCTCTCGTACGTATCTCTCTGAGAGAGATACGTAGAGAGAGAGATCTTCTCTCTTCTAATATTCGTAGTATAATCCATACGAGTACTAATACTCGTAAATACGAGAGTTGTGTTCTTTAGAGAGGGAGAGAGAGAGAGAGTAAAACTCTTTCTCTCTCTCTCTCTCTCTTAGCCCAGCTGATCCTGGTAGTCACTTGCCTCCTGCTTCTCTCACAAAGGGAGCATCTCCCTCGTACCACCACTAAAAACAGCTGAGCTGAGCACCAGCACATGCCACGTTTTTGTTCGGCCACTTTTTACACCTTTGCTTCACCTTATTTCTCACATTCACTTCCACTGAACCCAGACTTCTTTCTTCATCTTCTTAAAACTCTTTCTCTCCTCTCTCACTTTTTCCCATAAAAACCGTCCAGAACTTGCCCTGGTACTTCACATATGTCTACCTTGTTTCCATGCCGAACCGGAAGTCCCCTAATTTTGTTGTATATAATTTATTTTTATAATTTTTCATATCATTTGTTTATGAAATTAACAACTAGTATCGTGATTAAGGGGGTATTTCTGTCTGACCGAGCTTTTTTCAGGCGTTTTTCAAAAATTCATAAAAAAGACAATTGTTAATAATTTTGAATGGAAGTTTTTTTATATTTTTAAGCAGATATTAAACAAAAAAAAACATTGTTACTAATTCAAAAAGAAATAATAGGGGGCGCTGTAGCATTTAAAAAAATGTGTCTCGGGATCGACACCCTCACCTGGCTGACATGATTCAGCTGCTCCAGGTCATCTGAAACAAAAAACTTGAAGAGATTCTTAAAATATACGAGTAAGGCTATAGCCGGGACCAAAACAAATAAAAAATATTGAAAATTGACCAAATGACACCCATTTGAAAGTTTTTTTGCGAATTTTGACTTTTTTGGGGGTAGTTTTTTAATTGCTAAAAATTCAAAAATCATTATTTGTTATTTATTTTAGTTCGGGTAACCTGAAAATCGGAAAGAAAATAGAAAATGTTGGAGTCTACTTTGCTAGATAAGTAGATTATACCAATTTATATTTTTACAAATCCAATTCAAATATTGTTGCATTCTAAAATATTCCATTTTTAGTCCATTCAATTTGAAATTTTTTAATCAAAAGAAAGAAGATAAATTTGTAATATTTAGCAATATTCGACTATTCATTTAAAATAAGACATTATAGGTCAAATATTGAAAACTAAACAATTTGGAACTAAGTTTTTACGAATAGAAAGCTGGGAATAGGATCGGAAAATGACCGTGAATTATTTCCTCCATTAAAACGACCACCCAGAAATTTACGTTAAAGAATTTATTAATTCGTCTTTGCTTACGGTTACACCAGAATTCATTTGTCTGATGGGCATGAAATTGCAAGTGTAGGTGCATGGTAAAATTTTCTAATAATACTTTTGGTGAATTTATAATATCATTATTTTTTACACTTGTATGCGTTTTATCAAAAAAGATTGAGTTTCTCATTTTTCCATACAAATGTAAAATATTTAAAAAAATCAAAGTAGATCAAAAGTAAACTATCTGAAATTAATACCTCAGTAATTGAGTAATTTCTCTAATTTTAAATAGTTACAATTTTACACTTCTGAATTTTCATGTTCAATGCTATATTTTTCCTTTCATAAGCTTTAATTTTGCAATTAAAATTGAAATGTTTGAATTTTGAAAAGTATAATTTACAATTTGATCTTCGATAATTTTTCAACGATTTGAATTTACGTACCTAAAATAAGGTAATCCTCTCAGTAATCGTAAACTTAGTACCATGAATCGTGATACGAATTTTCTTGCTTTTTCGGGTTTCGTAGTCCCGGACTGAAACCCTTATGGTTTTGGTCGGGTATCCGTTCGTCTGCCGTACAAAAGGGCATAAGCGCCAATGTTTGAAATTCCAAAGGGGTATAATTTATGCAACCAAAAATTTGTAAACACAATATTAAAAAAAAAATTTTTTTCTAATTTTTATTCAAACAAATTTTTTGAAACCAATTGTTTCAAATTATTTTTCAAAAATTTTCGTTCACAAAAGTTTTTTTGTCATCATTTTTTTTCAATCATTTTTCAAAAAAATTTTCCAGAAAGTTTTTTTTGTCAAAAGTTATTTTTCGAAGAATGTTTTCCAAAATTAATTTAGCGTCTTGATAGGCTACGAAACCTTTCCTTGCAGACGCTCAGCGCCTACTTTAACTAAGTTTATTATTTAATTTGAATGAATGTGATTTCTATTTTCTAGTATTTTATCATTAAATGTTACTTTTAACACATTTTTCAGATCCTCCACATTTCTGTGGAAGATGCCGTGCATCTTCTTGTCGAGGAGCTGTTCGCGGAAGTTTTTCTCCTGTGTTTTCTTAATCCATGCCTTCAGGAGTGAGTATTGGAGATGGAAAAGATTCGATGCATTTTGCTCATCCCTAATATTAAAGTCAAGGCCGAGTGTTTCAGCAGCCTCCTCCGCTGTTTTGTACAGAAACGCCCCTTTGCCTACTGATTTGTGTTTCCTGACCATTTTCAGAAGAGTGTCTTGTTCATTTGCGACTATATGTGCTGTACCCAGAATAATTATGTTGTAAAGACTTTCAAGATTCAGCATTCCGCGACCACCTTTAGGACGCGAGATGTAAAGTCGCGGAACAGAAGATTTGAGGGGCATAACTTTCGGGACCCGATATCGAGAGATCTGAGCTCGTCCTTTGTCCATGGAACCACTCCAAGTGAAAAAAGTACTACAGGGACGGCAAACATGTTCGTCGCAGATACTTTGTTCCCCGCCGACATATCAGAAGAACAAATCCGTCGGATGAGACATTTGTATCTGCATCGAAGAGTATCCTTTATAGATTTTACGGCCTGAATGCGGCTCTGTGGCACGCCCAGGTTTGTATAGGTCTCTCCAGCGCCAAGGTGTCGTATAGCGCTTTTGTCGACAAGCTCAGGGTCTTTCGGGATGCCATTAAGTTTTCCTTTCTTCAAATGAACCTTCTTGTATTTTTCTGAACCCGAACTCCAATCTGTTGAGTGTACTCTTTAACAATGTCTGAAGTTAGATGTAGTTTTTCTTGATTTTTAGCATAAATCTTAGGATCATTCATGTAAAATACATGAGTGACCTTATGCTTTCGAATTCCAGGTTTGCCGCAGAGGTATCCTTCGAAATGACGAAGTGCGAGAAATAGTGGCAATAATGTGAGGCAAAAGAGGGGAGGGCTCATGGTGTCGCCCTGAAACACACCACTCTGAAAGGTGACAATGTTTGTGATCACACGATGTTTTCCAGATGAGATAGTAAATCTGGGTTTTCAAAGCGGCATTAATTTCTCTTTGCATCTCACGATGTGGGGATGAACCTTTAAGCTTTCCAACAGACAGATGATAAGTCTATGTGAGGTTGAATCGATAGCTTTCCGGTGATCAATTCAGGCTATCGATAGGTAACGCTGATAGGATGCTGCGTCTTTACAGACACATCTATCGATGAGCAGGTTCTTCCGACATCCTGCTACGCCTTTCTTTGAGCCGTAGTTTTAATCCCATTAATTAGATTATAAAAATATAAATTGAAGTTCAAATCACTCGTGATCAATGGCCTAAAAAAGGGTCTCTTTCCTTCATAACTTTTGGCTTTGAACAAAATTTTTTTATTTTCAAAAATTTTAAAAATTGAAAAAGATTTTATTACCAAAAGTTTAATTAATATAATTTATGTATATTATTATAAATAATTTAATAATTATTGAGCTTGAATTTAATAATCAAATTAATAAAAAGATTCCCTTTGCCTAAGAATTCAGGCAAATCTTTAAACTTTAAGATACACTTCTCGGTTATATCAATATAAACAATAAAATTTAATAGTCTACGATTGAAATACTACTTATCTTAAATAAAAATTTCTAATCATTAAATAAACTTCTTATTTTGATACCCCTAACCCTTTTATTAAAATATTCATATAATTATATTATTTATATAAGATATATTTTTTGAAATTAATTATTTTTCAGTTATTAAATAAAATTTATTTATATTTCTAAAAAATAATACGAATTTTTACTTTCATTTAAAAAAAAGTTAGAGTAGTCAACTAATTCATTTTAAAATTACTAGTTTTAATTCCATTAATTAGATTATAAAAATATAAATTGAAGTTCAAATCACTCGTGATCAATGGCCTAAAAAAGGGTCTCTATCCTTCATAACTTCTGGCTTTAAAACCGAAGTTTTCTTATTTAAAAAATTTGTTTAATTAAAAAAAATAAGTTTATTACCAAAAGTTTAATTAATATAATTTATGCATAATATTATAAATAATTTCTCAATTAATGTGCTCAAATTTATTAATCAAATTATTAAAAAGGTTCCCTTTGCCTAAGAATTTAGGCAAATCTTTAAACTTTAAGATACACCTCTCGGTTATATTAATGTAAACAATAAAATTTAATAGTCTACGATTGAAATACTACTTATCTTAAATAAAAATTTATAATCATTAAATAAACTTCTTATTTTGATACCCTTAACCCTTTCATTAAAATATTCATATAATTATACTATTTATATAAGATATATTTTTTGAAATTAATTATTTTTTAGTTATTAAATAAAATTTATTTATGTTTCTAAAAAATAATACGAATTTTTATTTTCATTTAAAAAAAGTTAGAGGAGTCAACTAATTTATTTTAAAATTACTAGTTTTAATCCCATTAATTAGATTATAAAAATATAAATTGAAGTTCAAATCACTCGTGATCAATGGCCTAAAAAAGCACACATTACTACTATCCAACCGAGCAATTCACGCCTACCCCGAAAGGGAAACGGCTTAATGATATGATAATAATAAAATTTCCCTGATGAGGACGCATAAAAGGCCTCGGAACATTTTAGACCCTGTTAGTATAAAAAAGACTGATAAATAATAAAGAAATGAGAGAGAGGTGGTTTTGGATGTCTCTTTATTTTTCTCCCTCTTTTCTCAATTGTCAGATCTCTCATGAGCCGTTTTACAATGTTTTTTTTCAATTAATTGATCTTATTTTAACACTTTTTGTGCAATTATTTTGCATAAATTGAATTTCTTGAGTATTTCTTTTTCCCAGCTTTTTGAAGAACATAATTCTTTTAAAGCCTTCTGTGCAATTTTGTTGCGCAATTTTTTTTTTATATTCTCATCCTAATGAGAAGGTATTGGTTTAATGTAAAATTGGACATAGTCGGTTTTCATCGAATCTCCACGTTTTGAGGCCCCTTGAGTCAGAAAAAATTATTTTCACGGAGGTGTCTGTCTGTCTATCTGTCTGTCTGTCTGTAGTCTGTAGTCTAGTCTGTAGTCTGTAGTATCGTGTAGGCACAATAACTTCCGAAAGATTGATCAGATTGGATTTTACTTTCACACACTTTTTTATGGCTCGAAAGAAAAGAACGAGTTCGTTAACCAGCTATTTTGGATAAAAACTGAAAAAGTGAGCACATTTAAAAAATTTTTGAGACTACTTTTTTCAAGATTTGGAAATTATACGTACGGTTATTAGTAGTACTCAAAAATATAAACAATTTATCCTCATGACGTTTTTTAATAAAAAAAAATTACTAGAGTTATAACATTTCCAAGATCCAAAAAAACAAACGAAAATTAACATTTAAAGCCGAGCAACGCACGATATGAAAAAAAGTCTAGAAGAGATAAACGTTTTTTTTTGAGTTCCCTAGAAAATTATCGTAATAATTTTTTGAATTTTTTTGCAAAATCGAAAGTTCCAATTTTGATGGTACAAACAATAATAAAAAATAAAAAATTCCATTTTGCGGTCAACCTATGCAAGCTACAGAAAAAGATGAAGATATAACAAATATGCACCCAAAAAAGATCTACAAAGTTATTATTAATTACTTTTTGATAGGAAGCGGAGTTTTTGTTTTATTTGTGAAAAACAACATTTAAAAATTAAAAAATTAAATTTTTGGACAAACGACAGAAGCTATGAGAAAAAATGAATAGACAGAAGTTGCTCATGCATTGAAGATAAAAATAAATTATTATTACGAGAATATATATTTTTTTAATTCGATTCGGAAAGAAATTGGATACATTCGGAAAGAGTAAGGTCGGGAGTCATTCGGAAAAAAATCAGAAACATTCGGCGACACTCGGAAATGATCGGAAAGAAGTCGGAGACTGGGACATTAGGAAAGCCTCGGAAAGGTTCGTTGGATAGCTCAACATTCGGAAAGAAACGGAAGCAAAGTTCACATAGGATTCGGAAAGGATCGGAACGGTACCTCTTTCCGAACCCTTTCCGAAATCTTGCCGAAAGCTTTTTGAATCTTTCCGACGCGGTCTTTCCGAACCTTTACGTTTCTTCCGGTAGGGTGGCAAAACAGCTTGGCCGAGATTTTGTCGACAAGATTAAAGCGATTCGATGGCTCAATTGATTAGGACGTGCGCCAGATATTTAGGTTAAGACTCAGGTTTAGGTAGATTAGGTAGGGTTCGGTATAGGTCCCGGATACGAAATTGCATTGCCGAATAGATCCCGGCTAGAACCGGATAAGACCCGGATAGAATTTCCAAGCGCCCCGTTATAGGTCTCGGATACGAAATTGCACTGCCGAATAGATCCCGGCTAGAACCGGATAAGACCCGTATACGAAATTGTATGTCGAATAGATCCCGGATAAGACCCAGATAGAATTTCCAAGCACCCCGTATAGGTCCCGGATGGACCATGATACGAAATTGTATGCCGAATATATCCTAGATAGGACCCGGATAGAATTTCCAAGTGACCCGTATAGGTCCTGGGTAGGCCCGGATACGAAATTGTATGTATGATCTGGATAAATATATGTCCTAGCGTCCCGTGAAAGTCCCGGCTAGACTCGGATACAACCTGGTGACAAAACCCGTAGTTCACCCCGCATATAGTCCCGAGTCTATCCGGGTTCTATCCGCAACTCTAAGCAGGGAATTTACTTAACATTTTTTAATCTTTAAACAGCACTAAACTTCCTTGTTTAACAGATTTAACTTTTTATATTTTTTATATTTTAGATAACCTCAAACATGTACGAGGGCTGTTTGATAAGTCAGTGACTTTTCGACTGAAATATTTTTTCTCGGCAAAGGAGCGTTTTACTTCTCCACATAGTTTCCTTTTAGCTCGATAAATTTAGTCCAGCGTTTTTCCATTTTTTTTATTCCTTCCAAATAATAGGTTTTCTCAAGGCCCTCAAAATAGGCATTTGTTTCGGTGATGACCTCTTCATTCATTTGCCGATAAACACATTTCTTTAACTAAAATAATACACGCGACGCAATATATACAATGCAATGTATCTCCCGATGTATTCGGACATTTTGAAATGACGTCACAAGTAGAAATACTCTATTAGATGCTCTTCTAAATAAGGGAGGCTCTCTGTCTACTCTATACCACGAAGTACTATAAGGAGACGGCACACCATGTATTTCATCTGGCGCCATTTCGCGTTGTGAAAATAGAGATTTTTCCGGCCGCGGAAAAATCTCCGAATGGCGGTAATTTAAATGCTCGATTTTTAAAAATATTTTAATAATTTTTAAAATCATATTTATAAACTCAATGAGTTTCGAATTATACGCAAATTTATTGAGCTAAATATAATTATGGAAGAACAAGGGCGATGCATTATATATATTTTTCAATGTTTTGATGAAAAAAAACCAGCACACGCAAATCAGCTTATTCCTCTCAAAGTTATGTGTGCATGAGTTTCGGGTTTTTCGTGTTTTATATGGCTTTCAATAAAATAATATTTTCCTGCACAGAATGTAAGTGTTTTTAACGTTTATTATTATAATAATATGCTTTTGCAAACAATTGTCTGTACAAGTTTTGTGATATTCCAGCATTATTTCTTATAACGCATCCATTCCTGAAAAAGAACCCAACAAAATCAAGTGGACGTTAATCACGCGCTTTTCTTTTTTCTTTTTAAAATATCAGAAACACGCATGTTGATTATCATTTTTCACAAGCAACTATGTAGTGGTTATGTTTGCTTCGGTTATCTCCAAGGTAGCCAACCGTCCCGCATTAGCAGCTCGTGTCCCGCCTTAGAATTTGTCCCGCAAAAATAGGGCGGTGTCCCGCATTTATTACTCTTTATGGAATTTTTTAAAAATATCATAACCTTTAAAATTCATATTACGCGCTTATAAAAAAGTATGAAATCATCTATATCGTTACGCTTGTAACAAGCTGATACGTACTGATACGTCAGGACCCTTTCACACGATTGTACATCCGCAAGTTGCGGACTTGCGCAAGTCATGACTTGTGAAAATAGAGATTTTTCCGTCAGCGGAAAAATATCCGAATGACGGTAATTTGAATGCTCTATTTTGTTTTAATAGAAATGGAGAAATAACGGCGATGAAATAAATGAATTTTTTAATGTTTTCATGAAAAGAAACAAGCCCATGCCAAATCATATTATGATTTCTCTTCAAGTTCTGTGTGCATACGTTTCGGATGACAGTTGCTCCTAGTGGGATCCTGCGGTGGTTGTTATCCTTTATTTTTTAATTATATATATATATATATATATATATGTTATATAATAAAACGTTGGAAAAATGTTTCCCCGAAAATAGATAAGTGATTAAAATATAAATCGTCATAACTTGGCCAAATATTATTGAAAGTCTTTGAAATTTTGTACAAATACAAAGTATAGTCAAGGAAGTATGACCTTTTGTTCAATACTGTTCAATTGCAAACTTAGGCTGTTCGTTAACTACGCTTTTTTAGTTTTGCTGACAAAAAGTATCGAGGGAACTTCATATTTGAAACAACTTTCAGCAAAACAGCTGTTCTATACAGTGGAAAGAATATTTCTGGAAATTTGTAGACAGGTTAAAAAGATTGGGAGAAAATGTACTTTGTACAATAGTACGCAATAAGACCAACAGCAAGTTCGCTGCCTGACGCGGCTCAGTGTTAGCAGTACAGTCGTTACGGCACTGCGTCGCGTAGTATTTTACAAAGAACATGTTTTCGATAATTTTTGATGAATCTATCAAAAACTTGTAAATGAGGGGATGTCGTTTTTTACGAACTACATAGCTATAGAAACAGGAGAGCTTGCATGAGAAAATGCATGGACGTGAAGAAAGCTAGAGAAGTACGCCAGAACAGAAAAAGTGTTGTGGCGACAAATAGTTTATAAAAATAAACTAAGTAGAGTAAATGACGCCTAAAACAAAAGACTTTGCATAATAATGGGTCCAAGTGGGGAACCTCACATAATAACCTTGTGAAGTGTTGCGTAACAAACGTTTTATTTAAATGAATAACACGACAATTCTAGATCAATCTAAAAAAAATCTATGCCTCCTTCACAACACTATTTTCCAACCGAGCGAATCACGACTATCCTGAAAAGGAAATAGCCTAATGGTATAATAATAATAACAAATTATTTATTAAGAGACGTTGGCAGGCGACAAAATTGGTTAGTTATTTAAATAAATCTTATAAAAATATGCCCGCTTCGCGGGCACATTCTCATCGCCCGCTTCGCTCGCAAGTTTGAGCGCGCCTAGGGCGCGCATCTGTTGGATCTCGCGCCCGATTTGGTGTTCATCTCGCGCTTCGCGCTCGATAATGTATTCAACTCGCGCTACGCGCTCGGACGCATTTACCTGTCGCTTGAAGCTCGGTTCCTCTAGGTTTTTGCACTTCGTGTACTCGCTATTACGCGCTTCGCCGGCAAATACTCTCTTGTAATATAAATTATACATGAACTTTTATCTTTGGTATTTATCAAAATAACCATGTTTTGCAAAGCGTGGATATTTTATGTTTATTATAAATGAAAAAATGTTTTAATTGGTAATTTATTTTCAATTTAAATGGTTCTTGTCCGAGCTAAGTTACCATCAGTGCGCCTCGACAAAGATATTATACATTTCGTTGATGAAAAATTTATTCGAAAAATTAAAAATAATAATTTTAAAAATATTTAATATAAAATTTTTAATTTATATTTTTATTATGTACCGACTGAGTATCGGGTATTCGATTGACTCGTTCGGGGGGTAAAGAGTACGGGGGCAAGAGAGTTGGTTGGCGCGATCTACGGGTTGAGAGGCATGGGGGGATCGGGCAATTTTCGCCGTGAGCGCCGTCTACAATTAATTCCTCGAACTATACCCCGTGCCGCATCTAGGCTTATAATATCTTTGGGGCTAATATCTAATATCCGCAGAGTTCATGATTTAAAGGCCTTTTCATACTTCGCTTGCTGGCTATGTTTTTGGCCGTAATAGTATGGCCCGACGAAGTCCTACTGTGAGATTTCACAACTTTCCTTCAGAAGGATAAAATTTTGTGGATATTTCTTCTAAAATAGGACGACAGAGCTTGCAGCTTTAAATTTCTCTGCAAAACACTCATGTTGATCAAGAGGTGCTGCTTCATACTTCTTGAGTGCTTCTTTATGTAAATAGACATCTTGTGTCTGTACAGGAGGCAATCGATAAGTTTTGTAAATCATTCCCGTAAAGTGAAGGATTAGTTTCTTACATATTTTTAAAGTTAATTTAAAGACATGTACGCAGGGTTGCGTACGTAATATACCTTACGTAATTTACATAGTTTTTTACATGTAAATTACCAGCGTAATTTACGTCCCTAGTTTTTTACATGTAATTTACGTTTTTAAGATGGCGACTGCGCTTATATTGCAAGTAAACATAACCTCATTCTTTAATACACCGAAGACACTGACTGACTTGCTTGATAGCTTAATTCATTAGAAAATGTTTAGAGGTGTCAGACCCAAAAATTCCTTTTGGGAGAAGTTCAATTTTACGTAAAATACGTATTATACGTATAAAAGTTCGAGTTACGCGTAACCGTGCAACATTGATCTTCCCTCTACGATATTAGCAGAGTACACTGTAAAAAATGTC
This sequence comes from Andricus grossulariae, assembly GCA_011634705.1. Taxonomy (NCBI): domain Eukaryota; kingdom Metazoa; phylum Arthropoda; class Insecta; order Hymenoptera; family Cynipidae; genus Andricus; species Andricus grossulariae. The sequence continues at coordinate 197,071,849 of JAABKJ010075445.1, read as the reverse complement.
CTCGAAATTTCACATATTCTGTCGTGGTAAAATTGCACTGATGCATAAAATACGCCGCGCATTTTGCTGCAGAATCTCCTAATTTTTTTCAAAATTGAAGGAAATATTTTGAAATCTTTTTCAATTTTCTTTTAAAGTTCATTTCTCAAATTATTGTATTCTTATGTTTCTTTAAAAGCGTAGAGGTGCTAAGAACACCTTATCTTCAGTTTAAAAATATCACATCATTTAGTTTAAATAAAAAACTTCACCAAATGTTGCACATGTAAACAGTTTTTGAAATAAATAATTATTGCTTATTTTATTTTATTATTTTGATTATTTATATTTTTTCGAATGTAATCATTTTATTTTTTGATGTTTTTGCAGTATTTCAAGACAATTATACGGAGTGTTCTGAACATTTTCTAAATTTATTATTTGAATGCTCACAAAGTTTTCCATATTTTAAATGTACCTAAATGGGCGCTGTTTATAATTTATTGTATAAGCGCCAAAATTAGGTAATTACTGAATTTTTTAGGCGTTAAAGCGTTATCGACCACTGTGAATAAATGTTCAAGATGTCTTAGTTAATTTTGATCATTTGCTATATTTTTGTAATACAATTATTTAAACAATATACCAAATGATCGAAAATTAACTATAAAATCGTGAACATTATGTAATTACTTTAAAAGAAAGGAATTATATTGAATACTCTCATAGATTCTTGATAAATTCTCGAAGCTTCGGTAACATACCTGTATGTTGTCGGTAACATTACCCGATTTTAAATTACCGATAATTTAAAAACTCTACACCGACCGCACTGGAAGTAAAACCAGCATAGTTTCTTAACAGCTAAATCAAAAGAAGTAATATTTCCCAGAAAACTTCTTTATTCCTTTTTGAACAACTTTCCCGCTGGAACTTTCCACTTGTTAAAAATTCGCTCGACTGCCCAAACACTGGAAAGTATCACTGTTTAATTTTTACAAAGTTATGAAAAAAAAATTATTATATTTTTACATTCTCATTCATAAGAGTGTAATGTAATCGTCCAAATTTGCGATCTCTGGTTTCTAACGGATCTTTACGATTTGGTACTCACAGATTCCGAAAATCATACAATTTTGTCGGTGTCTGTCTGTATGTCTGTCTGTATGTCTGTCTGTATGTATGGTTACCTGAATGTTGCAGCTACGCTAACTTTTGCAGGATTTGTCGAATCGAGTCAGCCTTTGATAAAATTTTTAAGGGTCCCAAAATGAAGGTTGAGTTCGTTAACCAGATATTTCCGACCAAAATTAAAAATTTTAGAGCATTTGGAAGAAAATACAGATTATTAGTAGATTCTGGATCTTCACTCAATTTAATAAAAGAATCGGCCCTACCATTAAATCAACCGACTCATCGATTGATAAAAAAATTTGTTATGGGAAATGATGAACACCAATCAGTCAGTGCAACATACCTCAATTACTTAGGAAAGAATCACCTTTTTCACATAATCAATGATGACTTTCCTCTACCAGAAGAACGTAAACTTGGCTTACCGTTCTTCAATAAATTCAATACATATTCAATAACGACAAATTATTCAATTTTAGAAAGTAAAAAACTACCATTACATTATGACGGGGAATACATCTCACAACAGTCAAGTTTAGTTTGTCAAATTAAAACACAAGAAAATAATCACGACGTTTGAATAGAAGATCAAGAAGGAATATCGGATGGTATTTACCGAATGAAAAATAACAAAATAACTTTACCAATATTTAATTATAACAAGAAACCCATAGAAGTACCAAAAACTATAAATTACGATAAAATAATGGCTATTGAATTAAGAAATCAGTTTTATAATTCTGAAAAAGAAAACAGAATAGGATCCGAAGGAATAATCGAAATATTAAAAATTTCCAAACTTGATCACATTGAAAATCAAATCAGAGAAGAAATTCAAAAAGTAATAGTTAAATACAATGAAATATTCACATTAGAAACAGACCCACTACCATGCACAAAATTAACTGAGCACAAGATCACTTTAAATTTAGGTAAGATAATAAACCTTAGATCACACAAATTACACGAGAAACATAGAGAATTTGCTTTAGAAGAAACACAAAGGCTACTGGATAAAGAAATAATAAGACTCTCACATTCACCATTCAACTCCCCATTATGGGTAGTTCCTAAAAAAGGTGACAAATTAAGATTGGTAGTAGATTACAGACAAATGAATAAAGACACCGACCAAGACGCGTACCCTCTCCCAATGATAGATGATATAATAGGTCATTTAGGTCAAGCTAAATTCTTCTCCGCATTTGACATAAGTGCTGGTTTCCACCAGATTCCGATGAAAGAAAAATCAAAAAAATATACAGCTTTTTCTACTTCACAAGGACACTTTGAATATAATAGAATACCCTTTGGATGAAAGAAAACCCCAGCCACTTTCCAACGTATGATGGATAACGCGTTTAGAGGGCTTGTAGGCGAGAAATGCTTTATTTACATTGATGATATAGTAGTATTCGGTAAAACACTAGACGAACATAACAAGAATGTGAGACGTGGCCATGAATGGGATTTACCGCGGTCCTACTGGGAGCCGATGTCATTTTTTAGATGACAGTGGCTCCAAGTGGGACCCTGAGGTGGTTGTTTAACCTTATCTTTCATACATGTATATAGTTAAAAGTTTGTCATAAGAAACACCGCAGGATTGAGCTGGGAGCAGGTGCTAATCTAAAAAATTGCATCCGCTCCCAGTGACATCGCGAGAAAATCTCAGCCGTAACCACGTCTCACGACCGTGAGATAGGTGGTTACAGTCTAAGAAGAATTCAATACAATGATCCAGCAAACGTCCCGTGCACCCTGAGGACACGGAGCGATCCAAGGACGACCGCCTTCTGCATTTTCTTCGCAAGTGTCTCAGCATTTTGTTGACACGCAAGGATCCTTTTCAGGCCATTAGCAGTGAAACCTGGGCACCTCCAAGTGTGACGAGGATCAAGAAGATTAGCTTAACAGAATATTCCGGGTATAAACTATGCAACTCTCTTGTATGGCCTTTATACCTCTCTTACTTTTCACTCTCCTTGGCTATGACGTTTTTGTCCGCCGAAGCCGAGAATTTGGTCACGAGTATGGTTAGTTTCTCGAAGTCTTCAAGGGCAATGTCAGGCCTCAAATGAGCAACGGAGACTGCTGTACGAAAATCGTAGTTCTAGAAAATTTGGCACTCCACGTTTTGGACAATTGACCGCGGTAAATCTCATTCATTGCCACGTCTCACAACCGTGAGATTGGTGGTCATACCATACGTGTGTGATCATACGTGTGGTGACATTAAGGGTCTCGAGTTCCTTCTTCGTCCACGGAACCACCCCAAACAAGTAGAATAGAATCGGGACGGTAAGCATGTTTGTCGCAGATATCTTGTTCAACGCTGACAGATCGGAAGACCAAATCAGTCTAAGAAGATGCTTGTATCTGCTTTGGAGAGACTCCGTTATGATGTTACGTCCTGAACGCGGCTTTGAGGCACACCCTGGCATGCATAGGTCTCTCCTCTGTTAAGATGTCTAATAACACTTATATCCACAAGCTCAGGGTCCTTGGGAACGCCAACCATCTTGCCTTCCTTAAGATGAATTTTGGCACATTTATCCAATCCAAAATCCATGACAATCTCTCCTGTGTACTTCTGGACAATATTTATAGCAGTTTAAGGTTTGCTTTTACCAGAGGCATAGATCTTCAGGTCATCCATATAAAATACATGAGTGACCTTATGCTCGCGCTGGTTAGTTCTTATCAGGTACGGTATCCGATACTAATAAAAATACGCCACATTTTCGGTTACATTTTTTCACTTTGCAAAAAACGTTCTATATTTTTTGTTATGAAGATTTGACGAATGAGTAGTGTGGCTTTTGTTCTAGATATTGTGAGAAGATAAGACATAAAAAGTGATCAAAAGTTGATGAAAGGTATGGGAGATTCGTTTACCGTAACCATCGAAAACTTTTAGGGAGACACGTGTATAATTAAATTTTCTCTACTAAGATATCAGATAAATTTAAATGTTTCTGATGAATTTTATAGTTTTTGAGTCAAAGTTTCAAACTATCAATTATAAGTTCAAAAATAATTCACTATGTATTAAATACACGTCTCTAAACTTGGCCCCGCGTACGCGGGTACATCCCAAAAAGGCATTTTTCGAGTATTTGGGAGCATTTTGCTAAGACATACGATGATGTGACCTTATTTTTCTTACGAAGGTATTGTATTGTGCTAAAATGAAGAAGTTAGCCAAGTTTTATAAAGAAACACTACTTAGTTTAGTTTCTAGAGGTACGAGACACAAAAGTGCCCTGTATGTGGAGAATCACCCATAAGTAAAAATTCTTCAATCTGCATGACTTGAACGATCACAAGTCAAGCTTTCGATTTGCAATTTAAATGTCTTCAATTTTGAATATCCCCAAAAGAAGACTATTCAATATTTACTGCGCCTAACACAAAATGATGCAATTTTTGAATTTTTTTTTTGAAATAGTTCAATTCTCGAGATTTGAAAATAATTATTCAACGTTTTACATTAATAATTGAAAATTCCCTAATTGTGAACAGTGACAAGAATTCCGTTAATTTATTTTCTGGAAATTCTTACGATTTCTTACATATGATGGGTCTCAAAGAAAATATGCAGCAATTGCCAATGGCAATCAAAGAAATGACAGTATTATAAGCGATTTTTAAATAAAAATTGTTTAATAAAATAACAAATGTTGTTTGATGATAGTCAATAGGGTCATCCACTAATTTTTTTTAATTTTTGCATACTAAAGTATATGCTCTAAAATTATTAATAATACTACCATAGTGCAAAAAAACTTTTTTTCGAATTTATATTTAAAAAAGAAAAATTTGTACATATTTGAAATTCCTATAGCTCTCGCGCCCATTCCAACATTTTGATGTGACGTAGCAAGCCGCCAAACGCTTGTAAATAAGCCGGGCGATTCACGTTTTTTCATAAAAGCGGAAAGAAAACGCCGACAGATTGGATGACCAAATCTGTCGAAGAAGATGCCTGCATCTGCTTCGGAGAGACTCCTTTACTGATGTTACGTCCTGAATGCGGCTTTGAGTCACGCCCAGGTATGTATAGGTCTCTCCAGTTGAAACGAGCGAGGTGATAAACATAATGATGTGGATATATGTGTGGAGGAATGAGAGATATAGAGATATAGAGAGAGGCTAAGATTATAATAGGTGCTATATATATATATATATATATAAACTTTGATGTTGTACATATGGTCTCCAGTGATTGGAATGAATCATCTTTATAATGTATGGAAATTGTGTATATAGATATGTAAGTCAGAAGAAGGAATCGAAACAACTGTACAATTCTTTGTAAAATACAAGTTACTGCAAAATAAATAAAAAGAAAATTATTTGAATCTAAATTGGTGTTTTTTTATTGATTGAAACCTGAAAATCATATTTTTAAGTAATTTTCTTTTAATTGGAAAAAGTTCAATGCAGATCATTTTCTTAAACTGATATAGCTATCAGATGCAATCTGATCCGCCAGACGTAATCTCTCAATGCCGAGGACAATGCCATCCTTGCACATACATTTTTGTTGCATCTTTTAAAATTTTCTCGAGTATTACAGGTACTAGAAAATACGGTAACTCACCAGAATTCCAAGGTATTCCATGATGTCTCCGCTCTGCCCAAGTGTTTATTGACTTATATTTTCTCGGAACGTTGTTCCACTTGCAGGGTGGTTGAAAGAGAAAAGAATATGGCTTTATACCTGTCTCATCATAGAATGTTAATATAACCAATTTTTTTAATACAAATTTATTGACTGGTAACTTAGAGCCCTGCATATCGACCAAGAACTCCATCTTTAATGCAACTAAACTATTTATACTTGGTTACTGCAGTTTTATACTAACTTTTTCACCTCACCACTTATTGGTTTATACTCAACTATACAATGATACAAAATTAAGCAATATGCCGACGTTTGTGCGGGAATTTTTTCACTAGTTTGAAATTCCAAACGAACGTCAACTGGTCCATATTTCAGTGACTCATTTTGTTGAGAGCAGTCAATTACTACGAGAGGTGCATACTCTATCAATTCTCCTCTCGATAGCAATGGTTGCTGTTCTTTACCATAGTAATTAGCTTGAAATTTTGCGTACATTTCATAAAGAAGAGCATACTGATTTCGATTAATGTCAAGATTCAAATTACTATAAGGATAACACTGATCATTTTAATTAATTATAATATAGTCCAGAAGTTGTCGACCTGAAAACAAAATTGTTTTTATTCATTTTGAAAATAGTGAACTAGGACTAGATTTAAGGTTTATAATTTTCAGGACTTATTCTGTTCGTTTCTTTTATTTCTTTGTAACGATTCGGACTCACCGAGACATCGTGGGGCATCGAGGGACTTCTTTTCACTCTGAGACTCGAATGGGACGCCACTAGAGACTCTTAGAACATCTAGATTCCATTGACGCACATTTCAAGCCGTTTGAATTCTCCCGCCTTTTCTATCTACTATCGCCTGCCAGGCTCAAAGGAGCTGTCGATCCTCATCTACAAGGATCATGTTAGGATGCCGGCCAGATTGTGAGTAACGCTGCAAGTTGCGAAAAATCTGGAACGACTCATCTACCTGGCTGATACCAACTGGTACCGAACCAAATCCTGCTCTGATCAGCCAGGGTAATTTCTGGCTCCAGGAGGTGATCAAATGGGTGGATTGGAGAGTAAGGACAAAGAAACAACAACACTATATCAATTCTGGCGATAATGGAAAAAACGAAGTATGAAAACCGAAAATAACAGGGTACCGAGCTCCACTTATTCATACGGCCCTGAAATATATACCCAGCACCCCGTCACCGCAGCGGCATTACCACCAATAGGAACGGCGGTGAGAGGGAGGAGAAGGAACGCCGAGGCCGAGTCCCTGACCGTCGCAACTACGCTCGCTCTTCTCTGTCGACCACAGCCGTGTCGAGTCAACCAGTTCATTTCTAACGTTTTCTCGCGTTTCTATCCTCGAGCAGTTCTTTTTTTCTCAACTAGTTAAGGCATATTCTACGACTTCTTATCACCAAGAAGTCCGTCAACAACGTTCCGGAATCCAGTGGGTAAGGCCAACTCTTATTTATTTGAGAAAGAGAAAAAAAAACATGAGAAAGAGAAAACTTCGCTCGACACGTGTTTATAAATATATATATTTTTTAATGTTTCCCCGGTTGTGATAAATATTGTGTACAATTTATGAACTGAACCCCAGTCAAGTGTTGCACCGCCATGTTGGACCCTTGAACACTGCCCCCGTTGAGCATTTCAAATAATTCAATTTTGCCACGTAATGGAGTCCCGAGTTGTGTGTTACCCCGAAACCCAATCTTTAATTATGAGTGAATCCCCTTTCTTGTGTTAATCTAAAAAGGTATAAAATTATTGAACTGAGCCCCCAGTCGAGTTTTGCATCAAATGGGCAAAAGTCGCAGAACCCTCGTCCAGAAACCATCATCTGCCCTTGAACCTGCGAATAGTATGGATGATTCTTTTTCAGTTTAAGCTTCCCATCACCTCCCTCCGTTAAGTAGGACACAGTGGTAGGAGAGATTTTTTGGAATCTTGCTGTATAAGGGCATTTGACTTCTATAACAGTTGCTTCTGCCAGTAATCGATCGGGGCTTGTTGCCAGAAAAGCATGGGACTTCATAATTATTAAACCAGTCTCTTTTGCTTCTAGTACTCCACAGAACGGCTCCATAAATTTGCTCACTTCTGTAGCTTCATGTATAAGACCACGATTATTAGATCTAGAAGAGAATATTAAGGAATGAATTATACTTTTAGCTCAATTTCGAGCAGCATTTTCACTTTGGAAATTGCAGCAAGAATGAAATATACTAGATGAAATTCTCTTTTTTCTCTCTTCTCGCCAAATTGAAGACTTATGCTGACCGATCGTTTGATTCTCAATTTATTCAATTTCTGCTGCACTTATATTTTGAAGTTTCAAGGAATTTAAAAGTTTGTCTTGATAAGTTTCCTTTCCGTATTGGTGATCCCATTCAATCGCATAAGGATTAACAGGTAGAAACAATTGTCTGAATGCCATTCTAGAATTATGTGCATAATTTAGAAGGATATTTCCAAAACGTTTGTTCGCTTGGTACTTATCATCATCGTCAAAATCAGACTTTTCCATTCCTTGAACATTATTTGTTGAATGTTTTCTGCCCATATTTTCAGCTTTTATAGGAGATACCGAATGTTTCCTTTTAGGATGATGGAATGTTTGAAGCCTTTCTGTGCAAGCATCAAGTCAGATGCTAATTTTGCTTGCACTTGGTATTTCACGTCTTTCTTCATCTCTGCAGAGCACTGTCCACTTAAGTAGCAGAATTCATCTGCTGAGATTTGAATAGAAAACAAAATTTGTTTTAATTTTAATTAAACAAAAAAATATAGAATTTCAATATATTTTATAAAAGTACCATCTGTTGACTTGCTATAACGACCGAACACTAAATATCCATCAGAATACATTCGAAGACCACTCGTTGACTTTGCTTTAAATCTACATACAATTTTATAAATATTAATAAAAACGAATCAAGCTTAATTTCTGATAGCTGACCACTAAACCGAGAAAAACCATGAAATGATAATAAATTTGTTTGTTTTTGCAAATATTGAATACTTCAATCAATTGAAATGTTACTTAAAATTGTATTTTTGGCTTATAATGTAGCAGTTCATGAAAGTACTGGGTTAACACCTTTCGAAATGACCTTTGGCAGAACAGCAAACTGGCCTTCGATTCTCGCAACCACCAGTTCTTTAAACCATCAAGAACTCTTGGATATGTGGAGACAGCGGCATGAAGCTTATTTAGAAAAAGGAAAAGAATCCATACAGGGGACACAGGAGAGATTAAGGAAGTTACAGGATTCATAAATAGTCATTTTAAACCCTATTTTCGGTGCCGGAGATCTTGATCTTGCCCATAACGAAACTAAAAGAAACAAGTTGGGTTGAGAATGGTTAGGTCCAGCAACAGTAGTACGGCGTTCCAGCTAAACTAATTACGAATTTCTTTTTGAAAATAAATATCTCACAATTCATGAAAATCGTCTGAAACCATACTATCACTAAACTCATGTTTTCCGAATGCGGACTGCCCGGGTCATTCTTTCACTCATCTCCTCCTTTTCCTGCCTCGTAGTGACTCCACGTCATGACGTCACTATTTTTGCGGAAGATTTAGGCGACGCTAGATTATACCACGAAACTTGGCACTTATTTGTATCGGTCGACGTAAACAATGTAAATACTAGGTTCAATAACCTGATGGGTCACTATGAACCAACAATTAACATGTGTTAATAGAAAAATAGGATTGATTAATGCAATAGGTAGTATATCTAAGGCACTGTTCGGGACTTTCACAGAATCTGATTTGACGTATGTTGATCGTGTATTTGACAAACTTTACTTAGAAAACAGACAGTAAGCTTCCAGTCTTCAAAACCAAACGCAGGCAGTAAGAATGATTTTAAATTCTGGCTCTTATGATGGTGAAACACTTTTTGTACATAACCAAAAAACCTCCTAGCGGCTCAATCAAATGAGCACTCGAATAAATGATGACACAAAAAAATTGTTTATTTCAAATCAAATAATAGTCATAACTTTGCTTATGGATGAGTTAAACGAAGATATCACACTGTTGATAAATTCAATTAACGACGGTAAACATGGTACAGTAAACCCGCAAATTTTAACACCAACATTGCTCATTGAATCCCTCAAAAATTGTGAGGATACATTTAACGTAAAGTATGCTTTGCCACTCAAAGAAGTGAATTATTAACATATTATTGACATATCTGAAATAAGCATTGGTGTGAATAATAGGAAATTATTGTACTCAATTAACATACCACTATTTGAAATTGACGAATATAAAATCCAGCATTTAATCACAAAAATGTATGTTGAAGCAGACACTTCAAGGTTTGTTTTGAAAAAAATTGGAGGTGTACCTCTAAAACATAACCTGAAAACAATATTTTCGAAATTTGAAAGAATTTATTTTACCCCTATTTTTTATCCAAAAAAATCCATAATTTTTTCTGGAAGTAGTCTTTTTGGGTAAGACAACATATATTTTGCTCGTCAAAATCGGTTCAGCCGTTTTCGAGAAAACGATAGGTGTGGGGGCCATTTTTACATGCTTATGCACCTAGGCCCTTTGTTTCTTAATAGGATATTAACACTGAAAGGTACATTTTGACAACAAAAATATCATTACCAGACGTGTGTTAAAAACCAGTTTCGGAGTGAAAAAAAATTATGAAAACCAGTGCATTCGATTACCTGCTCAGCGATGTTTCTTTTCATAATCAGGCGACTATTCGTGATTATAGAATGTGTTTTTACATGCTCATCAGAGAAGGTATTAGATTTTTATAAAAATTTACCCCCCGCTTTTGTCGAATGTCCACTTTTTGAGACCTTCTGAACCCAAAAAACAAGTTTCGTGAATATATCTGTCTGTCCGTATGTCTGTAAATTTTTAGTCTGTTAGCACGATAACTTTCGAAAGAATGGACCGAATTGAACTGGTTTTTTGTATACTCTTTTACTAGTTTTTTATAGGACCTGCGGCTGCGCAGTACTTTTTTTAACCCTCCTGATACAACACCAGACACATGTATCATAATTATTTCCCATATTTATAGAAAAAGGTAAACCAAAAAATAAATACAAATTTTAATTATTTTTAGCTTTTACTCTTTTTTTTACAAATATGGGAAATAATCATGATACGAGTCTGGTGGTACACAAAGAGGGTCAAAAAACGACTGCGCAGCCGTAGGTCCTATAGAAAACTACTGCGCATCGAATTGAGTTAAATTAATCTTCCAAACTGTCCTGAAACTTGCCGCGCAACATTCCCTCACAAGCGGACGTTTTCTTCATTGACCGAACCTTGCTCTAACCTTTCAATACAATATTCCCAACCTTACGATGCAAGTTTCAGGAAATTGCCCGGAATTTTTTGTGCTATCTGGGTGCAAACCCATCCATGTATGAACCTCCATAAAAACCCATAATAAGAACCGATATATATTCCCATCCTATATTCCTATCTCAGATCGTAATTTGAGACAGGAATTCAAAAAAGGATCCCATATGGGTTCCCACATAGGTTCCATTGTAGTTTACTATCAGAATACTACCGATTTTCGGGTATGAGTTTGCACTTATATTTGCCAGGGGGCACTAGACTGTATTTCTGATTTTTTGATAGATGTCGCTGCAGTCATTTATGTGCTCAGCCGAATCTACCGTTTCACCTTAAGTGTAGTATGATCCCTTACAATGGAAGAAGAAAAATTATTGATGAAATAAAGTAAAATTAACTTTGCGTATGTACTGAATTGTACCATTTATTTCTTATTTGTACTAGCACAGCGCGAAAAACAACGCACACATTTAAACTTTGTAGAAAATAACAGCAAATATTTCTTCTGATATCCCATATCGCGGGAAAAACACGGTGCCAAAAAGGGGTTTTAATCATTTTGATGATTTCTTGAGATAAAGGTTTCTTCTTCATGCATTTATTTATAAAATTTATTTTAAAATAAACAAATAATATCAAACGAGAAGTCTGCACCACTAAACATAATCAGTTATATAATTTGAAGACAATCAGAAAGAATAACGATTACTTTCTGTCTATAGATTGTCAAACTATGAATTTGTTTATAAAATTTGTTCAGAAAATAAGCAAATAATATCGAATGACAATTATTCATAACTGAACACCACCACATGCATAATTTGAAGGCGTTAAGAATGAAAAACAATTACTTTCTGCCCATAAATTACCAAACTATGCATTTGTTTCTAGAATGGACAAATAATATCGAATGACAGGTCTGCATCACTAAAATGTACACTAATATAATATAAAGACGATTATAAAGAAAAACGGTTACTTTCCATCTATAAATGGTCAAGCTATGCATTTGTTTATAAAAGTTGTTTATAAAATAAGCAAATCATATCGGTTGACAATTCTTCGTTACCAAACATCACTACCTATGCAATTTTAAATCGATTAGAGAGAAAAAACGATTACTTTCTGTCTATAAATTATCAAACTATGCATTTGTTCACAAAATTTGTTTATAAAATAATCAAAGAATATCAAATGACCAATCTTTATCACTAAATATTACCACTAATATAATGTGAAGGTACTAAGAAAGAAAAACGATGACTTTCTGGCAACAAATGCCTAAATTACGCATTGGTTTATACAATTTGTTTATAAAATAAACAAATGATACCAGACAACAAATTTTCATGATCAAATATGATCCTGTCAATGGAATCAAGCAATTTCAACTTACAAATATACTTTGCAAGCAAAATTTCCAGGATGTTGACATTTTCTTAATATAATTTGTAATTTTCACGAAGATGAACATAAAAAACTAAAAAATCTACTTTTTCTTCACACTTTGCATTTAAATAAAAGTTTAAATAAAATACAATTAAAAAATCAGGCCACATAACTCTCTCCAAAATTTAATGCTGAATTTTCCTTTAAAAAAAATCCAAAATTGCTTAAAAATTGCCAGCTACAAGTTATTTTGAACCTCGTTTTTTTATTTCATCCCACTGTAGCGATGTTGTGAGACGTATGTGTCATTTGAATGAGCACGCGACTTCTAGATTCATCTAAAATCTATCTCTTCTCCTACACATCCTTTACTTACCTCTGTAACTTACCCTTGCGACTAGGCTAGAACCCAACGAGTTACGCTTACCCCGATATGGATTTGACTTAATGGTATAATAATAATAAATAATAAATAAATACAAGTGGAAGCAAAATATTGCAAGCGGCTGCATTAATGACAAATGCTCAGGAGCGATTTAATGTATTAGTAAGTGATTTCGATATGATTTCAAGTAATTGCGAACTGCATTCAAATAATTGCAAATAATTCAAAGGTGACTTTAATCCATTGCAACGCGTTTGCAGGTATTTTTGTGTAATTGAGTATCATTAATATGCGTATTAGTTAACATAACAAAATGAAATGTGGAAAAAACAATAGAAAACAGTGTATAGTGGTAATAATATAAGTGAAGATAAGGATCTGATCTTGGTAAGTAGCTTCTGTAGGATAGTAATCTTCAGAAAGAAAGACAAAATATAGAAGTACAATAGAACGAAATTATAACACGAGAACAGAATATATATTTGCTTCTTTTGTAATCATAAAAAGTCATGAATAATAATGCTACTTATCAGAAGAAAAAAACATAACGTAGAAGAACAATATGTCATAATATAAACATGGATCATTAAGTGAATCAAAAGATTATAACACAGGAACAACATACATTTTTGTTTTTTCTGTTACCATGGAAATTCATGAAAATTGAAACAGGTGATCATTTGGTAGAAATTACGGTTAGGGGATTTTATTTGTTGCTTTCAGTCTTCAACATATTCGGGCTGATCATCGGGGTTCTGTTACTGGTGCCTATTTGCTGCATTAAGGATCGCGTTAACGACAGACGTTGAGGGATATCGTACATTTTCTTGATGCCGTGCATATCCCAAGAGCTGCAATATGTGCACATGAGCCTAAAGTACGAGCTCCTGATTTGCATGTGCAATAATATCCTTCAATGAGATCGTTCTACAGGTAGATCAGAAGTATGAGTCTTATTGGCTTCGAGAATACGAGGTGTGAATCCCAACAAACGTCCAATAGAATCGTGTGGTTGAAAGTTCACTTCACGATCACACTTTATCTCGCTGCGCAATGTTTTATTATTTGGCTCGATGTTTATTGTAATGCTATCAATTGCTAGAGCCTTCTGGACATAACTGTCAATGTCTTCAATCGCATAGCTGCCAATAGGTATGGTCACTACTCGATCACCGATATAGATTTTATTCTTCCCAGTGTCAACGTTAGGAATTGCATTAAAGGTCAGCATTTCAACGATTCCAAGTACATAGTTCTTACGAGGAGAGAGTTCAATTGGTGGAAAAAAATCTGAGTCAAGCACCGAAAAGTTTCCTGTTATCGTGAGAGTAAATGATTCATCCATGATGGTGTTCTTCTCTATACTGACTCTAGTCAGTTCATCACACACTCTTTCATAGACAGTATTTATCTCTTATATGCAGTTGTCCAGATAGATATTTGAGCACAAGTGTCCACATTCAACACTGTCATAATCCTGATATATGTCATGATTGTATTTTATCACGCTACCAACGCCTAGGTAATCTACAATATCCAAAGGTGGACGCAGATTACCGAAACTGTCAAAGTATAGGACATTATCACCTGTCTTTTTATAACTTACCCAGTGGTTACCGGGGCCGTAACTATCATCAAGGTTAACAATAGCTGACTCAATTTGACGAGGTACCTCTACTAGTAGTTTATTGCGCTTAAAAATACTCCACGAAAATGTGAAATCTTTAGAGCTTTCGCATACTTGAAAATATCGGTATCAGTGAGTGCATGGTGAGGTAGCTTCACTACAAGCTTTTTGATACCGGTCTTAGACGAAGTCCCTGTCCTTTTCGGTAAGGTTTCATATGAAGACCTAATCCTTTTCTGCAGGTTCTTAGGTGTAAACCTTTTCCTAGAGCAATAGCTTCCATTGCATTGTCATGACGTTGAGCTTCTACCAGCTGTTTTTTGGTGCTAGCTGCGCTAGCATCATTAACTGCCCTAGCGACACCTGCTGCTCCATCAGTAAGAGCTCCAAGTGCTATTAGATTATTTTTTAAAGCTGGTTTCCTCTTTGATTTGGGTTTTCTCTTTGAAATATGTTCGTTCCTCAATCTCATACAGAGTTTTGCTTTGACATTCATCACGTTAGTTATTGCCAGTGCTGCCGCTTTCTCGTCAATCCCAGCGTCTTTAGCAAGTGAGATGCATAGAGAGATTGATGCCTCTTTGGAAAACTAGATTTACTATCTCATCTGGAAATTGTCGTGTGACAACGAACAACGTCACCTTCCAGAGAGGGGTCTTTCAGGGCGATACCATGAGCCCTTTACTTTTTTGTATCACGCTTCTGCCTCTATCTCTCGCACTACGAAAGTCTTCTGGATACCTCTGTGGCGACACTAACTAGCGCGAGCATAATGTCACTCATGTATTTTATATGGATGACCTGAAGATCTATGCCCCTGGTAAAAGCAATCTGTCGGTGTTGAACAAGGTGTCTGCGACTAACTTGCTTGCCGTCCCGGTTCTACTCTACTCGTTTGGGGCTCTTGATGTCACCACACGTAGGATCATGCATATGCATAAAAGCTTGCATATCAGTTCGTCAGCTCCGCGATTATACATTTCACGCCGTCAAGGCGGACGTGGACTTCCGAATCCCCAGTGTCTTCATAACTGAATTGTTCTAAGTACAGCTTATATCGTTGCCAATGGCAGAGATCCTCTCCTACAAATGTTCAGAAATCACGAGATGACTGGTGAAGGAGCGTTACTCTACAAAGCCACGGAGCAAGCGGTCGAGACCCTTGGCCTGAATTTTAACATCAGAAGTGAGGAAAGTGCATTACTCCTTCTAGATGCTTCACTTCTGAAAGCCGAACTGAAGAAAGCAGAAGTTTAAAACTTCCATCAAGAGTTACTCGACAAGACTTCGACAAACGAACTATATTCGTGATCGAATTCTCGGCTCCATCTGAATGCAACATCACTGCTAAAGAGAAAGAAAAGGAGGAGAGTTATCAAGACCTGAAAAGGGAGCTGCAAAGATAGAGGGTCCCTGTACCAAGGATTTCTGCTGAATTTGGTTACAATAATCAATAAGCAATCGCGGACAATTGTCCAGGGATAGTCCCGAAAGAATAACCCTTAAGCGGAGGCGTGACAACCGTGCCGAATGCTGAATGGCACCTGGGTGAGGTGCCTTAAACTGTGACTCTGGGATACCAGGTGACCTCTCAGAGTATGCAGCCTTATCCTTGCATGCGGGGCTCTTTAAGGATGGACGAACCCTATTCCCGAGCTACTCATGGGAACAACAATGATAACAAAAAACATAGTTGTAGTAAATGCGGTTCAAAACAATCGAACACGCAGGGCTCCCGACAATGGGTCGGGCAACAATGCCGACTATCCTAGAGTTGGGGGAGCCGATCAAGATGGAGTCAAACAAAATTATTCTTTCACCTTGATCGCAAGTACTAATTGTATCATTTAAAGTATCCCAGAAGGCGTCTTTGACTTCCATGTAATTCTCTGAATTCATGGAATTCACACAAAATATTGAATTCATGGATTTCACGGAATTCACAGAATTCATGGAATTCACAGATTTCATGGAAGTCACAGAATATACTGAATTCATGTATTTCACGGAATTCACAGAATTCATGGAATTCACGGAATTCATAGAATTCACGGCATTCATGTAACTGACAGAATTTATGCAATTCCACGGAATTTACCGAATTTACCGAATTCACCGAATTCAGGTGATTCACAAAAATCATGGAATTGACAGAATTAATGGAATTCAGAGAATTCATGGAATTCATGAAATTCACGGAATTCATGGAATTTTTTTAATTTACGGTATTCACGGAATTCGCAGAATTCATGAAATTCACAGAATCCATGGAATATAGAGAATTCGTGGAATTCACAGAATTCACGGAATTCACAGAATTCATGGAATTCACAGAATTCATGAAATTCACAGAATGATTCACGGAATTCACAGAATTCATGGAATTCACGGAATTCGCAGAATTCATGGAATTCGCGGACTTCATGGAATTCGCAGAATTCATGGAATTCACAGAATTCATGGAATTCACAGAATGCATCGAATTCGCAGAATTCATGGAATTTACAGAATTCATGAAATTCACAGAATTCATGGAATTCACGGAATTCAAAGAATTCACGGAATGCATGTAACTGACAGAATTTATGCAATTCCACGGAATTTACCGAATTTACCGAATTCACCGAATTCAGGGAATTCACAAAAATCATGGAATTCACCGAATTAATGGAATTCACAGAATTCATGGAATTTACAGAATTCATGGAATTCGCTGAATCAATGGAATTCTTGAAATTTATGGTATTCACGGAATTCCCAGAATTCATGGAATTCACAGAATTCATGGAATACAGAGAATTCATGCAATTCACAGAATTCATGGAATTCGCAGAATTCATGGAATATAGAGAATTCATGGAATTCACAGAATTCACGGAATTCACAGAATTCATGGAATTCATGGAAATCATGGAATTCATGGAAATCATGGAATTCATGGAATTCACGGAATTCACAGAATTCATAGACTTCACGGAATTCACAGAATTCATGGAGTTAACACAATTCATGGAATTCACAGAATTCATGAAATTCACAGAATCCGCAGAATAACTAATAATTTCGCATTCAAACAAGATAGATGATTATTATTGTTTCAGGTCATATGTAATATAAAAATTGAAAACTCAGAATATTTAGTATTTGAAAATATTCAGTATTTGCATTTATAAAATAATTTTTGTTCCATATTTCTTCAGTCTTCAAATTCGTACATATGTGAACACCAATAATTTCGCATTCAAACAAGATAGATAATTATTATTGTTTTAGGTCATATGTGATATAAAAATTGGAAACTGAAAATATTTGGTATTTGAAAATACTTAGTATTTGCATTTATAAAATAATTTTTGTTCCATATTTCTGCAGTCTTCAAATTTGTACATATGTGAACACCAATAATTTCGCTTTGAAACAAGATGGATAATTATTATTGTCTCAGATCATACGTAATATGAAAATTAAAAACTGAGAATATTTAGTATTTGAAAATATTTAGTATTTGCATTTATAAAATGATTTTTGTGCCATATTTCTTCAGTCGTCAAATTCCTACATATGTGAACACCAATAATTTCGCATTCAAACAAGATAGATAATTATTATTGTTCCAGATCATATGTAATATAAAAATTGAAAACTGAAAATATTTAGTATTTGAAAATATTTAGTATTTGCATTTATCAAATAATTTTTGTTCCATATTTCGTCTGTCATAAAATTTGTACATACGTGAACACTAATAATTTCGCATTCTAACCAAATAGATAATTATTATTGTTTCAGATCATATGTAATATGAAAATAGAAAACTGAAAATATCTATTATTTGAAAACATTTAGTATTTGAAAATATTTAGTATTTGCATTTATAGAATAATTTTTGTTGCATATTTCTACTGTCATAAAATTTGTACATATGCGAAAACCAATAATTTCGCATTCAAACAAGATCGATAGTTATTATTGTCTCAGATGATATGGAATATAAAAATTGATAACTGAAAAAATGTATCATTTGAAAATATTTTGTATTTGAAAATATTCATTATTTCCATTTGTGAAATAATTTTGGTTTCATATTTCTTCAGTCATAAAATTTCTACATGCGTGAACACTAATAATTTAGAATTCAAACAGGATAGATCATTCTTACTGTTATAGATCGTATGTAAAATAAAAATTGAAAACGGTAAATATTTATTATTCTAAAATATTTAGAATTTGAAAATATTCAGTATTTGCATTTATAAAATAATTTTTGTTCCATATTTCTTCAGTCATCAAATTTGTACATACTTTGCCGTAGTAAAGGTCACACTGGGCCCAGTGATGCACCTTTGTTAGGACGGACTTTGGGTTTCCTATTAAAACATTTTTGGTCATAGTGAAGACGAAGTTGGGAACAGCAGTACGCCGAGTCTGGGCCGAACTCTGGCTTTTCCTCTTGAAATATGGTTTGCCGTAGTAAAGGTCACACTGGGCCCAGTGATGCACCTTTGTTAGGATGGACTTTGGGTTTCCTATTAAAACATGTTTGGTCATAGTAAAGACGAAGTTGGGAACAGCAGTACGCCGAGTCTGGGCCGAACTCTGGCTTTTCATCCTAAAACATGGTTTGCCGTAGTAAAGGTCACATTGGGCCCAGTGATGCGCCTTTGCTAGGCCAGACTTTGGCTTTCCCTGATAAAACATTTTTTGTCAGAGTAAAGACGAAGTTGGCAACAGCAGTACTCTGATGCTGGGCCGAAGTCTGGCTTTTCCTCTTAAAACATGGTTTGCCGTAGTAAAAGTCATACTGGGCTTAGTGAAGCCTCTCTGTTAGGCCAGACTATGGCTTTTCCTATTAAATCATGTTTTGTCAGAGTGAAGACGAAGTTGGGAACAGCAGTACGCCGAAGGTGGGCCGAAATCTGGCTTTTCCTCTTAAAATATGGTTTGCCGTAGTAAAGGTCACACTGGGCCTAGTGATGCACCTTTGTTAGGACGGACTTTGGGTTTCCCATTAAAACATGTTTTGTCATAGTAAAGACGAAGTTGGGAACAGCAGTACGCCGAGTCTGGGCCGAACTCGGGCTTTTTCTCTTAAAATATGGTTTGCCGTAGTAAAGGTCACACTGGGCCCAGTGATGCACCTTTGTCAGGCCAGACTTTGGCTTTTCCTGTTGAAATATGTTTTGTCAGATTAAAGACGAAGTTGGGAACAGCAGTACGCCCAGTCTGGGCCGAGCTCTGGCTTTTTCTCTTGAAACATGGTTTGGCGTAGTGAAAGTCACACTGGGCTAAGTGGTGCGCCTTTATTGGGCCAGACGTTGGCTTTTAATATTAAAACATGTTTTGTCAGAGAAAAGAAGAAGTTTCGAACAACAGTGCGCCGAGTCTGGGACGAAATCTGGCTTTTCCTCTTAAAACGTGGTTTGCCGTAGTAAAGGTCACACTGGGCCCAGTGATGCGCCTTTGTCAGGCCAGACATTGGCTTTTCCTGATAAAACATGTTTTGTCAGAGTAAAGACGAAGTTGGGAACAGCAGTACGCCGAGTCTGGGCCGAGAGAAAAACAACATTTATAACCAAATCGTTGAATTTTCATTTAAAAAAATACATTTTCAACAAAAAATGAAATACTTAAATTTGAAGTTGAAAACATTATTTTTACTTAAAAAAAGCGAGTTTTCAACTTAAGAAGATAAATTTTCAAGCAAAAATGTAGCACCTAAATTTTAAGTTAAAAACATTCTGTTCAATTGAAAAAAAAAACAGAATTCGCAATAAAAAAATTAATTTTCAACCAAAAAACATGAATTTAAAAAAAGGGATAAATTTTTAACAAAGAAAAATTATACTTGACCCAAAAGACGAATTTCCAACCAAATAGTTGAGTATTTAAAAAAAAAAAATACACTTTCAACAAAAAATGAAATACTTAAATTTCAAGTTAAAAACATTACTTTTAATTTTGAAAAAAAAACGAATTTTCAACTAAATGAGATAAATTTTGAACAAAAAATGTAACACTTAAATTTGAAATTGAAAAACTTTTTTTTTCAATTGAAAAAAAAACAGAATTTTTAGTAAAAAAAATTAAATTAAAATTAAAATTTTTTTAAATTAAAATTAAAAAAATTAAAATTAAAATTAAATTTGAAGTTAAAAACATAATTTTTTATGTTGAAACAACGAGTTTTTAACTAAAACAGGTAAATTTTCAAGCAAAAATGAAACACTTAAATTTGAAGTTAAAAACATTCTTTTCAATTAAAAGAAAAACAGAATCTTCAGTAAAAAATTTAATATTCAACCAAAAAATCTAAATTTAAAAAAGGTTAAATTTTCAACCAAGAAGAATTATTTTTTACTGCAAAAGACGAATTTTAACCAATAAGTTTAGTTTTGAACTAAAAAAGATAAATTTTCAAGCAAAAACGTAAAACTTATAAATTTGAAGTTACAAACATTCTTTTCAATAAAAATAAAAACAGAATTTTCAACCAAAAGTGGATTACTTAATTTGGGATTGAAAACATTATTTTTAATTTAAAAAAAAAACGAGTTTTCAACTAAAAAAGATAAATTTTCAACCAAAAATGTAACACTTAAATTTGAAGGAAAAAAGATTCTTGTCAATTAAAAGAAAAACAGAATTTTCAGTACAAAAATAAATTTTCAACTAAAAAACATAAATGTAAAAAAGGGTTAAATTTTAAACAAAAAAATTACTTTTTTTACCAAAAAGACGAATTTGCAACCAAACAGTTGAGTTTTCAACTAAAAAAGATAAATTTTTAACAAAAAATGAAATACATTTAAGACACAATGTATATTTTTGAAGATGTCGAATACAAAATTTATAAGCTTTTTATGCATTTTAAAAGGTTTCAAATGAATAAAAAATTTGTATCAAAATTCCTTGAAAAACTAACAATTATTTTTTTGTTGAAAAATTAATTTAAAAAAACTTTATTACTACTTTTGCAAGATTTTCAAAAAATTGTAGCCAAAATTCGTGTTCCAAGATAATAAAATTATTATTAGATTCCTAGACAATTTTTTCAAAACTTTTTTAAAACAAATTTTTAAGAGAATATTTGAAAAGATTTAGAAACAAATTTTAATGCGTAAATTAATCTTTCTAGCTTAAATTTGTTTAAAATTATATCATTTTGGAAATTTATAAATTTTTGGATTCATTTTTTGAAAAGATTCCAAAATAATGTAAAACATGAAAAGATTTCAAAATATTTAAAGTACAATGTAGATTTTAAAAAATGTCGAACACGACATTTATAAGCTTTTTAAGCCTTTTTAAATGTTTTAAATAAATGAAAAATTTGTATCAAAATTCCTGAAAAACTAAAGATAATTTTGAGGTAATTTTTTTACTTTTGCAGGATTTAACAAAAATTGTAGGCAAAATTTGAGTTCCAAGATAATAAAATTATTATTAGATTCCTGGAAAAATGGTTAAAAACTGTTTCAAAACAAAATTTTTAGGAGAATATTTGAGAAGATTTAAAAACAAATTTTAATGTGTAAATTAATCTTTCTAGCTTAAAGTCGCTTAAAATTATATAATTTTGGAAATTTATAAATTTTTTGATACATTCTTTCAACAGATTCCAAAATAATGTAAAACATGCAAAGATTTCGAAATATCTAAAATACAATGAAGATTTTTAAAAATGTCAAACACAAAATTTATAAGCTTTTTAAGCCTTATTAAAGGTTTTGAATTAATAAAAATGTGTATCAAAATTCCTGGAAAAACTAACAATAATTTTGTATTTAATTAATTTAAAAAATATTTAATAAGGTTTCCAAAATTTAAAAAAAAGAATCTTTTTTTGTAAAAAATGTTCTACCAGGAAAATAAAAAAATCGTCTTTTTGTGTTTTTAAATTTGTCTCTATCAGTAGAAAATTAATCTTTTTTAGTTGAAAATTCAACAACTTTATTCAAAAATTTGGACCTAGAATCTTTCATAAACGAAATAAAAAAAGTTTCAATAAAAATTGAAAAATTTCAAACCTATTATTCTTGACAGTTATTTAAAGTGTTTCGAACATCTACTGAAGTCGTGAGTTTGAGCCTTCAGTCAATAATAAAACTATATACGACAAACAAATTTTAACATGATGAAAAATATCTTCTAATATTTTCCTGCGTTATTGAAAAGCTAGAAGGAAAAAATTTGAAAAATTCCAAACCTCTACCGAAATCGTATATTTGGTAATTCAGTAAACAATAAAACTGGGAACCATAAAACTATATACCTACCAAAAATGTATGCGTTTTAAAAATTTGTCGTTTGCTCTTCGGAGGTTATTAAAAAGTTACGGCAAATTTCAATAATTCTTGCCCTATATATACACACAAAAAAACTAGTTCGGCGCAGTTCTTTCAGTTTCTGTTTCAAAGAAACGTGCACGTTCTATTGAGGAAACCCAAAAAATCTTGAAGGCGCGTATTCTGAAATATTTACATTTACTACTACTAGGGCAAATACTCATGTATATAATTAATTTTTTTGTAATTGGTAATTATAAACCATAACTGCATTTTTTCAACGTTCAAACAATTAGGCTACGTTTAAGGTATATGCAAATCATGAATTTATTATATTTTTTGTATTATTTGTTTAAAATCATTTTCAGGGAAAAAAATTATTCAAGTAGGATTCCTCTTTCTACTCTGCATTGCAGTTGTGACAGCTAATCCACCTCCAGCTCCTTTATCTCCTGCTAATCCACCTTGTGTATCTACATGCAAAGCAGTGACAAATTTGGATGCGGCAAATGTAAATGTGAATTATTGTTTATCAAAAATTGAAAGTAATTAAGTTGTAAGAAAGGTAATTTGAAGATGACATCTTACTTTAAAAATAATTTTTTTATTTCGGAACCCAATATATTTTTGCTCATCCCCCCGACTACCTTATGTTTTCAAGTAGTAGAAAAGTAGTAAAAAATGTGTTATCTTAAAGAAATAAAAAATGATTATTGATCTGAAATTATGTTGTGAAAACTGCAGAATAGTAGGTCAAAAATTAAATTTTAAACATTTTTGTCTAGGACAAATAAAGTCCTAAACTGAAGATGAGCAGAATGATTTTAATGAGGTGAAGACCCCATCTTCTCTTTATTTATGTGTTTTGTAATAAAAAAATTAAAGGCTTCAACTTGTATGATATTCTTTGTTGTAAAGTTTGCGGGTACATGGTACCTAGTGCGTGAAATTGCCACAGCACGTGGACGTGAAGGAACCTGAGAAACGGGAACATACAGAGCTAACGAAGATGATACACTCAATTTTCAACCGAAGACATTAATTTTCTACCAAAAAAGACGAATTTTCAACAAAATACATGAATTTACAACTAAAAAGGATACATTTAAAACCAGATTTGAAATAGTTAAATTTTTCATAACAAAATTTATTTTTAATCAAAAGAAAAACGATTTTTCGACGAAATGGTTACATTTTTACCCAAAGAAATGAATTTTCAACTAAAATGAGCAATAAAAAAAATAAGCAAACAAAATAAATAAATTTTCAACCAGAAATGGAATAGTTGTATTTATGGTTAATAAATAAAGTTTTAACCATACAAAATTAATTTTCGACAAAATAGTTACATTTTTAACTAAAGAAATTAATTGTTAACCAGTAAGATAAATTTTTCATCAAGAAGATTAATATTCTACAGAAAAGATGAATTTTCAATAAAATTAATTTCCTACTGAAAAAAGTCGAATTTCCAACAAAAAATGGAATAGTTATATTTTGAGTTAAAAACATTCATCTTTAATTAAAAAAAAAGATTTTTGAACAATATGGTTAAATAAAAACCAAAGAAACTAATTTTCAATCAAAAAGATAAATTTTCAATCAATATGATTAATTTTATACAACAAAAAAATTTGTAACCAAAGAAAACGATGTTTTAACAAAAAAGTTACATTTTCAACCAAAGAAACTAAATTTCGACCAAAACGCTAAATTTGTATTCAATAAGATTAATTTTCTACAAAAAAATATAATTTTTAACTAAAAAAAAAATATTTTAAAACATAATAGTTAAATTTTCTACCCAATAGACTAAATTTCGGCCAAAAAGATAAATTTTCAATCCATAAGATTAATTTTCTACAAAAAAAATATTTTTAAACAAAATAGTTAAATTTTCTAC